>CATIWC010001768.1:0-204504 GCA_948472305.1 Vicia faba
TCGAGACTCATTAGATAATTTGAATTATTTCAAATTTATATGGAATATGTGTCATTAAGTAATAGTCTTTTAACTTAGTTTATTGGTGAAGAAGTAACCTAAAATTTTGTGATGGAGAAAAAGGAAAATACTGAAATTGTTTACATCTATTATACCATAATACAATATGAATATGGTGGATAAATATACTATCGAGACTCATTAGATAATTTGAATCATTAAAAATGTATATGGAATATGTGTCATTAAGTAATAGTGTTTTAACTTAGTTTCTTAGTGATGAAGTAACCTAAAATTCTGTGATGGAGAAGAAGAAAATACTGAAATTGTTTACATTTATTATACCATAATACAATATGAATATGGTGGATAAATATACTATCGAGACTCATTAGATAATTTGAATCATTAAAAATGTATATGGAATATGTGTCATTAAGTAATAGTCTTTTAACCTAGTTTCTTGGTGAAGAAGTAATCTAAGATTTGGTGATGGAGAATTAGAAAATACTGAAACAGTTTACATCTATTATACCATAATACAATATGAATATGGTGAATAAATATACTATCGAGACTCATTAGATAATTTGAATTATTTCAAATGTATATGGAATATGTGTCATTAAGTAATAGTCTGTTAACTTAGTTTCTTAGTGATGAAGTAACATAAAATTTGGTGATGGAGAATTAGAAAATACTGAAACTGTTTACATCTATTATACCATAATACAATATGAATATGGTGAATAAATATACTATCGAGACTCATTAGATAATTTGAATTATTTGAAATGTATATGGAATATGTGTCATTAAGTAATAGTCTTTTAACTTAGTTTCTTAGTGATGAAGTAACCTAAAATTTGGTGATGGAGAAGAAGAAAAATATTGAAATTGTTTACATCTATTATACCATAATACAATATGAATATGGTGAATAAATATACTATCGAGACTCATTATATAATTTGAATTATTTTCAATGTATATAAAATATGTGTCATCAATTAATAATCTTTTAACTTAGTTTCTTAGTGATGAAGTAACCTAAAATTTGGTGATGGAGAAGAAGAAAAATATTGAAATTGTTTACGTCTATTATACCATAATACAATATGAATATGGTGAATAAATATACTATTGAGACTCATTATATAATTTGAATTATTTCTAATGTATATAAAATATGTGTCATCAATTAATAGTCTTTTAACTTAGTTTCTTAGTGATGAAGTAACCTAAAATTTGGTGATGGAGAAGAAGAAAATACTGAAATTGTTTACATCTATTATACCATAATACAATATGAATATGATGAATAAATATACTATCAAGACTCATTATATAATTTGAATTATTTTCAATGTATATAAAATATGTGTCATTAATTTATAGTCTTTTAACTTAGTTTCTTGGTGAAGAAGTAACCTAAAATTTGGTGATGGAGAAGAAGGAAAATACTGAAATTGTTTACATCTATTATACCATAATACAATATGAATATGGTGGATAAATATACTATCGATACTCATTAGATAATTTGAATCATTAAAAATTTATATGGAATATGTGTTATTAAGTAATAGTGTTTTAAATTAGTTTCTTAGTGATGAAGTAACCTAAGATTTGGTGATGGAGAATTAGAAAATACTGAAACTGTTTACATCTATTATACCATAATACATTATGAATATGGTGAATAAATATACTATCGAGAGTCATTAGATAATTTGAATTATTTCAAATGTATATGGAATATGTGTCATTAAGTAATAGTCTTTTAACTTAGTTTCTTGGTGAAGAAGTAACCTAAAATTTGGTGATGGAGAAGAAGGAAAATACTTAAATTGTTTACATCTATTATACCATAATAAAATATGAATATGGTGGATAAATATACTATCGATACTCATTAGATAATTTGAATCATTAAAAATGTATATGGAATATGTGTCATTAAATAATAGTGTTTTAACTTAGTTTCTTAGTGATGAAGTATCCTAAGATTTGGTGATGGAGAATTAGAAAATACTAAAACTGTTTACATCTATTATACCATAATACAATATAAATATGGTGAATAAATATACTATCGAGACTCATTAGATAATTTGAATTATTTCAAATGTATATGGAATATGTGTCATTCAGTAATAGTCTTTTAACTTAGTTTCTTAGTGATGAAGTAACCTAAGATTTGGTGATGGAGAATTAAAAAATACTGAAACTGTTTACATCTATTATACCATAATACAATATGAATATGGTGGATAAATATACTATCGAGACTTATTAGATAATTTGAATTATTTCAAAAAGTATATGCAATATTTGTCATTAAGTAGTAGTCTTTTAACTTAGTTTCTTAGTGATGAAGTAACCTAAGATTTAGTGATGGAGAATAAGAAAATACTGAAATTGTTTACATCTATTATACCATAATACAATATGAATATGGTGAATAAATATACTATCTAGACTCATTATATAATTTGAATTATTTCTAATGTATATGGAATATGTGTCATTAATTAATAGTCTTTTAACTTTGTTTCTTGGTGAAGAAGTAACCTAAGATTTGGTGATGGAGAATTAGAAAATACTGAAACAGTTTACATCTATTATACCATAATACAATATGAATATGGTGAATAAATATACTATCGAGACTCATTAGATAATTTGAATTATTTCAAATGTATATGGAATATGAGTCATCAAGTAATAGTCTTTTAACTTAGTTTCTTAGTGAAGAAGTAACCTATAATTTGGTGATGGAGAATTAGAAAATACTGAAACTGTTTACATCTATTATACCATAATACAATATGAATATGGTGGATAAATATACTATCGAGACTCATTAGATAATTTGAATTATTTCAAATGTATATGGAATATGTGTCATTAAGTAATAGTCTTTTAACTTAGTTTCTTAGTGATGAAGTAACCTAAGATTTGGTAATAGAGAATAAAAAAATACTGAAACTATTTACATCTATTATACCATAATACAATATGAATATGGTGAATAAATATACTATCGAGACTCATTAGATAATTTGAATTATTTCATATGTATATGGAATATGTGTCATTAAGTAATAGTCTTTTAACTTAGTTTCTTAGTGATGAAGTAACCTAAAATTTGGTGATGGAGAATTAGAAAATACTGAAACTGTTTACATCTATTATACCATAATACAATATGAATATGGTGAATAAATATACTATCGAGACTCATTAGATAATTTGAATTAATTCAAATGTATATGGAATACGTGTGAGTAAGTAATAGTCTTTTAACTTAGTTTTATAGTGATGAAGTAACCTAAAATTTGGTGATGGAGAAGAAGAAAAATATTGAAATTGTTTACATCTATAATACCATAATACAATATGAATATGGTGAATAAATATACTATCGAGACTCATTATATAATTTGAATTATTTCTAATGTATATAAAGTATGTGTCATCAATTAATATTTTTTTAACTTAGTTTCTTAGTGATGAAGTAACCTAAAATTTGGTGATGGAGAAGAAGAAAATACTGAAATTGTTTACATCTATTATACCATAATACAATATGAATATGATGAATAAATATACTATCGAGACTCATTATATAATTTGAATTATTTTCAATGTATATAAAATATGTGTCATCAATTAATAGTCTTTTAACTTAGTTTCTTAGTGATGAAGTAACCTAAAATTTGGTGATGGAGAAGAAGAAAATACTGAAATTGTTTACATCTATTATACCATAATACAATATAAATATGGTGAATAAATATACTATCGAGACTCATTATATAATTTTAATTATTTCTAATTTATATGGAATATGTGTCATTAATTTATAGTCTTTTAACTTAGTTTCTTTGTGAAGAAGTAACCTAAAATTTGGTGATGGAGAAGAAGGAAAATACTGAAATTGTTTACATCTATTATACCATAATACAATATTAATATGGTGGATAAATATACTATCTATACTCATTAGATAATTTGAATCATTAAAAATGTATATGGAATATGTGTCATTAAGTAATAGTGTTTTAACTTAGTTTCTTAGTGATGAAGTAACCTAAGATTTGGTGATGGAGAATTTCAAAATACTGAAACTGTTTACATCTATTATACCATAATACAATATGAATATGGTGGATAAATATACTATCGAGATTCATTAGATAATTTGAATTATTTCAAATGTATATGGAATATGTGTCATTAAGTAATAGTCTTTTAACTTAGTTTCTTAGTGATGAAGTAACCTAAAATTTGGTGATGGAGAATTAGAAAATACTGAAACTGTTTACATCTATTATACCATAATACAATATGAATATGGTTAACAAATATACTATTGAGACTCATTAGATGATTTGAATTATTTCAAATGTATATGGAATATGTGTCATTCAGTAATAGTCTTTTAACTTAGTTTCTTAGTGATGAAGTAACCTAAGATTTGGTGATGGAGAATTAAAAAATACTGAAACTGTTTACATCTATTATACCATAATACAATATGAATATGGTGGATAAATATACTATCGAGACTTATTAGATAATTTGAATTATTTCAAAAAGTATATGGAATATTTGTCATTAAGTAATAGTCTTTTAACTTAGTTTCTTAGTGATGAAGTAACCTAAGATTTAGTGATGGAGAATAAGAAAATACTGAAATTGTTTACATCTATTATACCATAATACAATATGAATATGATGAATAAATATACTATCGAGACTCATTATATAATTTGAATTATTTTCATTGTATATAAAATATGTGTCATCAATTAATAGTCTTTTAACTTAGTTTCTTAGTGATGAAGTAACCTAAAATTTGGTGATGGAGAAGAAGAAAATACTGAAATTGTTTACATCTATTATACCATAATACAATATAAATATGGTGAATATATATACTATCGAGACTCATTATATAATTTTAATTATTTCTAATTTATATGGAATATGTGTCATTAATTTATAGTCTTTTAACTTAGTTTCTTTGTGAAGAAGTAACCTAAAATTTGGTGATGGAGAAGAAGGAAAATACTGAAATTGTTTACATCTATTATACCATAATACAATATTAATATGGTGGATAAATATACTATCTATACTCATTAGATAATTTGAATCATTAAAAATGTATATGGAATATGTGTCATTAAGTAATAGTCTTTTAACTTAGTTTCTTAGTGATGAAGTAACCTAAAATTTGGTGATGGAGAATTAGAAAATACTGAAACTGTTTACATCTATTATACCATAATACAATATGAATATGGTTAACAAATATACTATTGAGACTCATTAGATGATTTGAATTATTTCAAATGTATATGGAATATGTGTCATTAAGTAATAGTCTTTTAACTTAGTTTCTTAGTGATGTAGTAACCTAAAATTTTGTGATGGAGAAGAAGAAAAATATTGAAATTATTTACATCTATTATACCATAATACAATATGAATATGGTGAATAAATATACTATCGAGACTCATTATATAATTTCAATTATTTCCAATGTATATAAAATATGTGTCATCAATTAATAGTCTTTTAACTTAGTTTCTTAGTGTCGAAGTAACATAAAATTTTGTGATTGAAAGAAGAAAATACTGAAATTGTTTACATCTATTATACCATAATACCATATGAATATGGTGAATAAATATAATATCGAGACTCATTATATAATTTGAATTATTTCTAATGTATATGGAATATGTGTCATTAATTAATAGTCTTTTAACTTAGTTTCTTGGTGAAGAAGTAACCTAAAATTTGGTGATGGAGAAGAAGGAAAATACTGAAATTGTTTACATCTATTATACCATAATACAATATGAATATGGTGGTTAAATATAATATCGAGACTCATTAGATAATTTGAATTATTTCAAATGTATATGGAAAATGTGTCATTAATTAATAGTCTTTTAACTTAGTTTCTTAGTGATAAATTAACCTAAGATTTGGTGATGGAGAATTAAAAAATACTGAAACGGTTTACATCTATTATAACATAATACAATATGAATATGGTGGATAAATAAACTTTGAGACTCATTAGATAGTTTTAATTATTTCAAATGTATATGGAATATGTGTCATTAAGTAATAGTCTTTTAACTTAGTTTCTTAGTGATGAAGTAACCTAAGATTTGGTGAAGGAGAATTAGAAAATACTGAAACTGTTTACATCTATTATACCATAATACATTATGAATATGGTGAATAAATATACTATCGAGACTCACTAGATAATTTGAATTATTTCAAATGTATATGGAATATGTGTCATTAAGTAATAGTCTTTTAACTTAGTTTCTTAGTGATGAAGTAACCTAAAATTTTATGATGGAGAAGAAGAAAAATATTGAAATTGTTTACATCTATTATACCATAATACAATATGAATATGGTGAATAAATATACTATCGAGACTCGTTATATAATTTGAATTATTTCAAATGTATATAGAATATGTGTCATCAATTAATAGTCTTTTAACTTAGTTTCTTAGTGATGAAGTAATCTAAAATTTGGTGATGGAGAAGAAGAAAATACTGAAACTGTTTACATCTATTATACCATAATACAATATGAATATGGTGAATAAATATACTATCGAAAATCATTATATAATTAGAATTATTTCTAATGTATATGGAATATGTGTCATTAAGTAATAGTCTTTTAACTTAGTTTCTTGGTGAAGAAGTAACCTAAAATTTGGTGATGGAAAAGAAGGAAAATACTGAAATTGTTTACACCTATTATACCATAATACAATATGAATATGGTGGATAAATATACTATCGAGACTCATTAGATAATTTTAATTATTTCAAATGTATATGGAATATGTGTCATTAAGTAATAGTCTTTTAACTTAGTTTCTTAGTTATGAAGTAACCTAAGATTTGGTGATGGAGAATTAGAAAATACTTAAACTGTTTACATCTATTATACCATAATACAATATGAATATGGTGAATAAATATACTATCGAGACTCATTAGATAATTTGAATTATTTCAAATGTATATGGAATATGTGTCATTTAGTAATAGTCTTTTAACTTAGTTTCTTAGTGATGAAGTAACCTAAGATTTGGTGATGGAGAATTAGAAAATACCGAAACTGTTTACATCTATTATACCATAATACAATATGAATATGGTGAATAAATATACTATCGAGACACATTAGATAATTTGAATTATTTCAAATGTATATGGAATATGTGTCATTTAGTAATAGTCTTTTAACTTAGTTTCTTAGTGATGAAGTAACCTAAGATTTGGTGATGGAGAATTAGAAAATACTGAAACTGTTTACATATATTATACCATAATACAATATGAATATGGTGAATAAATATACTATTGAGACTCATTAGATAATTTAAATTATTTCAAATGTATATGGATTATGTGTCATTAAGTAATAGTCTTTTAACTTAGTTTCTTAGTGATGAAGTAACCTAAGATTTGGTGATGGAGAATTAGAAAATACTTAAACTGTTTACATCTATTATACCATAATACAATATGAATATGATTGATAAATATAATATCGATACTCATTAGATAATTTGAATTATTTCAAAAAGTATATGGAATATTTGTCATTAAGTAATAGTCTTTTAACTTAGTTTCTTAGTGATGAAGTAACCTAAGATTTGGTGATGGAGAATAAGAAAATACTGAAATTGTTTACATCTATTATACCATAATACAATATGAATATGGTGAATAAATATACTATCGAGACTCATTAGATAATTTGAATTATTTTCAATGTATATAAAATATGTGTCATCAATTAATAGTCTTTTAACTTAGTTTCTTAATGATGAAGTAACCTAAAATTCTGTGATGGAGAAGAAGAAAATACTGAAATTGTTTACATCTATTATACCATAATACAATATGAATATGGTTAATAAATATACTATCGAGACTCATTATATAATTTGAATTATTTCTAATGTATATGGAATATGTGTCATTAATTAATAGTCTTTTAACTTAGTTTCTTGGTGAATAAGTAACCTAAGATTTGGTGATGGAGAATTAGAAAATACTGAAACAGTTTACATCTATTATACCATAATACAATATGAATATGGTGAATAAATATACTATCGAGACTCATTAGATAATTTGAATTATTTTCAATGTATATAAAATATGTTTCATCAATTAATAGTCTTTTAACTTAGTTTCTTAGTGATGAAGTAACCTAAAATTTGGTGATGGAGAAGAAGAAAATACTTAAACTGTTTACATCTATTATACCATAATACAATATGAATATAGTGAATAAATATACTATCGAGACCTATTAGATAATTTGAATTATTTCAAATGTATATGGAATATGTGTCATTAAGTAATAGTCTTTTAAATTAGTTTCTTAGTGATGAAGTAACCTAAAATTTGGTGATGGAGAATTAGAAAATACTGAAACTGTTTACATCTATTATACCATAATACAATATGAATATGGTGAATAAATATACTATCGAGACTCATTAGATAATTTGAATTATTTCAAATGTGTATGGAATATGTGTCATTAAGTAATAGTCTTTTAACTTAGTTTCTTAGTGTTGTACCCCAAAATTTGCCCTCTCATTTTATCAAGATCTCCCCTCACAAGGTTCCTTGAACTCCAGACAGGATTAGGGTTTTGCTTTGCTCAAGACATCTCCTTGCACCAATGACCTAAATTAGGGTTTGAGTTTGCACAGGGATTTTTGGACTTCCAATGCTCAAAGTGACTTTCATACTTTATGTTGGACTCATAATTTTGTCCATACCAAGTTCCAAGCCTTGAATCAAATTTCTCCCAGTGAATTGGACAATTGACCTAGAAATCAGCTGTATTGGGGAAAAAGTTTACTGTGGCCTATTTACAGTCAAAGCTCACAAAGTTTGATCCACATCAACATTATAGACTCATATGAACCATTTGATCAAGTTTGGACCACAACTCCTCAAGAAATTTGATTAGATCATCAAAAGGGCAAAATGGTCATTTTTAGGGTTTTGACTGCACAAGGGCAATTTCTGACTTTTGACCTAGCCAATGGATAATTGGGCTCAAGCATGGATTCAAGGACTCAATGGCATCATCTTGAAATATTCACAAAGCTCAAAAGATCTTAATTGCATTGGATTGACAGATGAATTTTTCAGTCAACTGATCAAATTTGACTGTACACTGAAAAATCAAACTTTGACTTTTTGGTCAAAATCAAGTTCCAAGGGTCATTTTTCATCAAGATGTGTCAAAACATAAAACTTGTTCATCAAGAAACCCAATTTTGCAAATTAGGGTTTAAAGTTGAAAAATTTCATAACTTAGAATTTTTCTAAGTTATGAAATTTTCTTAATTTTTCCTAACTTTGCCCAACATTTTTACCATGATGCAATTGGATTCAAACAAAACTTCCAACATGAAAGTTGTAGTCCTCCACAAATTCTACAACTTTGATCCATAAAGTTTTCTCAAAAGAAGCTTGGATCTCAAGTTATGATTTTTGGAACAAGGGTCCATGAAACTTTTAACATAGTGAAATTTTGCCATAGTTTAGGCAGGATTTTGACCCATCTTCATGACCATTTTTCACATAGTTCCACTTGGAATCTCAAATTGAATTTCAAAGATGGATTGTAGAGCATGTTGCAAGATTTCCAAAATGTCCATGAACTCTCCAAACTCATATGTGGTTATGGATAATCGAAGGCTTGAAGTTGGCAAAAACTCACTTTTTATCCATGGCATGTTCATATTGATACAAGTTGCAAATTTAAATCAGCTTGCTTTACACTAGATTACAGGCCTCAAAACCATTCCATACTCAATAATTAAATGCAAATCCATTGGTCTAAGGTTTTGTTTTGGTCATTAGAGCATTGCACACAAGATTAATCCCTAAATGGAAAAAGGTACATTACCATTTTGCCAAAGTATGCTTTATGTCAAAACCATATCTCTTGAGCCTTGGACAATATCTTGTGCAGAAAATCATATCCACCAACTTGAGGGGCCAAGATCACAAGGGGCAGGCTGATGGATAGCTTGTACAAGCTTGTATTACATCATTGCTCGTTTTTTGCTTCATATACAAGAAAGATACCAAATACATGAGAACTTGAACATCTGTGAAAACCAACTTGTGCAAACATTTGGAACAAGTTTCTCACATCCCTTTGAGCCAGAAACACGACCCTTTGAGCCTTCAAACCTCCCATAGCACAAAATCATCTTCATTTGGCATAACAGGGCACTCCCTACAGTTTGATTTCCACAACTCAAATCCCTCGTGCGTTTTGTCTCAAATTGGTTCAAACACCTTCCATAAAACATATCCAAGCTATCCCAACCCTTAAACACTAACTGTAACTCCATTTACAAGGTTTTCCATTTTTGATTTCAACTTGTGCAGGTTGAGTTCTGTAGGCTTGTTCAAGCACATTCAAGGCAAGCTAGGCATTGGAGAAGGTCAGGGGAAGTTCAAGCAAGCTCCCAAACATCTCAGGCCTCATTAAAAAGCTCCACATTGTCAGACACGATCTCAATTGAAACTGGTTTTTGTCAACTTCCTATCTCTCTATTTAGGAACAATTAGGCTTAGGTTTGTGAATAAGAAATGTAGTATTCATAGCCATGCAGCTGTACATATGCTCAGTTTTCATTTTAGTTAAGCATGCTAAGAAAATTTGGTCCATGAACATCCTGAAAAAAAATAGGTTAAGATTTAGGGCCAGAGAAATTCTCTGTGGTCTTTGAGAGTTAGGATAAGTTTTTTATATGGTTGAATTCGTCTTGAAAAACCCTACAACTTTGATGTTATGTGTTTTTGCATTAGAGCTCGTATGCAGCTTGTACATGTTTGGTACAGGGCGCGTGAAATTTTGAAGAGAGGTTGAAGATGAAGTCTGGCTTGGGCTGGGCTTTGGTTCTTTCACTATTTGCACCCCTCTTTTGCTGAATACACCCCCCTGGCCCATTTCTTCATATTTTTATGTTTTGTTATTTTATTTTCATTTCTGATTTTTATTTTATTATCTCCAAACATAAAAAATACTAAAATATTTTTTTATAAATTCTCATATTTATTTTTGTATTTTATTTTGATTTTTCTAAACATAAAAGTAATTTAATGAACATTTATCTTTATTTTATTTTAATGAGAACTTTAAAATAAAAGATTAAAAATTATACTTTTATTTTTTATTATTATTTATACTTAAATAATACTTTGTTCTAAATATATTTTTGTCTTGTATATATTTTATTTTTATTGTACTTATTTAATATAATTAATATATATACATACTTTTATTTAATAAACACTTGAAATAAAAAAACATAGAAATATTATACTTTTATTTTTTATTATTATTTATACTTAAATAATACTTTTTTTCTAAATATATCTTATTTTATTGTATATACATTATTTTATTTTATTGTATATAAATAATATAGTCAATATATTTACATTCTTAAAAATTAGGGTTTTACCCTTAATAAAAAAATAATCTTTTTTTATTTATTTCTTTATTTTTGAATTAAATATTTTTTACATACATAAAAAATAAACATAAACATTTTTGCATATTCATATTATTTTGCATATTCATATTATTTTGTCATTTAATCCATTATTCAATTTGGATGTAATAGTAAAATTAGGGTTTTAATTTCTTGTCAAATAATCCCCATTCAAAAATTTTATCCCCATCCCCATAATCATGTTGTAATAGTGGTAGATTTATTTTACGCATTTATGCTTTCAATTATACCATGATTAGAGATTAGGGTTTGTATACAAAAATCCAAAATTAACAAGTAGCTTGACCTAATACAAAGACAAAAATGCATGAAAATCAATACACAATGCACACTTGCACCCCTAGGGTTACATCCACTTGTTGCCTTAAAAATGGGTCATGTTATGCATGTTGAGTACTTTGGCAAAACAAAAACAAAACAAAAGATCATAGTCCCTCGATGACGCTATATTGGTTGCCTAAACAAAATGATCAAGTCCCTCGAAAAATTGCTAAAGATACTTGGCACAATTGCTATCATGGTCTATACGATGACCCGCTCCTGTCCCATTTAACATCCTAATACAAGGTTGTTTACCAAATGCAATGGTAAAACAACACTGTCAAAAGGGTTAAAAACATATAGGAAAGATATTTGAGTAAAATAGGGTAGATAACTCTTAGTTACTTGATCAAAGCTTGCAAAACGTCCTTGCTATTTTCAAACACACCTCACAACACAATTTCAAAATATTTCCTAAATCAAACTTTCAAAACATTGAAATCTTTTCAAAAGACAATACACCTTTGCATATATTCAAACAAGAATCATTACAAAGGTTGCCACAACGATGGCCTCTTTTTAAAACATTTTCAAAACCACACACAAAGCACCATTTCAAACAATTGAAAAGCAAAAGCAAGTGATCTAAATAAGTAACTAAGAGCCCATGGAAAACCATGGATGAAAAGGGTGCTTGCACCTTCCCTTTTCATAATCTACTCCCCGAACCCAAGAAAACATCTCAAAGGTGTTTCCTGTGCTTTTTGACCTTTCCTTAGGATAAAATAAAAAGTCGGTGGCGACTCTTGCTAAACCGAAACATTTGTGAACACAAACGCAAAACCTCAAGTCAGTTCTCCCACCGTATCACCAGAACTGGCGACTCTGCTGGGGAAACATTTAAAAAGTGGAGTAACCTTAGGGTTTAGATCAGCTTTACATGTTTTATCTTGTTTGCTTTGATTGCTTTACATTTGGTTCTCTTGTTTGGGTTTGAATCCTCTACCCGAATTTGGGAAACATTCATAGGTAAATAGCAATATGTTGTGGAAACTGTGCGGGGTATACCCACATGGTTGAAGCAATAGCTATATTAGTGCGACATATTTGTGGGTACCGGTAGCCTTTGAGTCAATCAAAGAGAATACGGGGCCGCTGAGTGATGTCGTCAAGCACTAATGAACTCTTAGAACCTTACTTGACCATCTTGGCCTTATTAGGGGTAGTGAGATGACCGGCTTTGGTGCAGTCCGAAGTTGGTAGATACTCAATACTACACTCATTGAGGGTTGTTTTCTTGGAATATTTCGGTCGCCAGTTAAGTGGCTAAACTGAAACAATGAACACGGAAAATAATCCAGTGATATTGAGCTCCTTAGAACCCGATTACTATTTATAGGACAGGTTGAGCCAACTAACTTCAAGAGGGAACTTACCTATGAAACCCCATGCAAGCCTGAGACTAGGATCTTGTGTGACTTGCTTGTACATATACTTGTGCATACATCATGAACATCATAAAACATCATATGCATCCACTAACCATTTCAAGGGTTTGGATCTTCATCTTTGTTCTTGTTTTATAAGAAATGGAATCTCTTCGCAGGAAAACAATTCAAGTCAGCCTTGTGAGAATCCCTCCTCAACTCAAGGAGCTTACTTCCAAGATTCTAGAGAATTCTCCCTTAAGTAAAAGACATGGTAGACTTATCAACTTTGTCAACTCCCACATTGAAGAAGACATGGTGAAAGTTCTCTTCCAGTTCTTTGACCCCCTACACCATTGCTTTACATTTCCTGATTACCAACTAGTACCTACTTTGGAGGAATTTTCTCAACTCTTGAGGATTCCTATTCTCCATCAACTACCCTACAACGGTACGAAAAGAGAACCAAAGCCTGAAGATGTTGCTCAAGCCTTACACTTGCAACCATCTGATATCAAAGGTCATTGGGAAACCAGAAGTGGGGTCAAGGGTTTCTTGGCAAAGTTTCTGTTTGAAAAGGCACAAGACTGCTGGAATTCTCTAGATCTGCAAGCCTTTGAGGAGATAGTAGCAATTCTCATCTATGGGTTGGTCTTGTTCCCAAACCCTGATCATCTTATAGATGTGAATGCTGTCAAGATTTTCATATCTCGGAATCCTGTGCCTACATTGCTTGGGGACATTCTACACTCATTTCACACACGAACAATGAGGAAAAGAGGTGTTCTTATGTGCTGTAATCCTCTTCTAGCAAGGTGGTTTATTTCTCACCTTCCCCAATTAGTTTTGAAGAATGAGCAGGGTTTAAGGTGGTCACAACGGTTGATGACCCTCACACATTCTGATGTTCATTGGTGTTCTCGGTCCATAGAAAATGTCATCATAATTGATTGTTGCAGAGAATTCCCTAATGTCCCACTACTTGGCATTAGGGGAGGCATTACCTACAACCCTTGTTTAGCTCTGAGGAAATTTGGGTATGCCCGAAGGGATGGCCCTCATGATATGTTGATTCCTTACTTGGTTTTTGACTTCGACAACGATGCTTAAGGACTTCGACAAAGGTTTATCCGAGCTTGGAGGATTCCCAACAAAGTGGATAGTAAGACACTGGGGCACAAGAATTCCATCCCCCTTGAGCCTTATCTCTTGTGGGTACGAACCCGCGCCCAGAGTCTTATGATGCCTTACACTCACATTCTCCCCGTGATCAAAGAGCCTGATATGGAAGGAGAGGTTCCATGCACCCTCCTACATCTAGACATGCCAACACCATTGGAAGATTTGCAAAAGAGTTGGATACAACTCAAGGAAGAACGGAACACTTTTGAAGCTAGCTTCTATGCCAGTGAGAAGAAGGTTTTGGAACTTACCCGTCAACTCCATGAAGAGCATAATCTCAACACTTACATCACACCAAAGTGGATGCACAATGTCTTTTTACATTAAGAATTTTGTAATATTTTGCCCATGGGGCATTTATGTACTAACAAATTTCTTCTTATTAATATGACGTGTGTTCTTTTTGTTTGCAACAAATTTGAATTTCTGAATCCTTGAATGCATTACATGAATAACATATCATTCATCATATGCATAAACAGGTCTTCACACCAGGTTTCCTTATCTTTCTGCTGTTTATTTCAGCAAGATGGATATAGAGCAGACGGTCAAAGATCTGTAAGCACAGAATTCGCAATTCCAACAACTCCTCATGACCTTGGAAAAGGGTCAAGAGGATCTTAAAGCACTATTAGAGAAAGAGAAGGAAAAGGAAAAGAAGAAAAAAAAAGAATTGGTGTGGCCACTATGGGAAGAAGATTTGAGAATCAGGCTAGGAGAGGTCTGGATTTCCCCTCGACGTCTGACGAAGGGGCTGGAAAAGGAAAGGGAGTTGCAATGCCCTCCGAGTCTGAAGCTGAAGAAGAAGAAGAGGAAGAGGATGAAGATTACTCCGAACAGCAGTACCCTCCGACGGACACTAAGTATAAGAATCTTGAGGATCGGTTGGCAGCCATGGAGGTACAAAGGGTACATGGCCTAGATTTCAAAGAACTAGGGTTGGTTGCTGGGATCGTCATTCCTCCCAAGTTCAAAGTGCCTAAATTTTCTAAATACGATGATTTGTCCTGTCCGAAGATGCATCTGCGGTCCTACGTTAGAAATATCCAACCCCGCTCTTCTGATAAGTATATATGGGTCCACTTTTTTCAAGATAGTTTGTCGGGTACGCAATTGGACTGGTTCTATCAACTTGAGAGATCTGATGTTCATAACTGGGAGGATTTAGCTGCTGCTTTCTACCGACAATACCAATATAACGCAGATTTAGCGCCTACTCGTACTCAACTACATAGTATGGGTATGGCCTCTAATGAGGGATTTAAGGAGTATACCCATAAGTGACGGGATTTGGCTAAAAGGGTGCAGCCACCATTGTCGGATAGAGAGCTGGTTGACATGTTTTTGGGGACCCTGTCAGGTCCATTCTTCAATCACTTGATCGGGAGCTCCTCTGCAGGGTTCATCGAATTAATTCTGACCGGTGAAAGGGTCGAAGTTGGCATTGAGAGTGGTAAAATTCAGAAGGATGCCTCCGCTTCCGCTGCTATCAAAAAGACCTTCCCAGCCAAGAAGGAAGTTTCTGCTGTTCACACCCAGAGAAATCAAGGGAGAATGGTGCGCTGACCAGCAGTGGGGGCTGTGATGATCCAGAACTCCTCAGCCGATCAACCTCGAAGCAGTCAACCCAAAGTTAACCAGCAAAGGGTAGAAAGGCCACAACGACAATTCACCCGGATCAATATGACACCGGCTCAGGTCCTCCCTCATCTGTTAAATTTAAACCTTACCAACTTGAAAGAAGCGCCGAAAAACCCAAATACCTTTTCTCCCTATTATCATTCAAATGCAAAATGCGCATATCATTCGGACAGTGTGGGGCACGACACCAACAACTGTTGGGCCCTTAAAAATAAGATCCAAGATTTGATAGATGCCAAGGAGGTGGAGTTTGATGCCCCCGAAAAACCTAATGTGATATCTGCTCATATGCCAAAACATGGTCATAATGTCCATGCTATTGTAAAAGATCTTCATGTTACCGCTGTTGATGACTTAATGACTCTGTTGCCAATGATCAAGATGAATCTGTTGAAAGTCAGGATTTTCCCAGGCTGTGAAAAAGATTGTTACCTTTGTTCGACATTGCAATCCGACTGTTCTTTTGTTGAAGTCAGGCATCCAACGCTTGATGGATACTCAAGAGATCCTCTTTCAGAAAACTCTTGTTGTTACTGTTACTCCTGTTACTCCCATTACTCATGTTACTCTTGTTACTCCAATCAATGATGTTGCTATAATCACCATTTCCGACAATCTTTCCAAGACCTGCAAAAGGCCTGTTAAGATTACACCTGATCCAAAGTTTGTACCGCTGAAGATTACCATGTCGGGGCCTATCCCATATAAGTCCAATAAGACAATACCGTGGAATTATGGAGGAGAGATCTTCTATCACGGTGTTAAGCAGATCGAATCAGTCGAAGAAAATTCTGATGAAGAAACTCCTGACATAGGGAATATTGCGGGGACAAGTAAGATCACTCATAGCGGAAGAATCTTCTCTCCGAAGATTGCTCCTCCACGGGCAGTCTTCGGACCCTCAAGTGCTCCTGTGCCTGTCAAGATATCTGTGCAAAGTCCAGTGATTGAAGAAATCGTTATTACCGGAGTTATACCCTATGCTGTTACTGCTGATAAAGGTAAGGGGATCCAAGAAGCGCCCGTCAGGACGAGGGCTCAGACTTTGGTTATCCCCGAGACCACCCAAAAGGATATGGAGGAGATTTTAAAGATAATTAAGAAAAGCGACTATGATGTCGTAGATCAGTTGGGGAAAACCTCTTCAAAAATCTATATGCTGGCTCTATTGCTCTGCTCCGAGGCTCATGCCAAAGCCTTGATCAAATTTCTGAAGACGGCACACGTGCCTCAAGAAACTTCTGCGGATCAGTTTCAAGAGTGAGTGGCTAGCCTTACAGCCGACAATGGTATTGGTTTCTATGATGCCGATCTGACGTCTAAGGGGAGAAAGCATAATGATGCGCTGCATGTCTCAGTAGAGTGCAGAGGGACCACACTTGCTCATGTTCTAGTTGATACTGGTTCATATTTAAATGTTCCACCAAAGAAAGCATTGGACAGGCTAGACTGTGATGGTTTGACCCTAAAGCCCAGTAATATCATTGTTCGAGCCTTCGACGGTTCTAAGCGGATGGTTCACAGAGAAGTGGACATCCCAATTAATGTGGGAACAGAAATTTTCAACTCTAAATTTTATGTGATGGACATCCGCCCT
Organism: Vicia faba; assembly: GCA_948472305.1. Classification (NCBI taxonomy): domain Eukaryota; kingdom Viridiplantae; phylum Streptophyta; class Magnoliopsida; order Fabales; family Fabaceae; genus Vicia; species Vicia faba. Next base: position 17,736 of record CATIWC010001768.1, read on the forward strand.
TCATATTCATGCTTGTTGGGAAGGCCATGGATCTACAACGCTGGGGCAGTCACTTCTTATCTACACCAGATGCTCAAATACCCAGTCCAGGGTAAGATCATCATAGTTCATGGTGAGGAGGAGTATATGATAAGCCACCTTAACTCTTTCCGCTACGTGGAGTTAGATGGTGAATCCATAGAAACACCTTTCCAACACTTTGAAGAGGTTTCTCCTGAAGTTGCGGTAGCCAAGACAATGACTGATGTGCCCATCATTACCAAGCCTGTGTCCCGGATGTCATCCCTTAAAGATGTGGAGGTTGTAATCAAGGAAGGAGGAAGTACAGTGTGGGGTCAACTGCCAGATTTTCCTTACAAGACAGATAAGTACGGATTGGGTTTCACTACTGCTAGCCAGAAAGCTGTGCGTCGCAACCGGGCTGGAGGACCGCCACTGAAAATCACTCATAATGAAATTCATGCTTTAGAAGATGGTGAAGAAGGAAGAAATTTTGAAGAATGGATCTTTCCAACTATTGAAGGAGGATTGAACAACTGGGAGGCGAAAGACTTCGTTCCCATTACTTTCATCAATCAGTAATTTATTTTTTGAACATTTCCTGTTTGGTCTGTAATAACTTTTAAAACAATTCGTACACTTTTTGCCTTATGCATTACCCGGGGCATATAGGTCCATTTGTAAGGGTTTTGATTCTTCATTTTCATATGCCATTTTTAATGAATCATGGACATTTTCATCTATAAACTTTTGTGTTCATTTTCTTTCTTTTTTATATCTTATTTTGTTTAAAGGTGGCTATCCCTTACACACACCCACGCTCACAAAATGCAGGTACCCATCCATTCCGGATTCCATGGGTAACAATTATGCTATGGCCTTCAGTGATTCTGAAGATCTGGTCAATCGTGTTGAATACGAAGGTGATGAAGACTGTGAAGTGCCTGGAGAGTTGGCTAGACTTTTGCAACAAGAAGAAAGGGTTATTCTTCCCCATGAAGAGTTGTTGGAGACTATCAATTTGGGAACCGCCGAAGACAGAAAAGAGGTTAAAGTGGGTGCCAACCTGGAGCCAAATGTCAAAGAGCGCTTAGTTCAGCTGTTGAATGAATATGTTGAGATCTTTGCCTGGTCCTATGAAGACATGCCGGGACTGGATACAACTATTGTGGTTCACTGTCTCCCTACAAGAGAAGATTGTCCACCAATCAAACAGAAAGTCCGCCGAATGAGACCCGACATGTCCGAAAAGATCAAAGCTGAAGTGATGAAACAGTTCAATGCGGGCTTTTTGGCTGTTACTTCGTATCCATAATGGGTTGCTAACATTGTGCCCGTGCCTAAGAAGGATGGCAAAGTCAGAATGTGTGTGGACTACAGAGACTTAAATAGGGCTAGCCCTAAAGATGATTTTCCACTACCACATATTGACATCTTGGTTGACAACACAGCTCAACATAAGGTATTCTCTTTCATGGACAGATTTTCAGGGTACAACCAGATCAAAATGGCCCCCGAAGACATGGAGAAGACTACTTTTGTTACACAGTGGGGTACCTTCTGCTATAAAGTGATGCCATTCAGACTGAAGAATGTCGGGGCAACCTATCAGCGAGCCATGGTAGCTTTGTTTCATGACATGATACATCATGAGATTGAAGTCTAGGTAGATGAAATGATAGCCCGTTCACAGACAGAAGAAGAACACCTCGACCATCTGCAAAAGTTGTTTGTCAGGTTAAAAGAATACAAGCTCAGACTGAACCCTAGCAAGTTCACTTTCGGAGTCAGGTCTGGTAAACTTTTGGGATTCATCATCAGTAACAAAGGCATCGAGGTTGATCCTGCTAAGGTCAAAGCTATACAAGAAATGCGTGCCCCTCGCACTGAGAAGGAGGTCATAGGTTTCTTGGGACGCCTAAACTACATCGCAAGGTTTATCTCTCACCTAACATCTACCTGCGAACCAATCTTCAAGTTGTTGAAGAAAGATCAGGTGGTTAAATGGAACAATGATTGTCAAGCCGCTTTCGATAAAATTAAGGAGTATTTGCTGGAACCACCTATCTTGATGCCACCCGTCAAAGGAAGGTCGTTAATCATGTATCTGAGTGTGTTGGATAATTCAATGGGGTGCGTACTGGGCCAACATGACGAGTCTGGTCGAAAAGAGCATGCCATTTATTACCTTAGCAAAAAGTTTACCGACTGTGAGACTCGCTACTCACTGCTCGAGAAAACTTGTTGCGCTTTGGTATGGGCTGCTCGTCGGCTGAGGCAGTATATGTTGACACAAACCACTTTGCTGATTTCCAAAATGGATCTGATCAAGTACATCTTCGAGAAGCCTGCTTTATCCGGAAGAATCGCTAGATGGAAGATGATCTTGACTGAGTATGATATCCAATATGCAACCCAAAAAGCTATAAAGGGGAGTGTACTAGCTGACCATCTAGCTCATCAAGCCTTCGAAGATTACCAATCTATGAGGTTCGACTTCCCTGACGAGGATATTATGACATTGGACAACATTAAAGGTAACGGACCGTATGACGGACCTGAACAAGGATCCCGATGGACCCTATACTTTGATGGTACTTCAAATGCACTTGGAAACGGTATCAGCGCGATACTTATCTCTCTAGAAGGTTGCTATACACCTTTCACTGCTAGACTCTGCTTCAGCTTCACCAACAACATGGCCGAGTATGAAGCTTGTATCTTTGGTCTCAAGACTTCTATTGACTTGGGAATCAAATCTCTGGTTGTATTTGGGGACTCATCTTTGATTATCAGTCAAATCAAAGGAGAGTGGGATACTAAACACCCTAACCTCATCCCTTACAAAGAACATGTCCTGACATTGTTACCACATTTCGAGAAGATTACCTTCGAGCACTTCCTGCGAGAAGAGATTCAGCTAGCAGATGCGCTAGCTACAATGTCATCCATGTTTAAACTTAACTGGGATAATGAGGCACCTCAAATCACCATTGAACGAATGGATGAACCTGCACATTGTCACGAGATTAATATCGAAGAAGTGGTGGACCGACCTTGGTTTCCTGACGTCAAAAGGTATCTCGAAGCACAAGAATACCCTGAAGGAGCTTCAGTCAACGACAAAAAGTTATTAAGGACGTTCGCGGCCAAGTTCTTTCTGAGAAATGGTATCCTATATATACGCAACCATGATTGTGTTCTGCTTCGTTGTGTGGACAAGGTTGAAGTTGAGCAGATCATGACTGAACTGCATAGTGGCACATTTGGCACCCATTTGAGTGGACATACGATGGCTAAGAAGATTCTAAGGGCAGGCTACTACTGGTCTACCATGGAAGCTGACTGTCATCAATACACCCATACTTGTCACAAATGCCAAGTCTATGCTGACAAGGTCCATATTCCTCCAGTTCCTCTCAATGTTCTAACAGCTCCTTGGCCATTCGCAATGTGGGTAATCGACATGATTGGAGAGATAAAACCTACGGCATCCAATGGACATCGCTTCATCCTGGTGGCTATTGATTACTTTACCAAATGGGTCTAAGTAGCTTCCTTCGCCTCCGTTACAAAGAATGTGGTTTCCCGCTTCATCAAGCAGAACCTCATATGCCGGTATGGTATCCCCGACAGGATCATCACAGAAAACGGTACAAACCTGAATAACACTGTCATCATCACTCTGTGCGAGCAGTTCAAGATTCAACATCACAATTCATCTCCCTATCGGCCAAAGATGAACGGTGTTGTTGAAGCTGCGAACAAAAATATCAAGAAGATCATTCAAAAGATGACAGTCACCTACAAGGACTGGCATGAGATGTTACCGTTTGCTCTGCATGGGTATCGTACCACGGCACGCACTTCAACTGGGGCAACACCCTTTTCTTTGGTATACGGCATGGAGGCTATTTTACCTATCGAGGTTCAGATTCCCTCCTTGAGAATCATGAAAGATGCCAGTTTGAGTGAAGACGATTGGATTCAGACCCAGCTTTATCAACTTAACTTGATTGACGAAAAGCGACTTACTGCTGTTTGCCATGGTCAGACGTATCAAAAATGTATGATCAAGGCCTTCAACAAGAAAGTCAAGAGACAGGTAAATCAAGTCGGGGACCTTGTAATCAAGCGAATCATCTTGCCGCAAAGTGATCCCAGGGGAAAATGGACTCCTACTTACAAAGGACCATTTGTGATCAAAAACATCTTTTCTGGTGAGGCTATGATCCTAACCACCATGGACGGCGATGATCTGTTGCACCCTGCGAACGCAGACATAGTCAAAAGATACTACGCATAAAATGACCGACAAGTTGAAAACCCGAAAGGGCGACATGGGCAAAAATGGGCATCCTGGTGAATCGAAAACCCGAAAGGGCAGTTCAGGCAAAAATTAGGGATAAATAAAAAAATCTGTACACCCAACAAGTTGAAAACCCGAAAGGGCGACTTGGGCAAAAAAGGGTTTCCCGATGGATCAAAAACCCGAAAGGGCGATCTAGGCAAAAGTTAGGGAATTAAAGCGTATGACTATGTCTCGTCGGATCACTTTAAGAACAATCTCTTCACAGACAAGCTCCAAGTTTCTGATCAATCCAATCATCTGCGGACAAAGCAACGAATGGACAAGATACTCAGTGTTGTGAAGGCTATAGCAAAATGGGAACCCCATTGAATTGTTACACATAGCCATCTTTCTTTGTATAAATTTTTCTCATTTTTATGACAACATTCTCTTACTAGGATGTCTGTCTCCTTTGTACAAAATACTTACACAAAGTTAATACAAAGATATTTCAAAGTGCAGAAATTTGTTTGTTTTTTTTTTCTTTTTTACACTTGTGTTTTATTTGAAAACGTCCAATAATTTATTAAATGAGCATATGCATTTGAATATAATCACTGCTTACAAATAAAACAGAATGAGAAAGGATAATTACTTATAGGTTGAAAGTATAGGAAGACGTCTTTATGCTATTCCGGAGGAAATCCCCTGCAGTATGTCATCCAGATTCTCAACAGAGCTAAAACCTTGAAATACATATCCCCAGCAGAGTTAAGTTTCAAAATCCCCAACAGAGCTAAGTTTCTAAACTCTCGATCCCCAGTGGAGCTAGAAGACTTTGAACTACAAATCCCCAGTGAAGATGAAACTTTCTTTCCCAACGTAGTCCAAAACTTTAACCTTTAAACCATAGTGGAAATCATTCGGTGTCTCCAAATTCCCCAGCAAGTTATCTTAAAACCTGGAAATCAACCAGATAACAGTTAACCATGGATAAAACCCCAGAAGATTGGCATACTCCAAAGCTCCTGATACCCTTAACAGAATGAAGATTCTCATTCTTAAAACCCTAGAAGATTGGCATACTCCCAAGCTCCTGACACCCTTAACAGAATGAAGATTCTCATTCTTAAAACCCCAGAAGATTGGCATACTCCCAAGCTCCTGATACCCTTAACAGAATGAAGATTCTCATTCTTAAAATCCCATAATATTGGCATACTCCCAAGCTCCTGATACCCTTAACAGAATGAAGATTCTCATTCTTAAAACCCTTGAAGATTGGCATACTCTCAAGCTCCTGACACCCTTAACAGAATGAAGATTCTCGTTCTTAAAACTCTAGAAGATTGACATACACCCAACCTCCTGACCCAAACGCCTCAATGAAGATTCTCATTCTTGCTTCCTCAATAGATTGGCATACAACCCAAGCTTTTGAAAACTCTCCAACAGGATAAACATTCTCCCCACAGAGTTATTTCCCAATAGAACAAAGATTTTTGTTCTCATTTCTCCAGTTGAAGCCTCCCAGGTTTTAATTTCCCAATAGAGATCGTCAGAGTTTTCCTTATCCGCCAGGAAAGTCATGAAGGATTCTCAATTCCCCGCAGAAGTTGTCAAAGCTCTTGTTAATACCCATAAGTCACCAAGGATTTTCATTCCCCAACAGTAGTCCAAAGGATTCTTAAGTCTCAACAATCAAAGGTTTTGAATCTCCAACAGCAGTCAAGGGTTTATTTTCCCTGGCAGCAGTCAAAGATTTCATTATCTCCAGCTATCAAGGATTTATTTTCCTCAGCAAGACGGATACACAGCTTACATGCACATCCATTACATTCATATATCATAATCACTGATAGAACACATTCTATCGCATCATACATGTCATGCAACATAAATTTGTGTGTTTTAGCTAACATTTTACCTTTTTCAGGATAAGATTAAAAGCTACCTCTAACAAATATTCAAAGATCTCAATTACAGTACGGATACACTCCAAGACACAGCGGTCATTCTACTACTCATTTAGACTTCAGCAATCAGATACAGACTAGATGCATTCTAGACACGGAAGCCATTCTATTTCTCATTCAGATTTAACTGTCAACCTCAGGTTCAGATGCATTCCAGACACGATTTCCATTCTGTCACTCATTCAAACCTATTCCCCAGCCCAGAGATACTCCAGACACTGATGTCTTTCTGTCGCTTATCCAGATTTCAGATTTCGGATAAAATATATATACACTCCAGACACAGAAGTCATTCTGATAATTCATTCAAGAATCAGATACAGTTACAGCTTGGATACGCTCCAGACATGGACACCGCTCTTTTGCTCATACAAAACCAATCTCCAGATATAACTCAGATACGTTCCAAATACCGATACCATTCTGACATTCATCCTCCTAATTCTCAACAAACAAGTCTTGGATGGCATCTTTAAGCCCATCTCCAACAAGATTCTGCCATCTCCGAATGGCATCTTTAAGCCCATCCCTCAGATACATTTTGACGAGTGCAAATTTACGGGCACTTTAGTGTCCAATCATCTTTTACCTTCGAGTCACGAAAGGCAAACTCACCAATCTAACTCTTCAGGTTTAAGAAGATTGAACATGGGCAGCTGTTGTACCCCAAAATTTTCCCTCTCATTTTATCAAGATCTCCCCTCACAAGGTTCCTTGAACTCCAAACAGGATTAGGGTTTTGCTTTGCTCAAGACATCTCCTTGCACTGATGACCTAAATTAGGGTTTGAGTTTGCACATGGATTTTTGGACTTCCAATGCTCAAAGTGACTTTCATACTTCATGTTGGACTCATAAGTTTGTCCATACCAAGTTTCAAGCCTTGAATCAAATTTTTGCCAAGTCAATTGGACAGTTGACCTAAAAATCAATTGTATTGGGGAAAAAGTCAACTGTGGCCAATTTAAAGTCAAACCTCACAATTTTTTATCCACATCAACATTATAGACTCATATGAACCATTTGATCAAGTTTGGACCACAACTCCTCAAGAAATTTGATCAGATCATCAAAAGGGAAAAATGGTCATTTTTAGGGTTTTCACTACACAAGGGCAATTTCTGACTTTTGACCTAGCCAATGGCAAATTGGTCTCAAGCATGGATTTAAGGACTCAATGGCATCATCTTGACATATTCACAAAGCCCAAAAGATCTCAATTGCATTGGATTGACAGATGAATTTTTCAGTCAACTGATCAAATTTGACTGTACACTGAAAAGTCAAACTTTGACTTTTTGGTCAAAATCAAGTGCCAAGGGTCATTTTTCATGAAGATGTGTCAAAACATGAAACTTGCTCATCAAGAAACCCAATTTTGCAAATTAGGGTTTAAAGTTGAAAATTTTCATAACTTAGAATTTTTCTAAGTTATGAAATTTTCTTAATTTTTCCTAACTTTGCCCAACATTTTCACGATGATGCAATTGGATTCAAACAAAACTTCCAACATGAAAGTTGTATTCCTCCACAAATTCTACAACTTTGATTCTCAAATTTTTCTCAAAAGAAGCTTGGATCTCAAGTTATGAATTTTGGAACAAGGGTCCATGAAACTTTTAACTTAGTGAAATTTTGCCCTAGTTTAGGCAGGATTTTGACCCATCTTCATGACCATTTTTCACATAGTTCCACTTGGAATCTCAAATTTCATTTCAAATATGGATTTTATAGCATGTTGCAAGCTTTTCAAAATTTCAAAGAACTCTCTAAACTCATTTGTGGTTAGGGAGAATCGAAGGCTTGAAGTTGGCAAAAACTCATTTTTTATCCATGGCATGTTCATATTGATACAAGTTGCAAATTCTAATCATCTTGCTTTACACTAGATTACAGGCCTCAAAACCATTCCATACTCAATAATTAAATGCAAATCCATTGGTCTAAGGTTTTGTTTTTGTCATTATAGCATTGCACACAAGATTAATCCCTAAATGGAAAAAGGTACATTACCATTTGCCAAAGTATGCTTTATGTCAAAACCACATCTCTTGAGCCTTGGACAATATCTTGTGCATCAAATCATATCCACCAACTTGAGGGGCCAAGATCACAAGGGGTGGGCTGATGGATAGCCTGTACAGGCTTGTATTACATCATTGCTCATTTTTTGCTTCATATACAACAAAGATACCAAATACATGAGAACTTGAACATCTGTGAAAAACAACTTGTGCAAACATTTGGAACAACTTTCTCACATCCCTTTGAGCCAGAAACACGACCCTTTGAGCCTTCAAACCTCCCATAGCACAAAATCATCTTCATTTGGAAAAACAGGGCACTCCCTGCAGTTTGATTTCCACAACTCAAATCCCTCATGCGTTTTGTCTCAAATTGGTTCAAACACCTTCCATAAAACATATCCAAGCTATCCCAACCCTTAAACACTAACTGTAACTCCATTTACAAGGTTTTCCATTTTTGATTTCATCTTGTGCAGGTTGAGTTCTGTAGGCTTGTTCAAGCACATTCAAGGCAACCTAGGCATTGGAGAAGGTCAGGGGATGTTCAAGCAAGCTCCCAAACATCTCAGGCCTCATTAAAAAGCTCCACATTGTCAGACACGATCTCAACTGAAACAGGTTTTTGTCAACTTCCTATCTCTCTATTTAGGAACAATTAGGCTTAGGTTTGTGAATAAGAAATGTAGTATTCATAGCCATGAAGCTGTACATATGCTCAGTTTTCATTTTAGTTATGCTAAGAGAATTTGGTCCATGAACATCCTGAAAAAAATAGGTTAAGATTTAGGGCCAGAGAAATTCTCTGTGGTCTTTGAGAGTTAGGATAAGTTTTTTATATGGTTGAATTCGTCTTGAAAAACCCTACAACTTTGATGTTATGTGTTTTTGCATTAAAGCTCGTATGCAGGTTGTACATGTTTGGTACAGGGCGCGCGAAATTTTGAAGAGAGGTTGAAGATGAAGTCTGGCTTGGGCTGGGCTTTGGTTCTTTCACTATTTGCACCCCTTTTTTGTTGAATACACCCCCCTGGCCCATTTCTTCATATTTTTATGTTTTGTTATTTTATTTTCATTTCTGATTTTTATTTTATTATTTCCAAACATAAAAAATACTGAAATATTTTTTTATAAATTCTCATATTTATTTTTGTATTTTATTTTAATTTTTATAAACATAAAAGTAATTTAATGAACATTTATCTTTATTTTATTTTAATGAGAACTTAAAAATAAAATATTAAAAATTATACTTTTATTTTCTATTATTATTTATACTTAAATAATACTTTGTTCTAAACATATTTTTGTCTTGTATATATTTTATTTTTATTGTACATATTTAATATAATTATATATATATATATATATATATATATATATATATATATATATATATATATATATATATATATATATATATATATATATATATATATATATATATATATATATATATATATATATATATATATATATATATATATATATATATATATATATATATATATATATATATATATATATATATATATATATATATACATACTTTTATTTAATAAATACTTGAAAATAAGAAAACATAGAAATATTATACTTTTATTTTTTATTATTATTTGTACTTAAATAATACTTTTTTTCTAAATATATCTTATTTTTTTGTATATACATTATTTTATTTTATTGTATATAAATAATATAGTCAATATATTTACATTCTTAAAAATTAGGGTTTTACCCTTAATAAAAAAATAATCTTTTTTTATTTATTTCTTTCTTTTTGCATTAAATATTTTTTACATACATAAAAAATAAACATAAACATTTTTTCATATTCATATTATTTTGTATATTTATTTAATTTGTTTATTTAAATATTATTCATTTATCATTTATGCCATTATTCAATTTGGATGTAATTGTAAAATTAGGGTTTTAATTTCTTGTCAAATAATCCCCATTCAAAAATTGTATCCCCATCCCCATAATCATGTTGTAATAGTGGTAGATTTATTTTACGCATTTATGCTTTCAATTATACCATGATTAGAGATTAGGGTTTGTATGCAAAAATCCAAAATTAACAAGTAGCTTGACCTAATACAAAGACAAAAATGCATGAAAATCAATACACAATGCACACTTGCACCCCTAGGGTTACATCCACTTGTTGCCTTAAAAATGGGCCATGTTATGCATGTTGAGTACTTTGGCAAAACAAAAACAAAACAAAAGATCATAGTCCCTCGATGACGCTATCTTAGTTGCCTAAACAAAATGATCAAGTCCCTCGAGAAATTGCTAAAGATACTTGGCACAATTGCTATCATGGTCTATACGATGACCCACGCCTGTCCCGTTTAACATCCTAATACAAGGTTGTTTACCAAATGCAATGGTAAAACAACACTGTCAAAAGGGTTAAAAACGTATAGGAAAGATCTTTGAGTAAAATAGGGTAGATAACTCTTAGTTACTTGATCAAAGCTTGCAAAACATCCTTGCTATTTTCAAACACACCTCACAACACAATTTCAAAATTTTTCCTAAATCAAACTTTCAAAACATTGAAATCTTTTCAAAAGACAATACACCTTTGCATATATTCAAACAAGAATCATTACAAAGGTTGCCACAACGATGGCCTCTTTTCAAAACATTTTCAAAAGCACACACAAAGCACCATTTCAAACAATTGAAAAGCAAAAGCAAGTGATCTAAACAAGTAACTAAGAGCCCATAGAAAACCATGGATGAAAAGGGTGCTTGCACCTTCCCTTTTCATAATCTACTCCCCGAACCCAAGAAAACATCTCAAAGGTCTTTCCTGTGCTTTTTGACCTTTCCTTAGGATAAAATAAAAAGTCGGTGGTGACTCTTGCTAAACTGAAACATTTGCAAACACAAACGCAAAACCTCAAGTCAGTTCTCCCACCGTATCACACTTAGTGATGAAGTAACCTAAAATTTGGTGATGGAGAAGAAGAAAAATATTGAAATTGTTTACATCTATTATACCATAATACAATATGAATATGATGAATAAATATACTATCGAGACTCATTATGTAATTTGAATTATTTTCAATGTATATAAAATATGTGTCATCAATTAATAGTCTTTTAACTTAGTTTCTTAGTGATGAAGTAACCTAAAATTTGGTGATGGAGAAGAAGAAAATACTGAAACTGTTTACATCTATTATACTATAATACAATATGAATATGGAGAATAAATATACTATCGAGACTCATTATATAATTTGAATTATTTTCAATGTATATAAAATATGTGTCATCGATTAATAGTCTTTTAACTTAGTTTCTAAGTGATGAAGTAACCTAAAATTTGGTGATGGAGAAGAAGAAATTACTAAAACTGTTTACATCTATTATACCATAATACAATATGAATATGGTGAATAAATATACTATCAAACTCATTATATAATTTGAATTATTTCTAATGTATATGGAATATGTGTCATTAAGTAATAGTCTTTTAACTTAGTTTCTTGGTGAAGAAGTAACCTAAAATTTGGTGATGGAAAAGAAGGAAAATATTGAAATTGTTTACATCTATTATACCATAATACAATATGAATATGGTGGATAAATATACTATCGAGACTCATTAGATAATATGAATTATTTCAAATGTATATGGAATATGTGTCATTAAGTAATAGTCTTTTAACTTAGTTTCTTAGTGATGAAGTAACCTAAAATTTGGTGATGGAGAAGAAGAAAAATATTGAAATTGTTTACATCTATTATACTATAATACAATATGAATATGGTGGATAAATATACTATCGAGACTCATTAGATAATTTGAATTATTTCATATGTATATGGAATATGTGTCATTAAGTAATAGTCTTTTAACTTTGTTTCTTAGTGATGAAGTAACCTAAGATTTGGTGATGGAGAATTAGAAAATACTGAAACTGTTTACATCTATTATGAAATAATAAGATTAGTTCTGACCTATCTCAAGAGTTTTGATGATAACTAAATTATATTTAAGATAATTTATGCTCTGATGAATGTGTTTTGAATGTCTCAGTTAATGTTCTGACAGAAAACATTCTGAAGTGCTAAGCAAAAATTATGAAGAAGTTCTTTGATAAAAGAACCTTTTATTCAAGCGCATTTGCTGACTCTGGTAAGACACTTTATTTGTTAAATATATCTTCTAACTTTTAGCAGGCTCCTTGCTCAGAAGATAACTTGAAAGCAAGCGTTGTTCAAAGTTCTTAGCAAGCAATGCACTGCCTAGAAGATGACTGAAGCATGTTCTGACTTAAAGACATTGGAGATAATTCTGAAATAACGTTTAGATCATCTTGTCTTGTCAAAGAAAAGGAAAACATGTTCTTACATTCTGAAATTTGCTCATTAATGCAAAGACGACTGAAAGCACTCAAGTGCCTACAACTAGTTTCTTGGAAAATGGAATATTGCAAGGATACACGCAAAGCATTTAATGCACTCCATCTTTTCTGAAGGCAGCAACGGTCTTATTATTCCTACTATAAATAGAAGGACATTTATTGCAAGCCAACAACTAAGTGAACCAAGCAAACCAATCAAATTTTCAAAAGAAGCAAGAAACTACGTGAAAGATCCAAAAGCTCACAAACTCATTGTTCATACAATTTGTGCATTATATTCTAAGTGAAAAATCACAGTTGTGATATAGCTTTATTAGAAGCAAACTCTATTTCATTATCTGTAAAGATTAAACTCCTATATTTGTTCCTTGAGAGACCAAGTTTGGTCAGATTTCTCAAGCAGACTAGGACTAGATTTAAGTCTTAGTGGTGTTAGTCACTTGTAAGTTTACTTGTGCATTATTAGTCTCAACAGTTGTTGTGTGATTGTAATCAGTTGATTATAGTGGATTAAGTCCTTGTTGAGAAAGGCGAAATCACCTTGGCGGGTGGACTGAAGTAGTTTAAGTTCAAACGAACCAGGATAAAAATAACTGTGTTCTTCCATTATTGTTTAAGCTTTGTTTTGAAAAGGAAAAGAGTCACTTATTCAACCCCCAATTCTAAGTGTTTTCTTAGCCCTTCAATTGGTATCAGAGCTTGACTCTGAGCACAACACTTAATCGTGTCAGGAAAAGATCCAGAAGAAAACACAATGGCCGCTGAACAAAGCAATAATAGTTACAACAAACCTCTAGTGTTTGATGGAGAAGATTTTGAGTACTAGAAAGATAGACTAGAAAGTTTCTTTATAGGTCATGATAGTGATCTTTGGGATATAGTCTTGGATGGTTACAAACATCCTACAGATTCAGAAGGAAACAAAGCGGATAGAAAAAATATGGATAGACAACAAAAAGCTGATTTAAAAATCATCACAGAGCTAAAAATATTTTTTTAAATGCTCTCTAAAGTAGAATATGAAAAAATAACTAATAGAGATACAGAGCATGATATGTTTGAGTCTCTCAAAATGACTCATGAAGGAAACGCTCAAGTTAAGGAGTCTAAAGCTCTGGCTTTAGTTCAGAAGTATGAAACCTTCAAATTTGAAGAGAGTGAGTCTATAGAAGCAATGTTCTCTAGGTTTCAAACTCCGATCGCTGGTCTGAGAGTTTTGAACAAAGGATATAACAAAGAAGATCATGTGAAAAAGATCATCAGAAGCTTACCCAGAAGATGGGCACCAATCACTGCCTTCAAGGTGTCAAAAGATCTGAACAATGTGTCTCTGGAGGAACTCATCAGCGCTCTCAGAAGTCATGAGATTGAACTAGATGAGCATGAGCCTCAGAAGAAAGGTAACTCTCTAGACCTTAAATCAATTAAGAAATTTGATACTAACGCTTTTCAGGCTGAAGAAGGAAACTCTGAAGAATCAGCTTCAGAAGAAGACGAACTATCTTTGCTCTCCAAAAGGATAAATAATTTTTGGAAGCATAGACAAAAGAAGTTCAGGAACTTCAAGAAGTCAGAAGATAAACCAGAATCTTCTGGACACAAAAAGTCAATCAGAAGAGAGATCATATGTTATGAATGCAAAGAACCTGGTCACTTTAAAAGTGATTGTCCAAAGCTTCAAAAAGAAAAACCAAAGTAGAGATTTGGTAAGAAGAAAGGAATGATGGCAACCTGGGATGACTCAGATTCTTCTGAAGATGAATCTGGTTCTGAAGATGAAAATGCCAACCTAGCTCTGATGGCTATCACATAACATGACTCAGACTGTGAGTCAGAACAAAGAGAGGTATTTTCTAAATTTTCTAGAGAAGAACTTGTTGATAGTTTATCAGAACTTCTGGAAAACTATGGTAAGCTCAAAATCAAATACAAGAAACTCAAGAAGAGTCTGGCATCTGATCTTGGGAAACATGAAACAGAAAAATATGAACTTTTAGAAAACAATTTTAAACTTAAAAAGGAAATTCAAAATGTTCAAAAGAATTTTAGTTCATAGTCTGTTTCTAGTTCAAAAGATATTCTGAAAGAATATGACTATAGCTTTCAATCATTTCTTGATAAAGGCATAGACAAAAGCAAAATGGCTTCAATGATCTATGGAGTTAGTGGGAAAAACAGAAGAGGAATTGGATATGAACCTCCCAAAGGGAAGGAGACATACATTCCAAAACCTATTGCTAAAATGACCTTCACTTACAAACCTCTGAATAAGCAATTCAAGTTTGGACACTCACATGATATAAAATATACATCACATTCTGGAAACTCTTATGCTAACCCAAAAGGACCCAAAAAGATATAGGTACCTAAGGATAAAATAATATTTGTTGCAGATGTCCTTAACAGCTCAATTGAAACACCAGTCATGGTACCTGGACTCTGGGTGCTCACGACACATGACGGGAAAAAGGTCTATGTTCCAAAGCCTGGAACTTAAAGCTGGAGGAGATGTGAAGTTTGAAGGTAATCAGAAAGGGAATATTATTGGCTCTGGAACCATTGGAAATGGTAAACTTCCTTCTATCTCAAATGTTTTATTAGTAGAAGGATTAGCTCATAATCTATTGTCCATAAGTCAATTAAGTGACAATGGCTATGACATTATCTTCAATCAAAACTCGTGTAAAGCTGTAAGTCAAAAAGATGGATCAATCCTCTTTTCTGGCAAGAGAAAGAACAACATTTACAAAATTGATTTATCAGATCTTAAATCTCAAAACGTCAAATGTCTTTTGTCTGTTAGCAATGAGCAATGGGTATGGCACAGAAGATTGGGACATGTCAGTCTTAGAAAAATATCTCAACTAAATAAATTAAATTTAGTAAGAGGAGTTCCCAATCTGAAGTAGAACTCAGAAGCTTTGTGCAAAGCATGTCAAAAAGGAAAATTTTCAAAACCTTCCTTTAAATCTAAAAATGTTGTCTCTTCCTCTAAGCCATTAGAGTTACTTCATATTGATCTGTTTGGGCCAGTTAAAACTGCATCCATCAGAGGCAAGAAGTATGGATTGGTCATCATTGATGACTTCAGCAGATGGACATGGGTAATGTTTTTAAAACACAAGGATGAGTCACATTCTGTATTCATTGACTTATGTACTCAAGTGCAAAATGAAAAAGATTTTAAAATCACAAAAGTCAGAAGTGATCATGGTGGTGAATTTGAAAATCATTATTTTGAAAAATATTTTAAAGAAAATGGAATTGTTCATAATTTTTCCTGTCCTAGAACTCCCCAACAAAATGGAGTTGTAGAAAGAAAAAATAGAACATTACAAGAGATGGTCAGAACCATGATCAATGAAACAAATATGGCTAAGCACTTTTGGGAAGAAGTTGTGAACACAGCGTGTTACATTAAGAATAGAATCTTTATAAGACCTATTCTTGAAAAGACTCCCTATGAATTGTGGAATAACAGAAAGCCCAACATTTCTTATTTCCATCCTTTTGGATGTACTTGTTTTATTCTAAACACCAAAGAAACTCTGAACAAGTTTGATTCAAAAGCACAAAAGTGTTTCCTGCTTGGATACTCTGAATGCTCAAAAGGTTATAGAGTATACAACATAGAAACTCTGATTGTTGAAGAATCAATCAAAGTCAGGTTTGATGATAAGTTTGGCCAGCAACAGCCAAAGCAAATTGATTTTTCTGTAGGTACCGAAGATCATCCCTCAAACTCTGAAAGTTCATAAGCAAAAGAAGACGCAGCAGATCATCCTCTTGACAATGCTCTGAACAATCTCAGAATCTCTGACCAACCAACTCAGAAAAGGTTTCCTAGAATATCTTCAGCTCACAAAGAAGACGTAATCATTGGAAGAAAAGAAGATCCCATCAGAACAAGATCCTCTCTCAGAATCAATGAAAAATATTTGTTTGGTTTGGTCTCTCTGATTGAGCCAACTACCATTGATGAAGCTCTGGAAGATAATGATTGGATCTTAGAAATGCAAAAAGAACTAAATCAATTTTCCAGAAATGATGTATGGGATCTAGTTCCAAGACCCAAAGGATTCAATGTTATAGGAACCAAATGGGTTTTCAGAAACAAATTGAACGAACAAGGAGAAGTAATCAGAAACAAGGCACGACTAGTTGCACAGGGTTATAGTCAACAAGAAGGAATTGATTATAATGAAACCTTTTCCCCAGTCGCCAGGTTAGAATCTATAAGATTATTAATTTCTTTTGCTGTACAAAATAACATTACATTATATCAAATGGATGTTAAAAGTGCATTTCTAAATGGTTATATTGAAGAAGAAGTATATGTCAATCAACCTCCTGGATTTAATGATTCAAAACATCCAGAACATGTTTTTAAATTAAAAAAAGTCTTTGTACGGTTTAAAACAAGCTTCCAGAGCTTGGTATGATCATCTGAGTAATTTTATATTAGAAAAAGATTTTACCAGAGGGAAAGTGGACACAACTCTTTTCATAAAAAATTTAAAAATGACATTTTAATTTTTCAAATTTACGTTGATGATATAATTTTTGGAACCTTTAATATCTCCCTTGGAAAAGAATTTGATAAGACCATGCAGGCAGAATTTGAAATGAGCATGATGGGTGAATTGAAATTCTTTCTGGGAATTCAAATCAACCAGACTCCAGAAGGTACTTTCATACATTAGACGAAGTATGTTAAAGAAATTCTGAAGAAATTTCAAATGTCAGAAAGCAAAGATGCCAAGACACCTATGCATACAACCTGCATTCTAGGTAAAGATGAGGTAAGTATGAAAGTAGATCAGAAGCTCTATAGAGGTATGATTGGATCCCTTCTCTATCTGACTTCATCTAGACCTGATATATTATTTAGCGTGTGCTTGTGTGCTAGATTCCAATAAGATCCTAGAGAATCTCACTTAACAGCTGTTAAGAGAATTCTTAGGTATCTGAAAGGTACTGCTAATCTTGGTCAGTGTTACAGAAGATCACAAGATTACAAACTAGTAGGTTATTGTAATGCTGGATATAGAATTGAAAGAAAAAGCACCTCTGGAAGCTGTCAGTTTTTGGGTGACAATCTTATCTCGTGGTACAACAAGAAGCAAGCAACAATTGCACTATCAACCACATAAGCTGAATATATATCTGCTGCTGGATGTAGTTCTCGGATGATTTGGATGAAAAGTCAACTAGAAGATTTCAACCTTTATGAAAGTAAGATTCCTATCTTCTGTGACAATACTTCTGCTATTTGTCTTTCTAAGAATCCAATCTTACATTCTAAAACCAAACATATAGAAATTAAATATCATTTCATAAGGGACTATATTCAGAAGGGAATTTTAAACTTAATTTTTGTAAAAACAGACCATCAATGGGCTGACATTTTTACCAAACCCCTTTCAGAAGATAGATTTAATTTCATTCTGAAAAATATTTGTATGGAATTATGTCCTGAATAAAATAATATTTTTTTTCTGTGATTGACTTCAGAACATTCTGAAATGAATGCTCTGATCAGCAACTCTTCAGAAGTTAGAAGAGAAGTTGTAACAGAAGCTATATGAAAAGTTATGGAATATTCTAACGCTTCATGTTCAAGTGTAGTTCAGAAATTCATTTAGAACAAACAGATGTTACATGCATCCTTCAGGAGATGAACACGTGGTGTGTTTCTGAAAGGTCAAGCGTGCAAAAGCTACTGATGACGTTCTAGGTAACTTTTGATCATTAGCCATAATCCCACGTTTTCCCTCATTTTTAGCAAATCATTAAATGGAGGTAATTATGAGATTAGTTTTTAAATCCGTTTTAATTTTTATTTTAAATGTGTCTTAAATACTTTTAATTTTAATTCTAAACCTATTTTCTGAAATTAATGCCTATAAATACTTTTTGAAAAACCCTTTTCATTCTTTACTGTCTCTTTCAAAACTCAAGCGTTTTTTTCTCTTACTGTACTTTTCTCTTAAAACCCTTTTCTTTAATTTCTCATTTCTAAAGCACTTCAATGGCTTCTTCTTCTTCTACCCACTTTGAGCAATACATTATACCTGAAAGGACAACTCTCATTCTGGTAGAAAGTTTGGAAGTTTTGAGTGAGGTAATGGTATACTTTGAGAATCTCAGAGAGAATGGATTTGACTTGTTCCATGCCGTGAAGTTTCAAGGTTGGGAAAGCTACTTTGATCGTCTTATTGGTCCATTCTTTCCACATTTGGTGAAAGAATTCTGGATTCACACTATTGCAACCCCCAAGGTTATTCACTCCTTTGTAATGGGCAAGGAAATATCCATTACAGAAAATCAAATCAGAAAGTTGCTGGGATTTAAAGGACTTGGAGTTACAGGAATGCCCAGTGGAAGAATGGAGATGTCTAGGGTATATTCAGAGATTTTCACTAACGGTCAAGGTTCCTCCAAAGTCAGGGATTTGAAAGACAAATACAAGATTTGGGCAAGGATTATTCACGGATGTATTCACCACAGGAAAGACACCAGTTCTCCTGATTACATCAATGTTGATCAACAATATTTGCTGTTTGGCCTTGGAACCAATGTCAAAATTGATTTGCCCTACTTGCTTTTTAAACATCTCTGGAAACATGTCAAAGAAACCAGAGAAGCTGAAAGGATGAAGAACCCCAAATCAAAGAGGAATTGGATTCCTATGGGGAGGTTAATATCAGACATTCTGACTGAGAATGGTCTGATTGCTCACCTAAAAGAAGAAAATCTTCTGGGGGAGCTAGAACATATATGTGGTAAGACTATGACTGGAAAGAACTTGCTGAAAAGGAAAATTATTGACAAACTGCTGGTGGAACCCACTCCATGTGTGTCAGCTGTTGTGAAGAGGAGAAGGATTCATATTGCTGACTTTCCTATGTTCAACTGAGGGGATCATCCTCGTATCATTTTGCACTATCTTGAGATCTGCAAAGAAACAGGATCACCCATTGATCCAGCTTGGTTTCAAGGAAGAAATCAAGCTGCTCCTGATGTTGTTCTCCAAGAATCTGTGAAGAGAAAAGTTGTAGAAGGACCTTTTGACACTCCTCAGAAGAAGAAAAAGAAGACAGGTAAATATGTTGAAACTATACTTGTTTATGATTCTGAAAATGTATCTGCACCTGCTAAACACTCCCAAACCTTAGGAGAATTAGATGTTGACATTGATCTGACCTTACCATCTGAACCCCTTGCTGACAACCCTCGTAAAAATTAGGTTTTAACAGATTTAAGTGATTTTGACTCTGATGAACATTCTGACACCCAATCAGAACCCTCTCAATCAGAACCCCCTGAACCATCTATTTTTCAACCTATTCCTGCTGAACGTTTTTCAAGACCCCCTCCCAGACCTCTATCACCCAGACCCACTGGTTGGTATGATGTTGGCTCTTGGAGAATTCAAGGGATAAATGAACCTCTACCAACCATAAAGCCTCATTTCAACCTACCATCTGAGAATATTTTTGCTATGAATCAACCACAGCCTCAAAATCCCATTCCCACTCCTGATTATACAATAATAATTTTGCCTGATGTCACTCCACCCACTTCACCACAACATACAACACCACTCTCACCTCCTCAAATTCCAAAACAACAACCTTTTGAACAAACTGAAACTGCTGAACCATCCATACCTCATGAAACATCAGAACCTCCTATCTTTGTTGACCAACCTGAACCTACCAATAAACCTGAACCCAATAGCTTTTTAAGAACTGTAGTGGACTTTCAATCTCTACAATTCATGAAAAATAAATCTCACAGAACGGCTGTCCCTAAACCTGTTCATCCAGATGTAAATACTTTATTTCAAAATTTTATAAAAAATGTTCAAGCATGGTTACAACCACTGAAAGAAGATTGCTCTAGAAGCGTGAACACAACTGCAACAGATCTTCTACGGGAAACCTTCAGAAGAACTTTGGTTGTTGAATCACGGAAGTTATAGGACTTGTGCCATTTTCAGGTGCTGGACAACTTTTCCAAACTTCTGCATGCTTTCAAGACAGAAGATGTTGACAGTTGGAATAAGAAGTCTTCGCTAATGATTGTCGATACACCAACTGATAAGATGGACATATCAGAAGATGAATCTGAAGAATCCTCTGAAGATTCAAATCCTCTGGCTATTGTTCTATTGAATCAACCTTCTGTTAAGGCTGGACCTGAACCTGTGCCAACTCTTTCCATGGATCTGGGCACTCTGCTTTCCACCTTTGTGAAGTCTGACTCAACGGTTGCTACTTCTGAGCCTGTTTCTATTGAAGCTTCATCATCCTCTGCTCCTACGTCACTCATTATGGACACTCTGAAAGAGCTAAAGAAGGAGAATGAAGTCATGAATAAACGCATGGATAAGCAAGATCAAACAAATCTAGAAATCAAGAACTGGATGGCGAAACAAGAAGAATCTGCCTCTGAGATCAGGAATCTTCTGATGGCTCTTGTTACTAAAAGATCCTAGTTTTTTTCCCTGTTTTTGTCTCTTGTCTTTTGTTTGGATGTTTTGTTTGTACTTCTGGATATTTTTTCTCTTAACTTTTTTTTATGAAATCTTTCAAAATTTCTCATTTATTACACTTTTTGATTATGCCAAAAAGGGGGAGAAAATGTGCATTCTTGAACTAATCACTGTTTAACAGTTATGGGACTAAGTCTCAGACATTCTAACAAATTTGCAAGAATTCCTTCTGTGCAAAAGAATTTTTTTTTGCAGGTATCACTTTAACTTTGAAAGAATATTCCAGCTAAGCTTTAACTTCTTGAAGAAGTTCTTAAGGAATTCAAGAAGACTGTGTATTACTCTGACTAAATAATCTCAGGATGTCTTATGCATAGAAATATTCATTTCAGGGGGAGATTCTTATCTCTTAATCCGTTTCTTTTCTTCATCTAAAATATTTTTTTGTCATCATCAAAAAGGGGGAGATTGAAAGAACAAGATTAGTTCTGACCTATCTCAAGAGTTTTGATGATAACTAAATTATATTTAAGATAATTTATGCTCTGATGAATGTGTTTTGAATGTCTCAGTTAATGTTCTGACAGAAAACATTCTGAAGTGCTAAGCAAAAATTATGAAGAAGTTCTTTGATAAAATAACCTTTTATTCAAGCGCATCTGCTAACTCTGGTAAGACACTTTATTTGTTAAATATATCTTCTAACTTTTAGCAGGCTCCTTGCTCAGAAGATAACTTGAAAGCAAGCGCTGTTCAAAGTTCTTAGCAAGCAACGCACTGCCTAGAAGATGAGTGAAGCATGTTCTGACTTAAAGACATTGGAGATAATTCTGAAATAACTTTTAGATCAACTTGTCTTTTCAAAGCAAAGGAAAACATGTTCTTACATTATGACGTTTGCTCATTAATGCAAAGACGACTGAAAGCACTCAAGTGCCTACAACTAGTTTCTTGGAAAATGGAATATTGCAAGGATACACGCAAAGCATTTAATGCTCTCCATCTTTTCTAAAGGCAGCAACGGTCTTATTGTTCCTACTATAAATAGAAGGACATTTATTTCAAGCCAACAACTAAGTGAACCAAGCAAACCAATCAAATTTTCAAAAGAAGCAAGAAACTACGTGAAAGATCCAAAAGCTCACAAACTCATTGTTCATACAATTTGTGCATTATATTCTATGTGAAAAAACACAGTTGTGATATAGCTTGATTAGAAGCAAACTCTATTTCATTATCTGTAAAGATTAACCTCTTTTATTTGTTCCTTGAGAGACCAAGTTTGGTCAGATTTCACAAGCAGACTAGGAGTTGATTTAAGTATTAGTGGTGTTAGTCACTTGTAAGTTTACTTGTGCATTGTTAGTCACAACAGTTGTTGTGTGATTGTAATCAGTTGATTATAGTGGATTAAGTCCATGTTGAGAAAGGCGAAATCACCTTGGCGGGTGGACTAGAGTAGTTTGAGTTCAAACGAACCAGGATAAAAATAATTGTGTTCTTCCATTATTGTTTAAGCTTTGTTTTGAAAAGGAAAAGAGTCACTTATTCACCCCCCCCCCCCTTCTAAGTGTTTTCTTACCCCTTCATATTATACCATAATACAATATGAATATGGTGAATAAATATACTATCGAGACTCATTAGATAATTTAAATTATTTCAAATGTATATGGAATATGTGTCATTAAGTAATAGTCTTTTAACATATTCAAATGTATATAAAATATGTGTCATCAATTAATAGTCTTTTAACTTAGTTTCTTAGTGATGAAGTAACCTAAAATTTGGTGATGGAGAAGAAGAAAAATACTGAAATTGTTTACATCTATTATACCATAATACAATATGAATATGGTGAATAAATATACTATCGAGACTCATTAGATAATTTGAATTATTTCAAATGTATATGGATTATGTGTCATTAAGTAATAGTCTTTTAACTTAGTTTCTTAGTGATGAAGTAACCTAAAATTTGGTGATGGAGAATTAGAAAATACTGAAACTATTTACATCTATTATACCATAACACAATATAAATATGGTGAATAAATATACTATCGAGACTCATTAGATAATTTGAATTATTTCAAATGTATATGGAATATGTGTCATTAAGTAATAGTCTTTTAACTTAGTTTCTTAGTGAAGAAGTAACCTAAAATTTGGTGATGGAGAAGAAGGAAAATACTGAAATTGTTTACATCTATTATACCATAATACAATATGAATATGGTGAATAAATATACTATCGAGACTCATTAGAAAATTAAAATTATTTCAAATGTATATGGAATATGTGTCATTAAGTAATAGTCTTTTAATTTTGTTTCTTAGTGATAAAGTAACCTAAAATTTGGTGATGGAGAAGAAGAAAAATACTGAAATTGTTTACATCTATTATACCATAATACAATATGAATATGGTGAATAAATATACTATCGAGACTCATTAGATAATTTGAATTATTTCAAATGTATATGGATTATGTGTCATTAAGTAATAGTCTTTTAACTTAGTTTCTTAGTGATGAAGTAACCTAAAATTTGGTGATGGAGAATTAGAAAATACTGAAACTATTTACATCTATTATACCATAACACAATATAAATATGGTGAATAAATATACTATCGAGACTCATTAGATAATTTGAATTATTTCAAATGTATATGGAATATGTGTCATTAAGTAATAGTCTTTTAACTTAGTTTCTTAGTGAAGAAGTAACCTAAAATTTGGTGATGGAGAAGAAGGAAAATACTGAAATTGTTTACATCTATTATACCATAATACAATATGAATATGGTGAATAAATATACTATCGAGACTCATTAGAAAATTAAAATTATTTCAAATGTATATGGAATATGTGTCATTAAGTAATAGTCTTTTAATTTTGTTTCTTAGTGATAAAGTAACCTAAAATTTGGTGATGGAGAAGAAGAAAAATACTGAAATTGTTTACATCTATTATACCATAATACAATATGAATATGGTGAATAAATATACTATCGAGACTCATTAGATAATTTGAATTATTTCAAATGTATATGTATTATGTGTCATTAAGTAATAGTCTTTTAACTTAGTTTCTTAGTGATGAAGTAACCTAAGATTTGGTGATGGAGAATTAGAAAATACTGAAACTGGTTACATGTATTATACGATAATACAATATGAATATGGTGAATAAATATACTATCGAGACTCATTAGATAATTTGAATTATTTCAAATGTATATGGAATATGTGTCATTAAGTAATAGTCTTTTAACTTAGTTTCTTAGTGATGAAGTAACCTAAAATTTGGTGATGGAGAATTAGAAAATACTGAAACTGTTTACATCTATTATACCATAATACAATATGAATATGGTGAATAAATATACTATCGAGACTCATTAGATAATTTGAATTATTTCAAATGTATATGGAATATGTGTCATTAAGTAATAGTCTTTTAACTTAGTTTCTTAGTGATGAAATAACCTAAGATTTGGTGATGGAGAATTAGAAAATACTGAAACTGTTTACATCTATTATACCATAATACAATATGAATATGGTGAATAAATATACTATCGAGACTCATTAGATAATTTGAATTATTTCAAATGTATATGGAATATGTGTCATTAAGTAATAGTCTTTTAACTTAGTTTCTTAGTGATGAAGTAACCTAAAATTTGGTGATGGAGAAGAAGAAAAATATTGAAATTGTTTACATCTATTATACCATAATACAATATGAATATGGTGGATAAATATACTATCGAGACTCATTAGATAATTTTAATAATTTCAAATGTATATGGAATATGTGTCATTAAGTAATAGTCTTTTAACTTAGTTTCTTAGTGATGAAGTAACCTTTTGGTGATGGAGAATTAGAAAATACTGAAACTGTTTACATCTATTATACCATAATACAATATAAATATGGTGAATAAATATACTATCGAGACTCATTAGATAATTTGAATTATTTCAAATGTATATGGAATATGTGTCATTAAGTAATAGTCTTTAAACTTAGTTTCTTAGTGATGAACTAACCTAATATTTGGTGAAGGGGAATTAGAAAATATTGAAACTGTTTACATCTATTATACCATAATACAATATGAATATGATGGATAAATATACTATCGAGACTCATTAGATAATTTGAATTATTTCAAATGTATATGGAATGTGTATCATTAAGTTTTAGTCTTTTAACTTAGTTTCTTAGTGATGAAGTAACCTAAGATTTGGTGATGGAGAATTAGAAAATACTGAAACTGTTTACATCTAATATACCATAATATAATATAAATATGGTTAATAAATATACTATCGAGACTCATTATATAATTTGAATTATTTCAAATGCATATGGAATATGTGTCATTAAGTAATAGTCTTTTAACTTAGTTTCTTAGTGAAGAAGTAACCTAAAATTTGGTGATGGAGAAGAAGGAAAATACTGAAATTGTTTACATCTATTATACCATAATACAATATGAATATGGTGAATAAATATACTATCAAGACTCATTAGATAATTTAAATTATTTCAAATGTATATGGAATATGTGTCATTAAGTAATAGTCTTTTAATTTTGTTTCTTAGTGATGAAGTAACCTAAAATTTGGTGATGGAGAAGAAGAAAAATATTGAAATTGTTTACATCTATTATACCATAATACAATATGAATATGGTGAATAAATATACTATCGAGACTCATTAGATAATTTGAACTATTACAAATGTATATGGATTATGTGTCATTAAGTAATAGTCTTTTAACTTAGTTTCTTAGTGATGAAGTAACCTAAGATTTGCTGATAGAGAATTAGAAAATAATGAATTTGTTTACATGTATTATACCATAATACAATATGAATATGGTGGATAAATATACTATCGAGACTCATTAGATAATTTGAATTATTTCAAATGTATATGGAATATGTGTCATTAAGTAATAGTCTTTTAACTTAGTTTCTTAGTGATGAAGTAACCTAAAATTCGGTGATGGAGAAGAAGAAAAATACTGAAATTGTTTACATCTATTATACCATAATACAATATGAATATGGTGAATAAATATACTATCGAGACTCATTAGATAATTTGAATTATTTCAAATGTATATGGATTATGTGTCATTAAGTAATAGTCTTTTAACTTAGTTTCTTAGTGATGAAGTAACCTAAGATTTGGTGATGGAGAATTAGAAAATAATGAAATTGTTTACATGTATTATACCATAATACAATATGAATATGGTGGATAAATATACTATCGAGACTTATTAGATAATTTGAATTATTTCAAATGTATATGGAATATGTGTCATTAAGTAATAGTCTTTTAACTTAGTTTCTTAGTGATGAAGTAACCTAAAATTTGGTGATGGAGAATTAGAAAATACTAAAACTATTTACATCTATTATACCATAATACAATATTAATATGGTGAATAAATATACTATCGAGACTCATTAGATAATTTGAAATATTTCAAATGTATATGGAATATGTGTCATTAAGTAATAGTCTTTTAACTTAGTTTCTTAGTGATGAAGTGACCTAAGATTTGGTGATCGAGAATTAGAAAATACTGAAACTGTTTACATCTATTATACCATAATACAATATGAATATGGTGAAAAAATATACTATCGAGACTCATTAGATAATTTGAATTATTTCAAATGTATATGGAATATGTGTCATTAAGTAATAGTCTTTTAACTTAGTTTCTTAGTGATGAAGTAACCTAAAATTTGGTGATGGAGAATTAGAAAATACTGAAACTGTTTACATCTATTATACCATAATACAATATAAATATGGTGAATAAATATACTATCGAGACTCATTAGATAATTTGAATTATTTCAAATGTATATGGAATATGTGTCATTAATTAATAGTCTTTTAACTTAGTTTCTTAGTGATGAAGTAACCTAAGATTTGGTGATAGAGAATTAGAAAATAATGAAACTGTTTACATGTATTATACCATAATACAATATGAATATGATGAATAAATATACTATCGAGACTCATTAGATAATTTGAATTATTTCAAATGTATATGGAATATGTGTCATTAAGTAATAGTCTTTTAACTTAGTTTCTTAGTGATGAAGTAACCAAAGATTTGGTGATGGAGAATTAGAAAATACTGAAACTGTTTACATCTATTATACCATAATACAATATGAATATGATGGATAAATATACTATCGAGACTCATTAGATAATTTGAATTATATCAAATGTATATGGAATATGTATCATTAAGTTTTAGTCTTTTAACTTAGTTTCTTAGTGAT
The DNA here is from genome assembly GCA_948472305.1 of Vicia faba. NCBI lineage: Eukaryota > Viridiplantae > Streptophyta > Magnoliopsida > Fabales > Fabaceae > Vicia > Vicia faba. The sequence goes on from CATIWC010001768.1 coordinate 45,260, forward strand.
GAAGTAACCTAAGATTTGGTAATGGAGAATTAGAAAATAATGAAACTGTTTACATCTAATATACCATAATACAATATGAATATGGTGGATAAATATACTATCGAGACTCATTAGATAATTTGAATTATTTCAAATGTATATGGAATATGTGTCATTAAGTAATAGTCTTTTAACTTAGTTTCTTGGTGAAGAAGTAACCTAAAATTTGGTGATGGAGAAGAAGGAAAATACTGAAATTGTTTACATCTATTATACCATAATACAATATGAATATGGTGAATAAATATACTATCGAGACTCATTAGATAATTTAAATTATTTTAAATGTATATGGAATATGTGTCATTAAGTAATAGTCTTTTAACTTTGTTTCTTAGTGATGAAGTAACCTAAAATTTGGTGATGGAGAAGAAGAAAAATACTGAAACTGTTTACAGCTATTATACCATAATACAATATGAATAAGGGGAATAAATATACTATCGAGACTCATTAGATAATTTGAATTATTTCAAATGTATATGGAATATGTGTCATTAATTAATAGTCTTTTAACTTAGTTTCTTAGTGATGAAGTAACCTAAGATTTGGTGATGGAGAAGAAAAAAAATACTGAAATTGTTTACATCTATTATACCATAATACAATATGAATATGGTGAATAAATATACTATCGAGACTCATTAGATAATTTGAATTATTTCAAATGTATATGGAATATGTGTCATTAAGTAATAGTCTTTTAAATTAGTTTCTTAGTGATGAAGTAACCTAAGATTTGGTGATGGAGAATTAGAAAATATTGAAACTTTTTACATGTATTATACCATAATACAAAATGAATATGGTGAATAAGTATACTATCGAGACTCATTAGATAATTTGAATTATTTCAAATGTATATGGAATATGTGTCATTAATTACTAGTCTTTTAACTTAGTTTCTTAGTGATGAAGTAACCTAAGATTTGGTGATGGAGAATTAGAAAATAATGAAACTGTTTACATGTATTATACCATAATACAATATGAATATGGTGAATAAATATACTATCGAGACTCATTAGATAATTTGAATAATTTCAAATGTATATGGAATATGTGTCATTAAGTAATAGTCTTTTAACTTAGTTTCTTAGTGATGAAGTAACCAAAGATTTGGTGATGGAGAATTAGAAAATACTGAAACTCTTTACATGTATTATACCATAATATAATATAAATATGGTGAATAAATATACTATCGAGACTCATTAGATAATTTGAATTATTTCAAATGTATAAGGAATATGTGTCATTAATTAATAGTCTTTTAACTTAGTTTCTTAGTGATGAAGTAACCTAAGATTTGGTGATGGAGAATTAGAAAATACTGAAACTGGTTACATGTATTATACGATAATACAATATGAATATGGTGAATAAATATACTATCGAGACTCATTAGATAATTTGAATTATTTCAAATGTATATGGAATATGTGTCATTAAGTAATAGTCTTTTAACTTAGTTTCTTAGTGATGAAGTAACCTAAAATTTGGTGATGGAGAATTAGAAAATACTGAAACTGTTTACATCTATTATACCATAATACAATATGAATATGGTGAATAAATATACTATCGAGACTCATTAGATAATTTGAATTATTTCAAATGTATATGGAATATGTGTCATTAAGTAATAGTCTTTTAACTTAGTTTCTTAGTGATGAAATAACCTAAGATTTGGTGATGGAGAATTAGAAAATACTGAAACTGTTTACATCTATTATACCATAATACAATATGAATATGGTGAATAAATATACTATCGAGACTCATTAGATAATTTGAATTATTTCAAATGTATATGGAATATGTGTCATTAAGTAATAGTCTTTTAACTTAGTTTCTTAGTGATGAAGTAACCTAAAATTTGGTGATGGAGAAGAAGAAAAATATTGAAATTGTTTACATCTATTATACCATAATACAATATGAATATGGTGGATAAATATACTATCGAGACTCATTAGATAATTTTAATAATTTCAAATGTATATGGAATATGTGTCATTAAGTAATAGTCTTTTAACTTAGTTTCTTAGTGATGAAGTAACCTTTTGGTGATGGAGAATTAGAAAATACTGAAACTGTTTACATCTATTATACCATAATACAATATAAATATGGCGAATAAATATACTATCGAGACTCATTAGATAATTTGAATTATTTCAAATGTATATGGAATATGTGTCATTAAGTAATAGTCTTTAAACTTAGTTTCTTAGTGATGAACTAACCTAAGATTTGGTGAAGGGGAATTAGAAAATATTGAAACTGTTTACATCTATTATACCATAATACAATATGAATATGATGGATAAATATACTATCGAGACTCATTAGATAATTTGAATTATTTCAAATGTATATGGAATGTGTATCATTAAGTTTTAGTCTTTTAACTTAGTTTCTTAGTGATGAAGTAACCTAAGATTTGGTGATGGAGAATTAGAAAATACTGAAACTGTTTACATCTAATATACCATAATATAATATAAATATGGTGAATAAATATACTACCGAGACTCATTATATAATTTGAATTATTTCAAATGTATATGGAATATGTGTCATTAAGTAATAGTCTTTTAACTTAGTTTCTTAGTGAAGAAGTAACCTAAAATTTGGTGATGGAGAAGAAGGAAAATACTGAAATTGTTTACATCTATTATACCATAATACAATATGAATATGGTGAATAAATATACTATCAAGACTCATTAGATAATTTAAATTATTTCAAATGTATATGGAATATGTGTCATTAAGTAACAGTCTTTTAATTTTGTTTCTTAGTGATGAAGTAACCTAAAATTTGGTGATGGAGAAGAAGAAAAATATTGAAATTGTTTACATCTATTATACCATAATACAATATGAATATGGTGAATAAATATACTATCGAGACTCATTAGATAATTTGAACTATTTCAAATGTATATGGATTATGTGTCATTAAGTAATAGTCTTTTAACTTAGTTTCTTAGCTATGAAGTAACCTAAGATTTGGTGATGGAGAATTAGAAAATAATGAATTTGTTTACATGTATTATACCATAATACAATATGAATATGGTGGATAAATATACTATCGAGACTCATTAGATAATTTGAATTATTTCAAATGTATATGGAATATGTGTCATTAAGTAATAGTCTTTTAACTTAGTTTCTTAGTGATGAAGTAACCTAAAATTTGGTGATGGAGAAGAAGAAAAATACTGAAATTGTTTACATCTATTATACCATAATACAATATGAATATGGTGAATAAATATACTATCGAGACTCATTAGATAATTTGAATTATTTCAAATGTATATGGATTATGTGTCATTAAGTAATAGTCTTTTAACTTAGTTTCTTAGTGATGAAGTAACCTAAGATTTGGTGATGGAGAATTAGAAAATAATGAAATTGTTTACATGTATTATACCATAATACAATATGAATATGGTGGATAAATATACTATCGAGCCTTATTAGATAATTTGAATTATTTCAAATGTATATGGAATATGTGTCATTAAGTAATAGTCTTTTAACTTAGTTTCTTAGTGATGAAGTAACCTAAAATTTGGTGATGGAGAATTAGAAAATACTAAAACTGTTTACATCTATTATACCATAATACAATATTAATATGGTGAATAAATATACTATCGAGACTCATTAGATAATTTGAATTATTTCAAATGTATATGGAATATGTGTCATTAAGTAATAGTCTTTTAACTTAGTTTCTTAGTGATGAAGTGACCTAAGATTTGGTGATCGAGAATTAGAAAATACTGAAACTGTTTACATCTATTATACCATAATACAATATGAATATGGTGAATAAATATACTATCGAGACTCATTAGATAATTTGAATTATTTCAAATGTATATGGAATATGTGTCATTAAGTAATAGTCTTTTAACTTAGTTTCTTAGTGATGAAGTAACCTAAAATTTGGTGATGGAGAATTAGAAAATACTGAAACTGTTTACATCTATTATACCATAATACAATATAAATATGGTGAATAAATATACTATCGAGACTCATTAGATAATTTGAATTATTTAAATGTATATGGAATATGTGTCATTAATTAATAGTCTTTTAACTTAGTTTCTTAGTGATGAAGTAACCTAAGATTTGGTGATAGAGAATTAGAAAATAATGAAACTGTTTACATGTATTATACCATAATACAATATGAATATGGTGAATAAATATACTATCGAGATTCATTAGATAATTTGAATTATTTCAAATGTATATGGAATATGTGTCATTAAGTAATAGTCTTTTAACTTAGTTTCGTAGTGATGAAGTAACCAAAGATTTGGTGATGGAGAATTAGAAAATACTGAAACTGTTTACATCTATTATACCATAATACAATATGAATATGATGGATAAATATACTATCGAGACTCATTAGATAATTTGAATTATTTCAAATGTATATGGAATATGTATCATTAAGTTTTAGTCTTTTAACTTAGTTTCTTAGTGATGAAGTAACCTAAGATTTGGTGATGGAGAATTAGAAAATAATGAAATTGTTTACATCTAATATACCATAATACAATATGAATATGGTGGATAAATATACTATCGAGGATCATTAGATAATTTTAATTATTTCAAATGTATATGGAATATGTGTCATTAAGTAATAGTCTTTTAACTTAGTTTCTTGGTGAAGAAGTAACCTAAAATTTGGTGATGGAGAAGAAGGAAAATACTGAAATTGTTTACATCTATTATACCATAATACAATATGAATATGGTGAATAAATATACTATCGAGACTCATTAGATAATTTAAATTATTTTAAATGTATATGGAATATGTGTCATTAAGTAATAGTCTTTTAACTTTGTTTCTTAGTGATGAAGTAACCTAAAATTTGGTGATGGAGAAGAAGAAAAATACTGAAACTGTTTACAGCTATTATACCATAATACAATATGAATAAGGGGAATAAATATACTATCGAGACTCATTAGATAATTTGAATTATTTCAAATGTATATGGAATATGTGTCATTAAGTAATAGTCTTTTAACTTAGTTTCTTAGTGATGAAGTAACCTAAGATTTGGTGATGGAGAAGAAAAAAAATACTGAAATTGTTTACATCTATTATACCATAATACAATATGAATATGGTGAATAAATATACTATCGAGACTCATTAGATAATTTGAATTATTTCAAATGTATATGGAATATGTGTCATTAAGTAATAGTCTTTTAAATTAGTTTCTTAGTGATGAAGTAACCTAAGATTTGGTGATGGAGAATTAGAAAATATTGAAACTTTTTACATGTATTATACCATAATACAAAATGAATATGGTGAATAAGTATACTATCGAGACTCATTAGATAATTTGAATTATTTCAAATGTATATGGAATATGTGTCATTAATTACTAGTCTTTTAACTTAGTTTCTTAGTGATGAAGTAACCTAAGATTTGGTGATGGAGAATTAGAAAATAATGAAACTGTTTACATCTAATATACCATAATATAATATAAATATGGTGAATAAATATACTACCGAGACTCATTATATAATTTGAATTATTTCAAATGTATATGGAATATGTGTCATTAAGTAATAGTCTTTTAACTTAGTTTCTTAGTGAAGAAGTAACCTAAAATTTGGTGATGGAGAAGAAGGAAAATACTGAAATTGTTTACATCTATTATACCATAATACAATATGAATATGGTGAATAAATATACTATCAAGACTCATTAGATAATTTAAATTATTTCAAATGTATATGGAATATGTGTCATTAAGTAACAGTCTTTTAATTTTGTTTCTTAGTGATGAAGTAACCTAAAATTTGGTGATGGAGAAGAAGAAAAATATTGAAATTGTTTACATCTATTATACCATAATACAATATGAATATGGTGAATAAATATACTATCGAGACTCATTAGATAATTTGAACTATTTCAAATGTATATGGATTATGTGTCATTAAGTAATAGTCTTTTAACTTAGTTTCTTAGCTATGAAGTAACCTAAGATTTGGTGATGGAGAATTAGAAAATAATGAATTTGTTTACATGTATTATACCATAATACAATATGAATATGGTGGATAAATATACTATCGAGACTCATTAGATAATTTGAATTATTTCAAATGTATATGGAATATGTGTCATTAAGTAATAGTCTTTTAACTTAGTTTCTTAGTGATGAAGTAACCTAAAATTTGGTGATGGAGAAGAAGAAAAATACTGAAATTGTTTACATCTATTATACCATAATACAATATGAATATGGTGAATAAATATACTATCGAGACTCATTAGATAATTTGAATTATTTCAAATGTATATGGATTATGTGTCATTAAGTAATAGTCTTTTAACTTAGTTTCTTAGTGATGAAGTAACCTAAGATTTGGTGATGGAGAATTAGAAAATAATGAAATTGTTTACATGTATTATACCATAATACAATATGAATATGGTGGATAAATATACTATCGAGCCTTATTAGATAATTTGAATTATTTCAAATGTATATGGAATATGTGTCATTAAGTAATAGTCTTTTAACTTAGTTTCTTAGTGATGAAGTAACCTAAAATTTGGTGATGGAGAATTAGAAAATACTAAAACTGTTTACATCTATTATACCATAATACAATATTAATATGGTGAATAAATATACTATCGAGACTCATTAGATAATTTGAATTATTTCAAATGTATATGGAATATGTGTCATTAAGTAATAGTCTTTTAACTTAGTTTCTTAGTGATGAAGTGACCTAAGATTTGGTGATCGAGAATTAGAAAATACTGAAACTGTTTACATCTATTATACCATAATACAATATGAATATGGTGAATAAATATACTATCGAGACTCATTAGATAATTTGAATTATTTCAAATGTATATGGAATATGTGTCATTAAGTAATAGTCTTTTAACTTAGTTTCTTAGTGATGAAGTAACCTAAAATTTGGTGATGGAGAATTAGAAAATACTGAAACTGTTTACATCTATTATACCATAATACAATATAAATATGGTGAATAAATATACTATCGAGACTCATTAGATAATTTGAATTATTTAAATGTATATGGAATATGTGTCATTAATTAATAGTCTTTTAACTTAGTTTCTTAGTGATGAAGTAACCTAAGATTTGGTGATAGAGAATTAGAAAATAATGAAACTGTTTACATGTATTATACCATAATACAATATGAATATGGTGAATAAATATACTATCGAGATTCATTAGATAATTTGAATTATTTCAAATGTATATGGAATATGTGTCATTAAGTAATAGTCTTTTAACTTAGTTTCGTAGTGATGAAGTAACCAAAGATTTGGTGATGGAGAATTAGAAAATACTGAAACTGTTTACATCTATTATACCATAATACAATATGAATATGATGGATAAATATACTATCGAGACTCATTAGATAATTTGAATTATTTCAAATGTATATGGAATATGTATCATTAAGTTTTAGTCTTTTAACTTAGTTTCTTAGTGATGAAGTAACCTAAGATTTGGTGATGGAGAATTAGAAAATAATGAAATTGTTTACATCTAATATACCATAATACAATATGAATATGGTGGATAAATATACTATCGAGACTCATTAGATAATTTTAATTATTTCAAATGTATATGGAATATGTGTCATTAAGTAATAGTCTTTTAACTTAGTTTCTTGGTGAAGAAGTAACCTAAAATTTGGTGATGGAGAAGAAGGAAAATACTGAAATTGTTTACATCTATTATACCATAATACAATATGAATATGGTGAATAAATATACTATCGAGACTCATTAGATAATTTAAATTATTTTAAATGTATATGGAATATGTGTCATTAAGTAATAGTCTTTTAACTTTGTTTCTTAGTGATGAAGTAACCTAAAATTTGGTGATGGAGAAGAAGAAAAATACTGAAACTGTTTACAGCTATTATACCATAATACAATATGAATAAGGGGAATAAATATACTATCGAGACTCATTAGATAATTTGAATTATTTCAAATGTATATGGAATATGTGTCATTAAGTAATAGTCTTTTAACTTAGTTTCTTAGTGATGAAGTAACCTAAGATTTGGTGATGGAGAAGAAAAAAAATACTGAAATTGTTTACATCTATTATACCATAATACAATATGAATATGGTGAATAAATATACTATCGAGACTCATTAGATAATTTGAATTATTTCAAATGTATATGGAATATGTGTCATTAAGTAATAGTCTTTTAAATTAGTTTCTTAGTGATGAAGTAACCTAAGATTTGGTGATGGAGAATTAGAAAATATTGAAACTTTTTACATGTATTATACCATAATACAAAATGAATATGGTGAATAAGTATACTATCGAGACTCATTAGATAATTTGAATTATTTCAAATGTATATGGAATATGTGTCATTAATTACTAGTCTTTTAACTTAGTTTCTTAGTGATGAAGTAACCTAAGATTTGGTGATGGAGAATTAGAAAATAATGAAACTGTTTACATGTATTATACCATAATACAATATGAATATGGTGAATAAATATACTATCGAGACTCATTAGATAATTTGAATAATTTCAAATGTATATGGAATATGTGTCATTAAGTAATAGTCTTTTAACTTAGTTTCTTAGTGATGAAGTAACCAAAGATTTGGTGATGGAGAATTAGAAAATACTGAAACTATTTACATGTATTATACCATAATACAATATAAATATGGTGAATAAATATACTATCGAGACTCATTAGATAATTTGAATTATTTCAAATGTATAAGGAATATGTGTCATTAATTAATAGTCTTTTAACTTAGTTTCTTAGTGATGAAGTAACCTAAGATTTGGTGATGGAGAATTAGAAAATAATGAAATTGTTTACATGTATTATACCATAATACAATATGAATATGGTGGATAAATATACTATCGAGACTCATTATATAATTTGAATTATTTCAAATGTATATATAATATGTGTCATTAAGTAATAGTCTTTTAACTTAGTTTCTTGGTGAAGAAGTAACCTAAAATTTGGTGATGGAAAAGAAGGAAAATACTGAAATTGTTTACATCTATTATACCAAAATACAATATGAATATGGTGAATAAATATACTATCGAGACTCATTAGATAATTTGAATTATTTCAAATGTATATGGAATATGTGTCATTAATTACTAGTCTTTTAACTTAGTTTCTTAGTGATGAAGTAACCTAAGATTTGGTGATGGAGAAGAAAAAAAATAATGAAATTGTTTACATCTATTATACCATAATACAATATGAATATGGTGAATAAATATACTATCGAGACTCATTAGATAATTTGAATTATTTCAAATGTATATGGAATATGTGTCATTAAGTAATAGTCTTTTAACTTAGTTTCTTAGTGATGAAGTAACCTAAGATTTGGTGATGGAGAATTAGAAAATACAGAAACTGTTTACATGTATTATACCATAATACAATATGAATATGGTGAATAAATATACTATCGAGACTCATTAGATAATTTGAATTATTTCAAATGTATATGGAATATGTGTCATTAATTACTAGTCTTTTAACTTAGTTTCTTAGTGATGAAGTAACCTAAGATTTGGTGATGGAGAATTAGAAAATACTGAAACTTTTTACATGTATTATACCATAATACAAAATGAATATGGTGAATAAGTATACTATCGAGACTCATTAGATAATTTGAATTATTTCAAATGTATAAGGAATATGTGTCATTAATTAATAGTCTTTTAACTTAGTTTCTTAGTGATGAAGTAACCTAAGATTTGGTGATGGAGAATTAGAAAATAATGAAATTGTTTACATGTATTATACCATAATACAATATGAATATGGTGGATAAATATACTATCGAGACTCATTATATAATTTGAATTATTTCAAATGTATATATAATATGTGTCATTAAGTAATAGTCTTTTAACTTAGTTTCTTGGTGAAAAAGTAACCTAAAATTTGGTGATGGAAAAGAAGGAAAATACTGAAATTGTTTACATCTATTATACCAAAATACAATATGAATATGTTGAATAAATATACTATCGAGACTCATTAGATAATTTAAATTATTTCAAATGTATATGGAATATGTTTCATTAAGTAATAGTCTTTTAACTTAGTTTCTTAGTGATGAAGTAACCTAAGATTTGGTGATGGAGAATTAGAAAATACTGAAACTGTTTACATCTATTATACCATAATACAATATGAATATGGTGAATAAATATACTATCGAGACTCATTAGATAATTTGAATCATTTCAAATGTATATGGAATATGTGTCATTAAGTAATAGTCTTTTAACTTAGTTTCTTAGTGATGAAGTAACCTAAGATTTGGTGATAGAGAATTAGAAAATACTGAAACTGTTTACATCTATTATACCATAATACAATATGAATATGGTGAATAAATATACTATCGAGACTCATTAGATAATTTGAATTATTTCAAATGTATATGGAATATGTGTCATTAAGTAATAGTCTTTTAACTTAGTTTCTTAGTGATGAAGTAACCTAAGATTTGGTGATGGAGAAGAAAAAAAATACAGAAATTGTTTACATCTATTATACCATAATACAATATGAATATGGTGAATAAATATACTATCGAGACTCATTAGATAATTTGAATTATTTCAAATGTATATGGAATATGTGTCATTAAGTAATAGTCTTTTAACTTAGTTTCTTAGTGATGAAGTAACCTAAGATTTGGTGATGGAGAATTAGAAAATACAGAAACAGTTTACATGTATTATACCATAATACAATATGAATATGGTGAATAAATATACTATCGAGACTCATTAGATAATTTGAATTATTTCAAATGTATATGGAATATGTGTCATTAATTACTAGTCTTTTAACTTAGTTTCTTAGTGATGAAGTAACCTAAGATTTGGTGATGGAGAATTAGAAAATAATGAAACTGTTTACATGTATTATACCATAATACAATATGAATATGGTGAATAAATATACTATCGAGACTCATTAGATAATTTGAATTATTTCAAATGTATATGGAATATGTGTCATTAAGTAATAGTCTTTTAACTTAGTTTCTTAGTGATGAAGTAACCAAAGATTTGGTGATGGAGAATTAGAAAATACTGAAAATGTTTACATGTATTATACCATAATACAATATGAATATGGTGAATAAATATACTATCGAGACTCATTAGATAATTTGAATTATTTCAAATGTATAAGGAATATGTGTCATTAATTAATAGTCTTTTAACTTAGTTTCTTAGTGATGAAGTAACCTAAGATTCGGTGATGGAGAATTAGAAAATAATGAAATTGTTTACATGTATTATACCATAATACAATATGAATATGGTGGATAAATATACTATCGAGACTCATTAGATAATTTGAATTATTTCAAATGTATATATAATATGTGTCATTAAGTAATAGTCTTTTAACTTAGTTTCTTGGTGAAGAAGTAACCTAAAATTTAGTGATGGAAAAGAAGGAAAATACTGAAATTGTTTACATCTATTATACCAAAATACAATATGAATATGGTGAATAAATATACTATCGAGACTCATTAGATAATTTGAATTATTTCAAATGTATATGGAATATGTTTCATTAAGTAATAGTCTTTTAACTTAGTTTCTTAGTGATGAAGTAACCTAAGATTTTGTGATGGAGAATTAGAAAATACTGAAACTGTTTACATCTATTATACCATAATACAATATGAATATGGTGAATAAATATACTATCGAGACTCATTAGATAATTTGAATCATTTCAAATGTATATGAAATATGTGTCATTAAGTAATAGTCTTTTAACTTAGTTTCTTAGTGATGAAGTAACCTAAGATTTGGTGATAGAGAATTAGAAAATACTGAAACTGTTTACATCTATTATACCATAATACAATATGAATATGGTGAATAAATATACTATCGAGAATCATTAGATAATTTGAATTATTTCAAATGTATATGGAATATGTGTCATTAAGTAATAGTCTTTTAACTTAGTTTCTTAGTGATGAAGTAACCTAAAATTTGGTGATGGAGAAGAAGAAAAATATTGAAATTGTTTACATCTATTATACCATAATACAATATGAATATGGTGGATAAATATACTATCGAGACTCATTAGATAATTTGAATCATTTCAAATGTATATGGAATATGTGTCATTAAGTAATAGTCTTTTAACTTAGTTTCTTAGTGATGAAGTAACCTAAAATTTGGTGATGGAGAATTAGAAAATACGGAAACTGTTTACATCTATTATACCATAATACAATATAAATATGGTGAATAAATATACTATCGAGACTCATTAGATAATTTGAATTATTTCAAATGTATATGGAATATGTGTCATTAAGTAATAGTCTTTTAACTTAGTTTCTTAGTGATGAAGTAACCTAAGATTTGGTGATAGAGAATTAGAAAATACTGAACATGTTTACATCTATTATACCATAATACAATACGAATATGGTGAATAAATATACTATCGAGACTCATTAGATAATTTGAATTATTTCAAATGTATATGGAATATGTGTCATTAAGTAATAGTCTTTTAAATTAGTTTCTTAGTGATGAAGTAACCTAAAATTTGGTGATGGAGAAGAAGAAATATATTGAAATTGTTTACATCTATTATACCATAATACAATATGAATATGGTGGATAAATATACTATCGAGACTCATTAGATAATTTGAATCATTTCAAATGTATATGGAATATGTGTCATTAAGTAATAGTCTTTTAACTTAGTTTCTTAGTGATGAAGTAACCTAAAATTTGGTCATGGAGAATTAGAAAATACGGAAACTGTTTACATCTATTATACCATAATACAATATAAATATGGTGAATAAATATACTATCGAGACTCATTAGATAATTTGAATTATTTCAAATGTATATGGAATATGTGTCATTAAGTAATAGTCTTTAAACTTAGTTTCTTAGTGATGAAGTAACCTAAGATTTGGTGATGGAGAATTAGAAAATACTGAAACTGTGTACATCTATTATACCATAATACAATATGAATATGATGGATAAATATACTATCGAGACTCATTAGATAATTTGAATTATTTCAAATGTATATGGAATATGTATCATTAAGTTTTAGTCTTTTAACTTAGTTTCTTATTGATGAAGTAACCTAAGATTTGGTGATGGAGAATTAGAAAATACTGAAACTGTTTACATCTAATATACCATAATATAATATAAATATGGTGAATAAATATACTATCGAGACTCATTAGATAATTTGAATTATTTCAAATGTATATGGAATATGTGTCATTAAGTAATAGTCTTTTAACTTAGTTTCTTGGTGATGAAGTAACCTAAAATTTGGTGATGGAGAAGAAGAAAAATATTGAAATTGTTTACATCTATTATACCATAATACAATATGAATATGGTGGATAAATATAATATCGAGACTCATTAGATAATTTGAATCCTTTCAAATGTATATGGAATATGTGTCATTAAGTAATAGTCTTTTAACTTAGTTTCTTAGTGATGAAGTAACCTAAAATTTGGTGATGGAGAATTAGAAAATACTGAAACTGTTTACATCTATTATTCCATAATACAATATAAATATGGTGAATAAATATACTATCGAGACTCATTAGATAATTTGAATTATTTCAAATGTATATGGAATATGTGTCATTAAGTAATAGTCTTTTAAATTAGTTTCTTAGTGATGAAGTAACCTAAGATTTGGTGATGGAGAATTAGAAAATACTGAAACTGTGTACATCTATTATACCATAATACAATATGAATATGATGGATAAATATACTATCGAGACTCATTAGATAATTTGAATTATTTCAAATGTATATGGAATATGTATCATTAAGTTTTAGTCTTTTAACTTAGTTTCTTAGTGATGAAGTAACCTAAGATTTGGTGATGGAGAATTAGAAAATACTGAAACTGTTTACATCTAATATACCATAATATAATATAAATATGGTGAATAAATATACTATCGAGACTCATTAGATAATTTGAATTATTTCAAATGTATATGGAATATGTGTCATTAAGTAATAGTCTTTTAACTTAGTTTCTTGGTGATGAAGTAACCTAAAATTTGGTGTTGGAGAAGAAGAAAAATATTGAAATTGTTTACATCTATTATACCATAATACAATATGAATATGGTGGATAAATATACTATCGAGACTCATTAGATAATTTGAATCCTTTCAAATGTATATGGAATATGTGTCATTAAGTAATAGTCTTTTAACTTAGTTTCTTAGTGATGAAGTAACCTAAAATTTGGTGATGGAGAATTAGAAAATACTGAAACTGTTTACATCTATTATACCATAATACAATATGAATATGATGGATAAATATACTATCGAGACTCATTAGATAATTTGAATTATTTCAAATATATATGGAATATGTGTCATTAAGTAATAGTCTTTTAACTTAGTTTCTTAGTGAAGAAGTAACCTAAAATTTGGTGATGGAGAAGAAGGAAGATACTGAAATTGTTTACATCTATTATACCATAATACAATATGAATATGGTGAATAAATATACTATCGAGACTCATTAGATAATTTGAATTATTTCAAATGTATATGGAATATGTGTCATTAAGTAATAGTCTTTTAACTTAGTTTCTTAGTGATGAAGTAACCTAAGATTTGGTGATGGAGAATTAGAAAATACTGAAACTGTTTACATCTATTATACCATAATACAATCTGAATATGGTGAATAAATATACTATCGAGACTCATTAGATAATTTGAATTATTTCAAATGTATATGGAATATGTGTCATTAAGTAATAGTCTTTTAACTTAGTTTCTTAGTGATCAAGTAACCTAAAATTTAGTGATGGAGAAGAAGAAAAATATTGAAATTGTTTACATCTATTATACCATAATACAATATGAATATGGTGGATAAATATACTATCGAGACTCATTAGATAATTTTAATAATTTCAAATGTATATGGAATATGTGTCATTAAGTAATAGTCTTTTAACTTAGTTTCTTAGTGATGAAGTAACCTAAAATTTGGTGATGGAGAATTAGAAAATACTGAAACTGTTTACATCTATTATACCATAATACAATATAAATATGGTGAATAAATATACTATCGAGACTCATTAGATAATTTGAATTATTTCAAATGTATATGGAATATGTGTCATTAAGTAATAGTCTTTAAACTTAGTTTCTCAGCGATGAAGTAACCTAAGATTTGATGATGGAGAATTAGAAAATACTGAAACTGTTTACATCTATTATACCATAATACAATATGAATATGATGGATAAATATACTATCGAGACTCATTAGATAATTTGAATTATTTCAAATGTATATGGAATGTGTATCATTAAGTTTTAGTCTTTTAACTTAGTTTCTTATTGATTAAGTAACCTAAGATTTGGTGATGGAGAATTAGAAAATACTGAAACTGTTTACATCTAATATACCATAATATAATATAAATATGGTGAATAAATATACTATCGAGACTCATTATATAATTTGAATTATTTCAAATGTATATGGAATATGTGTCATTAAGTAATAGTCTTTTAACTTAGTTTCTTAGTGAAGAAGTAACCTAAAATTTGGTGATGGAGAAGAAGGAAAATACTTAAATTGTTTACATCTATTATACCATAATACAATATGAATATGGTGAATAAATATACTATCGAGACTCATTAGATAATTTAAATTATTTCAAATGTATATGGAATATGTGTCATTAAGTAATAGTCTTTTAATTTTGTTTCTTAGTGATGAAGTAACCTAAAATTTGGTGATGGAGAAGAAGAAAAATATTGAAATTGTTTACATCTATTATACCATAATACAATATGAATATGGTGAATAAATATACTATCGAGACTCATAAGATAATTTGAATTATTTCAAATGTATATGGATTATGTGTCATTAAGTAATAGTCTTTTAACTTAGTTTCTTAGTGTTGAAGTAACCTAAGATTTGGTGATGGAGAATTAGAAAATAATGAAATTGTTTACATGTATTATACCATAATACAATATGAATATGGTGGATAAATATACTATCGAGACTCATTAGATAATTTGAATTATTTCAAATGTATATGGAATATGTGTCATTAAGTAATAGTCTTTTAACTTAGTTTCTTAGTGATGAAGTAACCTAAAATTTGGTGATGGAGAATTAGAAAATACTGAAACTGTTTACATCTATTATACCATAATACAATATGAATATGGTGAATAAATATACTATCGAGACTCATTAGATAATTTGAATTATTTCAAATGTATATGGAATATGTGTCATTAAGTAATAGTCTTTTAACTTAGTTTCTTAGTGATGAAGTAACCTAAAATTTGGTGATGGAGAGGAAGAAAAATACTGAAATTGTTTACATCTATTATACCATAATACAATATGAATATGGTGAATAAATATACTATCGAGACTCATTAGATAATTTGAATTATTTCAAATGTATATGGATTATGTGTCATTAAGTAATAGTCTTTTAACTTAGTTTCTTAGTGATGGAGTAACCTAAGATTTGGTGATGGAGAATTAGAAAATTATGAAATTGTTTACATGTATTATACCATAATACAATATGAATATGGTGGATAAATATACTACCGAGACTCATTAGATAATTTGAATTATTTCAAATGTATATGGAATATGTGTCATTAAGTAATAGTCTTTTAACTTAGTTTCTTAGTGATGAAGTAACCTAAAATTTGGTGATGGAGAATTAGAAAATACTGAAATTGTTTACATCTATTATACCATAATACAATATGAATATGGTGAATAAATATACTATCGAGACTCATTAGATAATTTGAATTATTTCAAATGTATATGGAATATGTGTCATTAAGTAATAGTCTTTTAACTTAGTTTCTTAGTGATGAAGTAACCTAAGATTTGGTGATGGAGAATTAGAAAATACTGAAACAGTTTACATCTATTATACCATAATACAATATGAATATGATGAATAAATATACTATCGAGACTCATTAGATAATTTGAATTATTTCAAATGTATATGGAATATGTGTCATTAAGTAATAGTCTTTTAACTTAGTTTCTTAGTGATGAAGTAACCTAAAATTTGGTGATGGAGAAGAAGAAAAATACTGAAATTGTTTACATCTATTATACCATAATACAATATGAATATGGTGAATAAATATACTATCGAGACTCAGTAGATAATGAATTATTTCAAATGTATATGGATTATGTGTCATTAAGTAATAGAATTTTAACTTAGTTTCTTAGTGATGAAGTAACCTAAGATTTGGTGATGGAGAATTAAAAATAATGAAATTGTTTACATGTATTATACCATAATAGAATATGAATATGGAGGATAAATATACTATCGAGACTCATTAGATAATTTGAATTATTTCAAATGTATATGGCATATGTGTCATTAAGTAATAGTCTTTTAACTTAGTTTCTTGGTGAAGAAGTAACCTAAAATTTAGTGATGGAAAAGAAGGAAAATACTGAAATTGTTTACATCTATTATACCAAAATACAATATGAATATGGTGAATAAATATACTATCGAGACTCATTAGATAATTTGAATTATTTCAAATGTATATGGAATATGTTTCATTAAGTAATAGTCTTTTAACTTAGTTTCTTAGTGATGAAGTAACCTAAGATTTGGTGATGGAGAATTAGAAAATACTGAAACTGTTTACATCTATTATACCATAATACAATATGAATATGGTGAATAAATATACTATCGAGACTCATTAGATAATTTGAATCATTTCAAATGTATATGAAATATGTGTCATTAAGTAATAGTCTTTTAACTTAGTTTCTTAGTGATGAAGTAACCTAAGATTTGGTGATAGAGAATTAGAAAATACTGAAACTGTTTACATCTATTATACCATAATACAATATGAATATGGTGAATAAATATATTATCGAGAATCATTAGATAATTTGAATTATTTCAAATGTATATGGAATATGTGTCATTAAGTAATAGTCTTTTAACTTAGTTTCTTAGTGATGAAGTAACCTAAAATTTGGTGATGGAGAAGAAGAAAAATATTGAAATTGTTTACATCTATTATACCATAATACAATATGAATATGGTGGATAAATATACTATCGAGACTCATTAGATAATTTGAATCATTTCAAATGTATATGGAATATGTGTCATTAAGTAATAGTCTTTTAACTTAGTTTCTTAGTGATGAAGTAACCTAAAATTTGGTGATGGAGAATTAGAAAATACGGAAACTGTTTACATCTATTATACCATAATACAATATAAATATGGTGAATAAATATACTATCGAGACTCATTAGATAATTTGAATTATTTCAAATGTATATGGAATATGTGTCATTAAGTAATAGTCTTTTAACTTAGTTTCTTAGTGATGAAGTAACCTATGATTTGGTGATAGAGAATTAGAAAATACTGAACATGTTTACATCTATTATACCATAATACAATACGAATATGGTGAATAAATATACTATCGAGACTCATTAGATAATTTGAATTATTTCAAATGTATATGGAATATGTGTCATTAAGTAATAGTCTTTTAAATTAGTTTCTTAGTGATGAAGTAACCTAAAATTTGGTGATGGAGAAGAAGAAATATATTGAAATTGTTTACATCTATTATACCATAATACAATATGAATATGGTGGATAAATATACTATCGAGACTCATTAGATAATTTGAATCATTTCAAATGTATATGGAATATGTGTCATTAAGTAATAGTCTTTTAACTTAGTTTCTTAGTGATGAAGTAACCTAAAATTTGGTCATGGAGAATTAGAAAATACGGAAACTGTTTACATCTATTATACCATAATACAATATAAATATGGTGAATAAATATACTATCGAGACTCATTAGATAATTTGAATTATTTCAAATGTATATGGAATATGTGTCATTAAGTAATAGTCTTTAAACTTAGTTTCTTAGTGATGAAGTAACCTAAGATTTGGTGATGGAGAATTAGAAAATACTGAAACTGTGTACATCTATTATACCATAATACAATATGAATATGATGGATAAATATACTATCGAGACTCATTAGATAATTTGAATTATTTCAAATGTATATGGAATATGTATCATTAAGTTTTAGTCTTTTAACTTAGTTTCTTATTGATGAAGTAACCTAAGATTTGGTGATGGAGAATTAGAAAATACTGAAACTGTTTACATCTAATATACCATAATATAATATAAATATGGTGAATAAATATACTATCGAGACTCATTAGATAATTTGAATTATTTCAAATGTATATGGAATATGTGTCATTAAGTAATAGTCTTTTAACTTAGTTTCTTGGTGATGAAGTAACCTAAAATTTGGTGATGGAGAAGAAGAAAAATATTGAAATTGTTTACATCTATTATACCATAATACAATATGAATATGGTGGATAAATATACTATCGAGACTCATTAGATAATTTGAATCCTTTCAAATGTATATGGAATATGTGTCATTAAGTAATAGTCTTTTAACTTAGTTTCTTAGTGATGAAGTAACCTAAAATTTGGTGATGGAGAATTAGAAAATACTGAAACTGTTTACATCTATTATTCCATAATACAATATAAATATGGTGAATAAATATACTATCGAGACTCATTAGATAATTTGAATTATTTCAAATGTATATGGAATATGTGTCATTAAGTAATACTCTTTTAAATTAGTTTCTTAGTGATGAAGTAACCTAAGATTTGGTGATGGAGAATTAGAAAATACTGAAACTGTGTACATCTATTATACCATAATACAATATGAATATGATGGATAAATATACTATCGAGACTCATTAGATAATTTGAATTATTTCAAATGTATATGGAATATGTATCATTAAGTTTTAGTCTTTTAACTTAGTTTCTTAGTGATGAAGTAACCTAAGATTTGGTGATGGAGAATTAGAAAATACTGAAACTGTTTACATCTAATATACCATAATATAATATAAATATGGTGAATAAATATACTATCGAGACTCATTAGATAATTTGAATTATTTCAAATGTATATGGAATATGTGTCATTAAGTAATAGTCTTTTAACTTAGTTTCTTGGTGATGAAGTAACCTAAAATTTGGTGTTGGAGAAGAAGAAAAATATTGAAATTGTTTACATCTATTATACCATAATACAATATGAATATGGTGGATAAATATACTATCGAGACTCATTAGATAATTTGAATCCTTTCAAATGTATATGGAATATGTGTCATTAAGTAATAGTCTTTTAACTTAGTTTCTTAGTGATGAAGTAACCTAAAATTTGGTGATGGAGAATTAGAAAATACTGAAACTGTTTACATCTATTATACCATAATACAATATGAATATGATGGATAAATATACTATCGAGACTCATTAGATAATTTGAATTATTTCAAATATATATGGAATATGTGTTATTAAGTAATAGTCTTTTAACTTAGTTTCTTAGTGAAGAAGTAACCTAAAATTTGGTGATGGAGAAGAAGGAAGATACTGAAATTGTTTACATCTATTATACCATAATACAATATGAATATGGTGAATAAATATACTATCGAGACTCATTAGATAATTTGAATTATTTCAAATGTATATGGAATATGTGTCATTAAGTAATAGTCTTTTAACTTAGTTTCTTAGTGATGAAGTAACCTAAGATTTGGTGATGGAGAATTAGAAAATACTGAAACTGTTTACATCTATTATACCATAATACAATATGAATATGATGGATAAATATACTATCGAGACTCATTAGATAATTTGAATTATTTCAAATGTATATGGAATGTGTATCATTAAGTTTTAGTCTTTTAACTTAGTTTCTTATTGATTAAGTAACCTAAGATTTGGTGATGGAGAATTAGAAAATACTGAAACTGTTTACATCTAATATACCATAATATAATATAAATATGGTGAATAAATATACTATCGAGACTCATTATATAATTTGAATTATTTCAAATGTATATGGAATATGTGTCATTAAGTAATAGTCTTTTAACTTAGTTTCTTAGTGAAGAAGTAACCTAAAATTTGGTGATGGAGAAGAAGGAAAATACTTAAATTGTTTACATCTATTATACCATAATACAATATGAATATGGTGAATAAATATACTATCGAGACTCATTAGATAATTTAAATTATTTCAAATGTATATGGAATATGTGTCATTAAGTAATAGTCTTTTAATTTTGTTTCTTAGTGATGAAGTAACCTAAAATTTGGTGATGGAGAAGAAGAAAAATATTGAAATTGTTTACATCTATTATACCATAATACAATATGAATATGGTGAATAAATATAGTATCGAGACTCATTAGATAATTTGAATTATTTCAAATGTATATGGATTATGTGTCATTAAGTAATAGTCTTTTAACTTAGTTTCTTAGTGTTGAAGTAACCTAAGATTTGGTGATGGAGAATTAGAAAATAATGAAATTGTTTACATGTATTATACCATAATACAATATGAATATGGTGGATAAATATACTATCGAGACTCATTAGATAATTTGAATTATTTCAAATGTATATGGAATATGTGTCATTAAGTAATAGTCTTTTAACTTAGTTTCTTAGTGATGAAGTAACCTAAAATTTGGTGATGGAGAATTAGAAAATACTGAAACTGTTTACATCTATTATACCATAATACAATATGAATATGGTGAATAAATATACTATCGAGACTCATTAGATAATTTTAATAATTTCAAATGTATATGGAATATGTGTCATTAAGTAATAGTCTTTTAACTTAGTTTCTTAGTGATGAAGTAACCTAAAATTTGGTGATGGAGAATTAGAAAATACTGAAACTGTTTACATCTATTATACCATAATACAATATAAATATGGTGAATAAATATACTATCGAGACTCATTAGATAATTTGAATTATTTCAAATGTATATGGAATATGTGTCATTAAGTAATAGTCTTTAAACTTAGTTTCTCAGCGATGAAGTAACCTAAGATTTGGTGATGGAGAATTAGAAAATACTGAAACTGTTTACATCTATTATACCATAATACAATATGAATATGATGGATAAATATACTATCGAGACTCATTAGATAATTTGAATTATTTCAAATGTATATGGAATGTGTATCATTAAGTTTTAGTCTTTTAACTTAGTTTCTTATTGATTAAGTAACCTAAGATTTGGTGATGGAGAATTAGAAAATACTGAAACTGTTTACATCTAATATACCATAATATAATATAAATATGGTGAATAAATATACTATCGAGACTCATTATATAATTTGAATTATTTCAAATGTATATGGAATATGTGTCATTAAGTAATAGTCTTTTAACTTAGTTTCTTAGTGAAGAAGTAACCTAAAATTTGGTGATGGAGAAGAAGGAAAATACTTAAATTGTTTACATCTATTATACCATAATACAATATGAATATGGTGAATAAATATACTATCGAGACTCATTAGATAATTTAAATTATTTCAAATGTATATGGAATATGTGTCATTAAGTAATAGTCTTTTAATTTTGTTTCTTAGTGATGAAGTAACCTAAAATTTGGTGATGGAGAAGAAGAAAAATATTGAAATTGTTTACATCTATTATACCATAATACAATATGAATATGGTGAATAAATATAGTATCGAGACTCATTAGATAATTTGAATTATTTCAAATGTATATGGATTATGTGTCATTAAGTAATAGTCTTTTAACTTAGTTTCTTAGTGTTGAAGTAACCTAAGATTTGGTGATGGAGAATTAGAAAATAATGAAATTGTTTACATGTATTATACCATAATACAATATGAATATGGTGGATAAATATACTATCGAGACTCATTAGATAATTTGAATTATTTCAAATGTATATGGAATATGTGTCATTAAGTAATAGTCTTTTAACTTAGTTTCTTAGTGATGAAGTAACCTAAAATTTGGTGATGGAGAATTAGAAAATACTGAAACTGTTTACATCTATTATACCATAATACAATATGAATATGGTGAATAAATATACTATCGAGACTCATTAGATAATTTGAATTATTTCAAATGTATATGGAATATGTGTCATTAAGTAATAGTCTTTTAACTTAGTTTCTTAGTGATGAAGTAACCTAAAATTTGGTGATGGAGAGGAAGAAAAATACTGAAATTGTTTACATCTATTATACCATAATACAATATGAATATGGTGAATAAATATACTATCGAGACTCATTAGATAATTTGAATTATTTCAAATGTATATGGATTATGTGTCATTAAGTAATAGTCTTTTAACTTAGTTTCTTAGTGATGGAGTAACCTAAGATTTGGTGATGGAGAATTAGAAAATTATGAAATTGTTTACATGTATTATACCATAATACAATATGAATATGGTGGATAAATATACTACCGAGACTCATTAGATAATTTGAATTATTTCAAATGTATATGGAATATGTGTCATTAAGTAATAGTCTTTTAACTTAGTTTCTTAGTGATGAAGTAACCTAAAATTTGGTGATGGAGAATTAGAAAATACTGAAATTGTTTACATCTATTATACCATAATACAATATGAATATGGTGAATAAATATACTATCGAGACTCATTAGATAATTTGAATTATTTCAAATGTATATGGAATATGTGTCATTAAGTAATAGTCTTTTAACTTAGTTTCTTAGTGATGAAGTAACCTAAGATTTGGTGATGGAGAATTAGAAAATACTGAAACAGTTTACATCTATTATACCATAATACAATATGAATATGATGAATAAATATACTATCGAGACTCATTAGATAATTTGAATTATTTCAAATGTATATGGAATATGTGTCATTAAGTAATAGTCTTTTAACTTAGTTTCTTAGTGATGAAGTAACCTAAAATTTGGTGATGGAGAAGAAGAAAAATACTGAAATTGTTTACATCTATTATACCATAATACAATATGAATATGGTGAATAAATATACTATCGAGACTCAGTAGATAATGAATTATTTCAAATGTATATGGATTATGTGTCATTAAGTAATAGTCTTTTAACTTAGTTTCTTAATGATGAAGTAACCTAAGATTTGGTGATGGAGAATTAAAAATAATGAAATTGTTTACATGTATTATACCATAATAGAATATGAATATGGAGGATAAATATACTATCGAGACTCATTAGATAATTTGAATTATTTCAAATGTATATGGCATATGTGTCATTAAGTAATAGTCTTTTAACTTAGTTTCTTAGTGATGAAGTAACCTAAAATTTGGTGATGGAGAATTAGAAAATACTGAAACTGTTTACATCTATTATACCATAATACAATATGAATATGGTGAATAAATATACTATCGAGACTCATTAGATAATTTGAATTATTTCAAATGTATATGGAATATGTGTCATTAAGTAATAGTCTTTTAACTTAGTTTCTTAGTGATGAAGTAACCTAAGATTTGGTGATGGAGAATTAGAAAATACTGAAACTGTTTACATCTATTATACCATAATACAATATGAATATGGTGAATAAATATACTATCGAGACTCATTAGATAATTTGAATTATTTCAAATGTATATGGAATATGTGTCATTAAGTAATAGTCTTTTAACTTAGTTTCTTAGTGATGAAGTAACCTAAAATTTGGTGATGGAGAAGAAGAAAAATAATGAAATTGTTTACATCTATTATACCATAATACAATATGAATATGGTGAATAAATATACTATCGAGACTCAGTAGATAATTTGAATTATTTCAAATGTATATGGATTATGTGTCATTAAGTAATAGTCTTTTAACTTAGTTTCTTAGTGATGAAGTAACCTAAGATTTGGTGATGGAGAATTAGAAAATAATGAAATTGTTTACATGCATTATACCATAATACAATATGAATATGGAGGATAAATATACTATCGAGACTCATTAGATAATTTGAATTATTTCAAATGTATATGGAATATGTGTAATTAAGTAATAGTCTTTTAACTTAGTTTCTTAGTGATGAAGTAACCTAAAATTTGGTGATGGAGAATTAGAAAATAATGAAACTGTTTACATATATTATACCATAATACAATATAAATAAGGTGAATAAATATACTATCGAGACTCATTAGATAATTTGAATTATTTCAAATGTATATGGAATATGTGTCATTAAGTAATAGTCTTTTAACTTAGTTTCTTAGTGATGAAGTAACCAAAGATTTGGTGATGGAGAATTAGAAAATACTGAAACTGTTTACATCTATTATACCATAATACAATATGAATATGGTGGATAAATATACTATCGAGACTCATTAGATAATTTGAATTATTTCAAATGTATATGGAATATGTATCATTAAGTTTTAGTCTTTTAACTTAGTTTCTTAGTGATGAAGTAACCTAAGATTTGGTGATGGAGAATTAGAAAATAATGAAACTGTTTACATCTAATATACCATAATACAATATGAATATGGTGGATAAATATACTATTGAAACTCATTAGATAATTTGAATTATTTCAAATGTATATGGAATATGTGTCATTAAGTAATAGTCTTTTAACTTAGTTTCTTGGTGAAGAAGTAACCTAAAATTTGGTGATGGAGAAGAAGGAAAATACTGAAATTGTTTACATCTATTATACCATAATACAATATGAATATGGTGAATAAATATACTATCGAGACTCATTAGATAATTTAAATTATTTCAAATGTATATGGAATATGTGTCATTAAGTAATAGTCTTTTAACTTTGTTTCTTAGTGATGAAGTAACCTAAAATTTGGTGATGGAGAAGAAGAAAAATACTGAAACAGTTTACATCTATTATACCATAATACAATATGAATATGGGGAATAAATATGCTATCGAGACTCATTAGATAATTTGAATTATTTCAAATGTATATGGAATATGTGTCATTAAGTAATAGTCTTTTAACTTAGTTTCTTAGTGATGAAGTAACCTAAGATTTGGTGATGGAAAAGAAAAAAAAATACTGAAATTGTTTACATCTATTATACCATAATACAATATGAATATGGTGAATAAATATACTATCGAGACTCATTAGATAATTTGAATTATTTCAAATGTATATGGAATATGTGTCATTAAATAATAGTCTTTTAACTTAGTTTCTTAGTGATGAAGTAACCTAAGATTTGGTGATAGAGAATTAGAAAATACTGAAACTGTTTACATGTATTATACCATAATACAATATGAATATGGTGAATAATTTTACAATCGAGACTCATTAGATAATTTGAATTATTTCAAATGTATATGGAATATGTGTCATTAATTAATAGTCTTTTAACTTAGTTTCTTAGTGATGAAGTAACCTAAGATTTGTTGATGGAGAATTAGAAAATAATGAAACTGTTTACATGTATTATACCATAATACAATAAGAATATGGTGAATAAATATACTATCGAGACTCATTCGATAATTTGAATTATTTCAAATGTATATGGAATATGTGTCATTAAGTAATAGTCTTTTAACTTAGTTTCTTAGTGATGAAGTAACCAAAGATTTGGTGAGGGAGAATTAGAAAATACTGAAACTATTTACATGTATTATACCATAATACAATATGAATATGGTGAATAAATATACTATCGAGACTCATTAGATAATTTGAATTATTTCAAATGTATAAGGAATATGTGTCATTAATTAATATTCTTTTAACTTAGTTTCTTAGTGATGAAGTAACCTAAGATTTGGTGATGGAGAATTAAAAAATAATGAAACTGTTTACATCTATTATACCATAATACAATATGAATATGATGGATAAATATACTATCGAGACTCATTAGATAATTTGAATTATTTCAAATGTATATGGAATATGTGTCATTAAGTAATAGTCTTTTAACGTAGTTTCTTAGTGATGAAGTAACCTAAAATTTGGTGATGGAGAAGAAGAAAAATATTGAAATTGTTTACATCTATTATACCATAATACAATATGAATATGGTGGATAAATATACTATCGAGACTCATTAGATAATTTGAATCATTTCAAATGTATATGGAATATGTGTCATTAAGTAATAGTCTTTTAACTTAGTTTCTTAGTGATGAAGTAACCTAAAATTTGGTGATAGAGAATTAGAAAATACTGAAACTATTTACATCTATTATACCATAACACAATATAAATATGGTGAATAAATATACTATCGAGACTCATTAGATAATTTGAATTATTTCAAATGTATATGGAATATGTGTCATTAAGTAATAGTCTTTAAACTTAGTTTCTTAGTGATGAAGTAACCTAAGATTTGGTGATGGAGAATTAGAAAATACTGAAACTGTTTACATCTATTATACCATAATACAATATGAATATGATGGATAAATATACTATCGAGACTCATTAGATAATTTGAATTATTTCAAATGTATATGGAATATGTATCATTAAGTTTTAGTCTTTTAACTTAGTTTCTTAGTGATGAAGTAACCTAAGATTTGGTGATGGAGAATTAGAAAATACTGAAACTGTTTACATCTAATATACCATAATATAATATAAATATGGTGAATAAATATACTATCGAGACTCATTAGATAATTTGAATTATTTCAAATGTATATGGAATATGTGTCATTAAGTAATAGTCTTTTAACTTAGTTTCTTGGTGATGAAGTAACTTAAATTTTGGTGATGGAGAAGAAGAAAAATATTGAAATTGTTTACATCTATTATACCATAATACAATATAAATATGGTGGATAAATATACTATCGAGACTCATTAGATAATTTGAATCCTTTCAAATATATATGGAATATGTGTCATTAAGTAATAGTCTTTTAACTTAGTTTCTTAGTGATGAAGTAACCTAAAATTTGGTGATGGAGAATTAGAAAATACTGAAACTGTTTACATCTATTATACCATAATACAATATGAATATGATGTAAATATACTATCGAGACTCATTAGATAATTTGAATTATTTCAAATGTATAAGGAATATGTGTCATTAATTAATAGTCTTTTAACTTAGTTTCTTAGTGATGAAGTAACCTAAGATTTGATGATGGAGAAGAAGGAAAATACTGAAATTGTTTACATCTATTATACCATAATACAATATGAATATGGTGAATAAATATACTATCGAGACTCATTAGATAATTTGAATTATTTCAAATGTATATGGAATATGTGTCATTAAGTAATAGTCTTTTAACTTAGTTTCTTAGTGATGAAGTAACCTAAGATTTGGTGATGGAGAATTAGAAAATACTGAAACTGTTTACATCTAATATACCATAATATAATATAAATATGGTGAATAAACATACTATCGAGACTCATTAGATAATTTGAATTATTTCAAATGTATATGGAATATGTGTCATTAAGTAATAGTCTTTTAACTTAGTTTCTTGGTGATGAAGTAACTTAAAATTTGGTGATGGAGAAGAAGAAAAATATTGAAATTGTTTACATCTATTATACCATAATACAATATAAATATGGTGGATAAATATACTATCGAGACTCATTAGATAATTTGAATCCTTTCAAATGTATATGGAATATGTGTCATTAAGTAATAGTCTTTTAACTTAGTTTCTTAGTGATGAAGTAACCTAAAATTTGGTGATGGAGAATTAGAAAATACTGAAACTGTTTACATCTATTATACCATAATACAATATGAATATGGTGAATAAATATACTATCGAGACTCATTAGATAATTTGAATTATTTCAAATGTATAAGGAATATGTGTCATTAATTAATAGTCTTTTAACTTAGTTTCTTAGTGATGAAGTAACCTAAGATTTGATGATGGAGAAGAAGGAAAATACTGAAATTGTTTACATCTATTATACCATAATACAATATGAATATGGTGAATAAATATACTATCGAGACTCATTAGATAATTTGAATTATTTCAAATGTATATGGAATATGTGTCATTAAGTAATAGTCTTTTAACTTAGTTTCTTAGTGATGAAGTAACCTAAAATTTGGTGATGGAGAAGTAGAAAATACTGAAATTGTTTACATCTATTATACCATAATACAATATGAATATGGTGAATAAATATACTATCGAGACTCATTAGATAATTTGAATTATTTCAAATGTATATGGAAGATGTGTCATTAATTAATAGTCTTTTAACTTAGTTTCTTAGTGATGAAGTAACCTAAGATTTGTTGATGGAGAATTAGAAAATAATGAAACTGTTTACATGTATTATACCATAATACAATATGAATATGGTGAATAAATATACTATCGAGACTCATTAGATAATTTGAATTATTTCAAATGTATATGGAATATGTGTCATTAAGTAATAGTCTTTTAACTTAGTTTCTTAGTGATGAAGTAACCAAAGATTTGGTGATGGAGAATTAGAAAATACTGAAACTATTTACATGTATTATACCATAATACAATATGAATATGGTGAATAAATATACTATCGAGACTCATTAGATAATTTGAATTATTTCAAATGTATAAGGAATATGTGTCATAAATTAATAGTCTTTTAACTTAGTTTCTTAGTGATGAAGTAACCTAAGATTTGGTGATGGAGAATTAGAAAATAATGAAATTGTTTACATGTATTATACCATAATACAATATGAATGTGGTGGATAAATATACTATCGAGACTCATTAGATAATTTTAATTATTTCAAATGTATATGGAATATGTGTCATTAAGTAATAGTCTTTTAACTTAGTTTCTTAGTGATGAAGTAACCTAAAATTTGGTGATGGAGAATTAGAAAATACTGAAACTGTTTACATCTATTATACCATAATACAATATAAATATGGTGAATAAATATACTATCAAGACTCATTAGATAATTTGAATTATTTCAAATGTATAAGGAATATGTGTCATTAATTAATATTCTTTTAACTGTGTTTCTTAGTGATGAAGTAACCTAAGATTTGGTGATGGAGAATTAGAAAATAATGAAACTGTTTACATCTATTATACCATAATACAATATGAATATGATGGATAAATATACTATCGAGACTCATTAGATAATTTGAATTATTTCAAATGTATATGGAATATGTGTCATTAAGTAATAGTCTTTTAACTTAGTTTCTTAGTGATGAAGTAACCTAAAATTTGGTGATGGAGAATTAGAAAATACTGAAACTGTTTACATCTATTATACCATAATACAATATGAATATGATGTAAATATACTATCGAGACTCATTAGATAATTTGAATTATTTCAAATGTATAAGGAATATGTGTCATTAATTAATAGTCTTTTAACTTAGTTTCTTAGTGATGAAGTAACCTAAGATTTGATGATGGAGAATTAGAAAATACTGAAACTGTTTACATGTATTATACCATAATACAATATGAATATGGTGAATAAATATACTATCGAGACTCATTAGATAATTTGAATTATTTCATATGTATATGGAATATGTGTCATTAAGTAATAGTCTTTTAACTTAGTTTCTTAGTGAAGAAGTAACCTAAAATTTGGTGATGGAGAAGAAGGAAAATACTGAAATTGTTTACATCTATTATACCATAATACAATATGAATATGGTGAATAAATATACTATCGAGACTCATTAGATAATTTGAATTATTTCAAATGTATATGGAATATGTGTCATTAAGTAATAGTCTTTTAACTTAGTTTCTTAGTGATGAAGTAACCTAAGATTTGGTGATGGAGAATTAGAAAATACTGAAACTATTTATATCTATTATACCATAACACAATATAAATATGGTGAATAAATATACTATCGAGACTCATTAGATAATTTGAATTATTTCAAATGTATATGGAATATGTGTCATTAAGTAATAGTCTTTAAACTTAGTTTCTTAGTGATGAAGTAACCTAAGATTTGGTGATGGAGAATTAGAAAATACTGAAACTGTTTACATCTATTATACCATAATACAATATGAATATGATGGATAAATATACTATCGAGACTCATTAGATAATTTGAATTATTTCAAATGTATATGGAATATGTATCATTAAGTTTTAGTCTTTTAACTTAGTTTCTTAGTGATGAAGTAACCTAAGATTTGGTGATGGAGAATTAGAAAATACTGAAACTGTTTACATCTAATATACCATAATATAATATAAATATGGTGAATAAATATACTATCGAGACTCATTAGATAATTTGAATTATTTCAAATGTATATGGAATATGTGTCATTAAGTAATAGTCTTTTAACTTAGTTTCTTGGTGATGAAGTAACTTAAATTTTGGTGATGGAGAAGAAGAAAAATATTGAAATTGTTTACATCTATTATACCATAATACAATATGAATACGGTGGATAAATATACTATCGAGACTCATTAGATAATTTGAATCCTTTCAAATGTATATGGAATATGTGTCATTAAGTAATAGTCTTTTAACTTAGTTTCTTAGTGATGAAGTAACCTAAAATTTGGTCATGAAGAATTAGAAAATACTGAAACTATTTACATCTATTATACCATAACACAATATAAATATGGTGAATAAATATACTATCGAGACTCATTAGATAATTTTAATTATTTCAAATGTATATGGAATATGTGTCATTAAGTAATAGTCTTTAAACTTAGTTTCTTAGTGATGAAGTAACCTAAGATTTGGTGATGGAGAATTAGAAAATAATGAAACTGTTTACATCTATTATACCATAATACAATATGAATATGATGGATAAATATACTATCGAGACTCATTAGATAATTTGAATTATTTCAAATGTATATGGAATATGTGTCATTAAGTAATAGTCTTTTAACGTAGTTTCTTAGTGATGAAGTAACCTAAAATTTGGTGATGGAGAAGAAGAAAAATATTGAAATTGTTTACATCTATTATACCATAATACAATATGAATATGGTGGATAAATATACTATCGAGACTCATTAGATAATTTGAATCATTTCAAATGTATATGGAATATGTGTCATTAAGTAATAGTCTTTTAACTTAGTTTCTTAGTGATGAAGTAACCTAAAATTTGGTGATGGAGAATTAGAAAATACTGAAACTATTTACATCTATTATACCATAACACAATATAAATATGGTGAATAAATATACTATCGAGACTCATTAGATAATTTGAATTATTTCAAATGTATATGGAATATGTGTCATTAAGTAATAGTCTTTAAACTTAGTTTCTTAGTGATGAAGTAACCTAAGATTTGGTGATGGAGAATTAGAAAATACTGAAACTGTTTACATCTATTATACCATAATACAATATGAATATGATGGATAAATATACTATCGAGACTCATTAGATAATTTGAATTATTTCAAATGTATATGGAATATGTATCATTAAGTTTTAGTCTTTTAACTTAGTTTCTTAGTGATGAAGTAACCTAAGATTTGGTGATGGAGAATTAGAAAATACTAAAACTGTTTACATCTAATATACCATAATATAATATAAATATGGTGAATAAATATACTATCGAGACTCATTAGATAATTTGAATTATTTCAAATGTATATGGAATATGTGTCATTAAGTAATAGTCTTTTAACTTAGTTTCTTGGTGATGAAGTAACCTAAAATTTGGTGATGGAGAAGAAGAAAAATATTGAAATTGTTTACATCTATTATACCATAATACAATATGAATACGGTGGATAAATATACTATCGAGACTCATTAGATAATTTGAATCCTTTCAAATGTATATGGAATATGTGTCATTAAGTAATAGTCTTTTAACTTAGTTTCTTAGTGATGAAGTAACCTAAAATTTGGTCATGAAGAATTAGAAAATACTGAAACTATTTACATCTATTATACCATAACACAATATAAATATGGTGAATAAATATACTATCGAGACTCATTAGATAATTTTAATTATTTCAAATGTATATGGAATATGTGTCATTAAGTAATAGTCTTTAAACTTAGTTTCTTAGTGATGAAGTAACCTAAGATTTGGTGATGGAGAATTAGAAAATACTGAAACTGTTTACATCTATTATACCATAATACAATATGAATATGATGGATAAATATACTATCGAGACTCATTAGATAATTTGAATTATTTCAAATGTATATGGAATATGTATCATTAAGTTTTAGTCTTTTAACTTAGTTTCTTAGTGATGAAGTAACCTAAGATTTGGTGATGGAGAATTAGAAAATACTGAAACTGTTTACATCTAATATACCATAATATAATATAAATATGGTGAATAAATATACTATCGAGACTCATTAGATAATTTGAATTATTTCAAATGTATATGGAATATGTGTCATTAAGTAATAGTCTTTTAACTTAGTTTCTTGGTGATGAAGTAACCTAAAATTTGGTGATGGAGAAGAAGAAAAATATAGAAATTGTTTACATCTATTATACCATAATACAATATGAATATGGTGGATAAATATACTATCGAGACTCATTAGATAATTTGAATCCTTTCAAATGTATATGGAATATGTGTCATTAAGTAATAGTCTTTTAACTTAGTTTCTTAGTGATGAAGTAACCTAAAATTTGGTGATGGAGAATTAGAAAATACTGAAACTGTTTACATCTATTATACCATAATACAATATGAATATGATGTAAATATACTATCGAGACTCATTAGATAATTTGAATTATTTCAAATGTATAAGGAATATGTGTCATTAATTAATAGTCTTTTAACTTAGTTTCTTAGTGATGAAGTAACCTAAGATTTGATGATGGAGAATTAGAAAATACTGAAACTGTTTACATGTATTATACCATAATACAATATGAATATGGTGAATAAATATACTATCGAGACTCATTAGATAATTTGAATTATTTCAAATGTATATGGAATATGTGTCATTAAGTAATAGTCTTTTAACTTAGTTTCTTAGTGATGAAGTAACCTAAGATTTGGTGATGGAGAATTAGAAAATACTGAAACTGTTTACATCTATTATACCATAATACAATATGAATATGGTGAATAAATATACTATCGAGACTCATTAGATAATTTGAATTATTTCAAATGTATATGGAATATGTGTCATTAATTAATAGTCTTTTAACTTAGTTTCTTAGTGATGAAGTAACCTAAGATTTGGTGATGGAGAATTAGAAAATAATGAAACTGTTTACATGTATTATACCATAATACAATATGAATATGGTGAATAAATATACTATCGAGACTCATTAGATAATTTGAATTATTTCAAATGTATATGGAATATGTGTCATTAAGTAATAGTCTTTTAACTTAGTTTCTTAGTGATGAAGTAACCAAAGATTTGGTGATGGAGAATTAGAAAATACTGAAACTATTTACATGTATTATACCATAATACAATATGAATATGGTGAATAAATATACTATCGAGACTCATTAGATAATTTGAATTATTTCAAATGTATAAGGAATATGTGTCATAAATTAATAGTCTTTTAACTTAGTTTCTTAGTGATAAAGTAACCTAAGATTTGGTGATGGAGAATTAGAAAATAATGAAATTGTTTACATGTATTATACCATAATACAATATGAATATGGTGGATAAATATACTATCGAGACTCATTAGATAATTTGAATTATTTCAAATGTATATGGAATATGTGTCATTAAGTAATAGTCTTTTAACTTAGTTTCTTAGTGATGAAGTAACCTAAAATTTGGTGATGGAGAATTAGAAAATACTGAAACTGTTTACATCTATTATACCATAATACAATATAAATATGGTGAATAAATATACTATCGAGACTCATTAGATAATTTGAATTATTTCAAATGTATAAGGAATATGTGTCATTAATTATTATTCTTTTAACTTAGTTTCTTAGTGATGAAGTAACCTAAGATTTGGTGATGGAGAATTAGAAAATAATTAAACTGTTTACATCTATTATACCATAATACAATATGAATATGATGGATAAATATACTATCGAGACTCATTAGATAATTTGAATTATTTCAAATGTATATGGAATATGTATCATTAAGTTTTAGTCTTTTAACTTAGTTTCTTAGTGATGAAGTAACCTAAGATTTGGTGATGGAGAATTAGAAAATACGGAAACTGTTTACATCTAATATACCATAATATAATATAAATATGGTGAATAAATATACTATCGAGACTCATTAGATAATTTGAATTATTTCAAATGTATATGGAATATGTGTCATTAAGTAATAGTCTTTTAACTTAGTTTCTTGGTGATGAAGTAACCTAAAATTTGGTGATGGAGAAGAAGAAAAATATAGAAATTGTTTACATCTATTATACCATAATACAATATGAATATGGTGGATAAATATACTATCGAGACTCATTAGATAATTTGAATTATTTCAAATGTATATGGAATATGTGTCATTAAGTAATAGTCTTTAAACTTAGTTTCTTAGTGATGAAGTAACCTAAGATTTGGTGATGGAGAATTAGAAAATACTGAAACTGTTTACATCTATTATACCATAATACAATATGAATATGATGGATAAATATACTATCGAGACTCATTAGATAATTTGAATTATTTCAAATGTATATCGAATATGTATCATTTAGTTTTAGTCTTTTAACTTAGTTTCTTAGTGATGAAGTAACCTAAGATTTGGTGATGGAGAATTAGAAAATACTAAAACTGTTTACATCTAATATACCATAATATAATATAAATATGGTGAATAAATATACTATCGAGACTCATTAGATAATTTGAATTATTTCA
This sequence comes from Vicia faba, assembly GCA_948472305.1. Classification (NCBI taxonomy): domain Eukaryota; kingdom Viridiplantae; phylum Streptophyta; class Magnoliopsida; order Fabales; family Fabaceae; genus Vicia; species Vicia faba. The sequence goes on from CATIWC010001768.1 coordinate 81,343, forward strand.
AATGTATATGAAATATGTGTCATTAAGTAATAGTCTTTTAACTTAGTTTCTTGGTGATGAAGTAACCTAAAATTTGGTGATGGAGAAAAAGAAAAATATTGAAATTGTTTACATCTATTATACCATAATACAATATGAATACGGTGGATAAATATACTATCGAGACTCATTAGATAATTTGAATCCTTTCAAATGTATATCGAATATGTGTCATTAAGTAATAGTCTTTTAACTTAGTTTCTTAGTGATGAAGTAACCTAAAATTTGGTCATGGAGAATTAGAAAATACTGAAACTATTTACATCTATTATACCATAACACAATATAAATATGGTGAATAAATATACTATCGAGACTCATTAGATAATTTTAATTATTTCAAATGTATATGGAATATGTGTCATTAAGTAATAGTCTTTAAACTTAGTTTCTTAGTGATGAAGTAACCAAAGATTTGGTGATGGAGAATTAGAAAATACTGAAACTGTTTACATCTATTATACCATAATACAATATGAATATGATGGATAAATATACTATCGAGACTCATTAGATAATTTGAATTATTTCAAATGTATATGGAATATGTATCATTAAGTTTTAGTCTTTTAACTTAGTTTCTTAGTGATGAAGTAACCTAAGATTTGGTGATGGAGAATTAGAAAATACTGAAACTGTTTACATCTAATATACCATAATATAATATAAATATGGTGAATAAATATACTATCGAGACTCATTAGATAATTTGAATTATTTCAAATGTATATGGAATATGTGTCATTAAGTAATAGTCTTTTAACTTAGTTTCTTGGTGATGAAGTAACCTAAAATTTGGTGATGGAGAAGAAGAAAAATATAGAAATTGTTTACATCTATTATACCATAATACAATATGAATATGGTGGATAAATATACTATCGAGACTCATTAGATAATTTGAATCCTTTCAAATGTATATGGAATATGTGTCATTAAGTAATAGTCTTTTAACTTAGTTTCTTAGTGATGAAGTAACCTAAAATTTGGTGATGGAGAATTAGAAAATACTGAAACTGTTTACATCTATTATACCATAATACAATATGAATATGATGTAAATATACTATCGAGACTCATTAGATAATTTGAATTATTTCAAATGTATAAGGAATATGTGTCATTAATTAATAGTCTTTTAACTTAGTTTCTTAGTGATGAAGTAACCTAAGATTTGATGATGGAGAATTAGAAAATACTGAAACTGTTTACATGTATTATACCATAATACAATATGAATATGGTGAATAAATATACTATCGAGACTCATTAGATAATTTGAATTATTTCAAATGTATATGGAATATGTGTCATTAAGTAATAGTCTTGTAACTTAATTTCTTAGTGAATAAGTAACCTAAAATTTGGTGATGGAGAAGAAGGAAAATACTGAAATTGTTTACATCTATTATACCATAATACAATATGAATATGGTGAATAAATATACTATCGAGACTCATTAGATAATTTAAATTATTTCAAATGTATATGGAATTTGTGTCATTAAGTAATAGTCTTTTAACTTAGTTTCTTAGTGATGAAGTAACCAAAGATTTGGTGATGGAGAATTAGAAAATACTGAAACTGTTTACATGTATTATACCATAATACAATATGAATATGGTGAATAAATATACTATCGAGACTCATTAGATAATTTGAATTATTTCAAATGTTATAAGGAATATGTGTCATAAATTAATAGTCTTTTAACTTAGTTTCTTAGTGATAAAGTAACCTAAGATTTGGTGATGGAGAATTAGAAAATAATGAAATTGTTTACATGTATTATACCATAATACAATATGAATATGGTGGATAAATATACTATCGAGACTCATTAGATAATTTGAATTATTTCAAATGTATATGGAATATGTGTCATTAAGTAATAGTCTTTTAACTTAGTTTCTTAGTGATGCAAGTAACCTAAAATTTGGTGATGGAGAATTAGAAAATACTGAAACTGTTTACATCTATTTATACCATAATACAATATAAATATGGTGAATAAATATACTATCGAGACTCATTAGATAATTTGAATTATTTCAAATGTATAAGGAATATGTGTCATTAATTAATATTCTTTTAACTTATAGTTCTTAGTGATGAAGTAACCTAAGATTTGGTGATGGAGAATTAGAAAATAATGAAACTGTTTACATCTATTATACCATAATACAATATGAATATGATGGATAAATATACTATCGAGACTCATTAGATAATTTGAATTATTTCAAATGTATATGGAATATGTGTCATTAAGTAATAGTCTTTTAACGTAGTTTCTTAGTGATGAAGTAACCTAAAATTTGGTGATGGAGAAGAAAGAAAAATATTGAAATTGTTTACATCTATTATACCATAATACAATATGAATATGGTGGATAAATATACTATCGAGACTCATTAGATAATTTGAATCATTTCAAATGTATATGGAATATGTGTCATTAAGTAATAGTCTTTTAACTTAGTTTCTTAGTGATTGCAGTAACCTAAAATTTGGTGATGGAGAATTAGAAAATACTGAAACTATTTACATCTATTATACCATTAACACAATATAAATATGGTGAATAAATATACTATCGAGACTCATTAGATAATTTGAATTATTTCAAATGTATATGGAATATGTGTCATTAAGTAATAGTCTTTAAACTAAGTTTCTTAGTGATGAGAGTAACCTAAGATTTGGTGATGGAGAATTAGAAAATACTGAAACTGTTTACATCTATTATACCATAATACAATAAGAATATGATGGATAAATATACTATCGAGACTCATTAGATAATTTGAATTATTTCAAATGTATATGGAATATGTATCATTAAGTTTTAGTCTTTTAACTTAGTTTCTTAGTGATGAAGTAACCTAAGATTTGGTGATGGAGAATTAGAAAATACTAAAACTGTATTACATCTAATATACCATAATATAATATAAATATGGTGAATATAATATACTATCGAGACTCATTAGATAATTTGAATTATTTCAAATGTATATGGAATATGTGTCATTAAGTAATAGTCTTTTAACTTAGTTTCTTGGTGATGAAGTAACCTAAAATTTGGTGATGGAGAAGAAGAAAAATATTGAAATTGTTTTACATCTATTATACCATAATACAATATGAATACGGTGGATAAATATACTATCGAGACTCATTAGATAATTTGAATCCTTTCAAATGTATATGGAATATGTGTCATTAAGTAATAGTCTTTTAACTTAGTTTCTTAGTGATGAAGTAACCTAAAATTTGGTCATGGAGAATTAGAAAATACTGAAACTATTTACATCTATTATACCATAACACAATATAAATATGGTGAATAAATATACTATCGAGACTCATTAGATATTTTAATTATTTCAAATGTATATGGAATATGTGTCATTAAGTAATAGTCTTTAAACTTAGTTTCTTAGTGATGAAGTAACCTAAGATTTGGTGATGGAGAATTAGAAAATACTGAAACTGTTTACATCTATTATACCATAATACAATATGAATATGATGGATAAATATACTATCGAGACTCATTAGATAATTTGAATTATTTCAAATGTATATGGAATATGTATCATTAAGTTTTAGTCTTTTAACTTAGTTTCTTAGTGATGAAGTAACCTAAGATTTGGTGATGGAGAATTAGAAAATACTGAAACTGTTTACATCTAATATACCATAATATAATATAAATATGGTGAATAAATATACTATCGAGACTCATTAGATAATTTGAATTATTTCAAATGTATATGGAATATGTGTCATTAAGTAATAGTCTTTTAACTTAGTTTCTTGGTGATGAAGTAACCTAAAATTTGGTGATGGAGAAGAAGAAAAATATTGAAATTGTTTACATCTATTATACCATAATACAATATGAATATGGTGGATAAATATACTATCGAGACTCATTAGATAATTTGAATCCTTTCAAATGTATATGGAATATGTGTCATTAAGTAATAGTCTTTTAACTTAGTTTCTTAGTGATGAAGTAACCTAAAATTTGGTGATGGAGAATTAGAAAATACTGAAACTGTTTACATCTATTATACCATAATACAATATGAATATGATGTAAATATACTATCGAGACTCATTAGATAATTTTAATTATTTCAAATGTATAAGGAATATGTGTCATTAATTAATAGTCTTTTAACTTAGTTTCTTAGTGATGAAGTAACCTAAGATTTGGTGATGGAGAATTAGAAAATAATGAAATTGTTTACATGTATTATACCATAATACAATATGAATATGGTGAATAAATATACTATCGAGACTCATTAGATAATTTGAATTATTTCAAATGTATATGGAATATGTGTCATTAAGTAATAGTCTTTTAACTTAATTTCTTAGTGAAGAAGTAACCTAAAATTTGGTGATGGAGAAGAAGGAAAATACTGAAATTGTTTACATCTATTATACCATAATACAATATGAATATGGTGAATAAATATACTATCGAGACTCATTAGATAATTTAAATTATTTCAAATGTATATGGAATATGTGTCATTAAGTAATAGTCTTTTAACTTAGTTTCTTAGTGATGAAGTAACCAAAGATTTGGTGATGGAGAATTAGAAAATACTGAAACTGTTTACATGTATTATACCATAATACAATATGAATATGGTGAATAAATATACTATCGAGACTCATTAGATAATTTGAATTATTTCAAATGTATAAGGAATATGTGTCATTAATTAATAGTCTTTTAACTTAGTTTCTTAGTGATGAAGTAACCTAAGATTTGGTGATGGAGAATTAGAAAATAATGAAATTGTTTACATGTATTATACCATAATACAATATGAATATGGTGGATAAATATACTATCGAGACTCATTAGATAATTTGAATTATTTCAAATGTATATGGAATATGTGTCATTAAGTAATAGTCTTTTAACTTAGTTTCTTAGTGATGAAGTAACCTAAAATTTGGTGATGGAGAATTAGAAAATACTGAATTAGATAATTTGAATTATTTCAAATGTATAAGGAATATGTGTCATTAATTAATATTCTTTTAACTTAGTTTCTTAGTGATGAAGTAACCTAAGATTTGGTGATGGAGAATTAGAAAATAATGAAATTGTTTACATGTATTATACCATAATACAATATGAATATGGTGGATAAATATACTATCGAGACTCATTAGATAATTTGAATTATTTCAAATGTATATGGAATATGTGTCATTAAGTAATAGTCTTTTAACTTAGTTTCTTAGTGATGAAGTAACCTAAGATTTGGTGATGGAGAATTAGAAAATACTTAAATTGTTTACATATATTATACCAAAACACAATATGAATATGGGGAATAAATATACTATCGAGACTCATTAGATAATTTGAATTATTTCAAATGTATATGGAATATGTGTCATTAAGTAATAGTCTTTTAATTTAGTTTCTTAGTGATGAAGTAACCTAAGATTTGGTGATAGAGAATTAGAAAATACTAAAACTGTTTACATCTATTATACCATAATACAATATGAATATGGTGAATAAATATACTATCGAGACTCATTAGATAATTTGAATTATTTCAAATGTATATGGAATATGTGTCATTAAGTAATAGTCTTTTAACGTAGTTTCTTAGTGATGAAGTAACCTAAAATTTGGTGATGGTGAAGTAGAAAAATATTGAAATTGTTTACATCTATTATACCATAATACAATATGAATATGGTGGATAAATATACTATCGAGACTCATTAGATAATTTGAATCATTTCAAATGTATATGGAATATGTGTCATTAAGTAATAGTCTTTTAACTTAGTTTCTTAGTGATGAAGTAACCTAAAATTTGGTGATGGAGAATTAGAAAATACTGAAACTATTTACATCTATTATACCATAACACAATATAAATATGGTGAATAAATATACTATCGAGACTCATTAGATAATTTGAATTATTTCAAATGTATATGGAATATGTGTCATTAAGTAATAGTCTTTAAACTTAGTTTCTTAGTGATGAAGTAACCTAAGATTTGGTGATGGAGAATTAGAAAATACTGAAATTGTTTACATCTATTATACCATAATACAATATGAATATGATGGATAAATATACTATCGAGACTCATTAGATAATTTGAATTATTTCAAATGTATATGGAATATGTATCATTAAGTTTTAGTCTTTTAACTTAGTTTCTTAGTGATGAAGCAACCTAAGATTTGGTGATGGAGAATTAGAAAATACTGAAACTGTTTACTTCTAATATACCATAATATAATATAAATATGGTGAATAAATATACTATCGAGACTCATTAGATAATTTGAATTATTTCAGATGTATATGGAATATGTGTCATTAAGTAATAGTCTTTTAACTTAGTTTCTTGGTGATGAAGTAACCTAAAATTTGGTGATGGAGAAGAAGAAAAATATTAAAATTGTTTACATCTATTATACCATAATACAATATGAATACGGTGGATAAATATACTATCGAGACTCATTAGATAATTTGAATCCTTTCAAATGTATATGGAATATGTGTCATTAAGTAATAGTCTTTTAACTTAGTTTCTTAGTGATGAAGTAACCTAAAATTTGGTGATGGAGAATTAGAAAATACTGAAACTGTTTACATCTATTATACCATAATACAATATGAATATGATGTAAATCTACTATCGAGACTTATTAGATAATTTGAATTATTTCAAATGTATAAAGAATATGTGTCATTAATTAATAGTCTTTTAACTTAGTTTCTTAGTGATGAAGTAACCTAAGATTTGATGATGGAGAATTAGAAAATACTGAAACTGTTTACATGTATTATACCATAATACAATATGAATATGGTGAATAAATATACTATCGAGACTCATTAGATAATTTGAATTATTTCAAATGTATATGGAATATGTGTCATTAAGTAATAGTCTTTTAACTTAGTTTCTTAGTGAAGAAGTAACCTAAAATTTGGTGATGGAGAATAAGGAAAATACTGAAATTGTTTACATCTATTATACCATAATACAATATGAATATGGTGAATAAATATACTATCGAGACTCATTAGATAATTTAAATTATTTCAAATGTATATGGAATATGTGTCATTAAGTAATAGTCTTTTAACTTTGTTTCTTAGTGATGAAGTAACCTAAAATTTGGTGATGGAGAAGAAGAAAAATATTGAAATTGTTTACATCTATTATACCATAATACAATATGAATATGTTGAATAAATATACTATCGAGACTCATTATATAATTTAAATTATTTTCAATGTGTATAAAATATGTGTCATCAATTAATAGTCTTTTAACTTAGTTTCTTAGTGATGAAGTAACCTAAAATTTGGTGATGGAGAAGAAAAAAAATACTGAAACTGTTTACATCTAATATACCATAATATAATATAAATATGGTGAATAAATATACTATCGAGACTCATTAGATAATTTGAATTATTTCAAATGTATATGGAATATGTGTCATTAAGTAATAGTCTTTTAACTTAGTTTCTTGGAGATGAAGTAACCTAAAATTTGGTGATGGAGAAGAAGAAAAATATTGAAATTGTTTACATCTATTATACCATAATACAATATGAATATGGTGGATAGATATACTATCAAGACTCATTAGATAATTTGAATCCTTTCAAATGTATATGGAATATGTGTCATTAAGTAATAGTCTTTTAACTTAGTTTCTTAGTGATGAAGTAACCTAAAATTTGGTGATGGAGAATTAGAAAATACTGAAACTGTTTACATCTATTATACCATAATACAATATGAATATGATGTAAATATACTATCGAGACTCATTAGATAATTTGAATTATTTCAAATGTATAAGGAATATGTGTCATTAATTAATAGTCTTTTAACTTAGTTTCTTAGTGATGAAGTAACCTAAGATTTGATGATGGAGAATTAGAAAATACTGAAACTGTTTACATGTATTATACCATAATACAATATGAATATGGTGAATAAATATACTATCGATACTCATTAGATAATTTGAATTATTTCAAATGTATATGGAATATGTGTCATTAAGTAATAGTCTTTTAACTTAGTTTCTTAGTGAAGAAGTAACCTAAAATTTGGTGATGGAGAAGATGGAAAATACTGAAATTGTTTACATCTATTATACCATAATACAATATGAATATGGTGAATAAATATACTATCGAGACTCATTAGATAATTTAAATTATTTCAAATGTATATGGAATATGTGTCATTAAGTAATAGTCATTTAACTTAGTTTCTTAGTGATGAAGTAACCAAAGATTTGGTGATGGAGAATTAGAAAATACTGAAACTGTTTACATGTATTATACCATAATACAATATGAATATGGTGAATAAATATACTATCGAGACTCATTAGATAATTTGAATTATTTCAAATGTATAAGGAATATGTGTCATTAATTAATAGTCTTTTAACTTAGTTTCTTAGTGATGAAGTAACCTAAGATTTGGTGATGGAGAATTAGAAAATAATGAAATTGTTTACATGTATTATACCATAATACAATATGAATATGGTGGATAAATATACTATCGAGACTCATTAGATAATTTGAATTATTTCAAATGTATATGGAATATGTGTCATTAAGTAATAGTCTTTTAACTTAGTTTCTTAGTGATGAAGTAACCTAAAATTTGGTGATGGAGAATTAGAAAATACTGAATTAGATAATTTGAATTATTTCAAATGTATAAGGAATATGTGTCATTAATTAATATTCTTTTAACTTAGTTTCTTAGTGATGAAGTAACCTAAGATTTGGTGATGGAGAATTAGAAAATAATGAAATTGTTTACATGTATTATACCATAATACAATATGAATATGGTGGATAAATATACTATCGAGACTCATTAGATAATTTGAATTATTTCAAATGTATATGGAATATGTGTCATTAAGTAATAGTCTTTTAACTTAGTTTCTTAGTGATGAAGTAACCTAAGATTTGGTGATGGAGAATTAGAAAATACTTAAATTGTTTACATATATTATACCAAAACACAATATGAATATGGGGAATAAATATACTATCGAGACTCATTAGATAATTTGAATTATTTCAAATGTATATGGAATATGTGTCATTAAGTAATAGTCTTTTAATTTAGTTTCTTAGTGATGAAGTAACCTAAGATTTGGTGATAGAGAATTAGAAAATACTAAAACTGTTTACATCTAATTATACCATAATACAATATGAATATGGTGAATAATATACTATCGAGACTCATTAGATAATTTGAATTATTTCAAATGTATATGGAATATGTGTCATTAAGTAATAGTCTTTTAACGTAGTTTCTTAGTGATGAAGTAACCTAAAATTTGGTGATGGTGAAGTAGAAAAATATTGAAATTGTTTACATCTATTATACCATAATACAATATGAATATGGTGGATAAATATACTATCGAGACTCATTAGATAATTTGAATCATTTCAAATGTATATGGAATATGTGTCATTAAGTAATAGTCTTTTAACTTAGTTTCTTAGTGATGAAGTAACCTAAAATTTGGTGATGGAGAATTAGAAAATACTGAAACTATTTACATCTATTATACCATAACACAATATAAATATGGTGAATAAATATACTATCGAGACTCATTAGATAATTTGAATTATTTCAAATGTATATGGAATATGTGTCATTAAGTAATAGTCTTTAAACTTAGTTTCTTAGTGATGAAGTAACCTAAGATTTGGTGATGGAGAATTAGAAAATACTGAAATTGTTTACATCTATTATACCATAATACAATATGAATATGATGGATAAATATACTATCGAGACTCATTAGATAATTTGAATTATTTCAAATGTATATGGAATATGTATCATTAAGTTTTAGTCTTTTAACTTAGTTTCTTAGTGATGAAGCAACCTAAGATTTGGTGATGGAGAATTAGAAAATACTGAAACTGTTTACTTCTAATATACCATAATATAATATAAATATGGTGAATAAATATACTATCGAGACTCATTAGATAATTTGAATTATTTCAGATGTATATGGAATATGTGTCATTAAGTAATAGTCTTTTAACTTAGTTTCTTGGTGATGAAGTAACCTAAAATTTGGTGATGGAGAAGAAGAAAAATATTGAAATTGTTTACATCTATTATACCATAATACAATATGAATACGGTGGATAAATATACTATCGAGACTCATTAGATAATTTGAATCCTTTCAAATGTATATGGAATATGTGTCATTAAGTAATAGTCTTTTAACTTAGTTTCTTAGTGATGAAGTAACCTAAAATTTGGTGATGGAGAATTAGAAAATACTGAAACTGTTTACATCTATTATACCATAATACAATATGAATATGATGTAAATCTACTATCGAGACTTATTAGATAATTTGAATTATTTCAAATGTATAAAGAATATGTGTCATTAATTAATAGTCTTTTAACTTAGTTTCTTAGTGATGAAGTAACCTAAGATTTGATAATGGAGAATTAGAAAATACTGAAACTGTTTACATGTATTATACCATAATACAATATGAATATGGTGAATAAATATACTATCGAGACTCATTAGATAATTTGAATTATTTCAAATGTATATGGAATATGTGTCATTAAGTAATAGTCTTTTAACTTAGTTTCTTAGTGAAGAAGTAACCTAAAATTTGGTGATGGAGAAGAAGGAAAATACTGAAATTGTTTACATCTATTATACCATAATACAATATGAATATGGTGAATAAATATACTATCGAGACTCATTAGATAATTTAAATTATTTCAAATGTATATGGAATATGTGTCATTAAGTAATAGTCTTTTAACTTTGTTTCTTAGTGATGAAGTAACCTAAAATTTGGTGATGGAGAAGAAGAAAAATATTGAAATTGTTTACATCTATTATACCATAATACAATATGAATATGTTGAATAAATATACTATCGAGACTCATTATATAATTTAAATTATTTTCAATGTGTATAAAATATGTGTCATCAATTAATAGTCTTTTAACTTAGTTTCTTAGTGATGAAGTAACCTAAAATTTGGTGATGGAGAAGAAAAAAAATACTGAAACTGTTTACATCTAATATACCATAATATAATATAAATATGGTGAATAAATATACTATCGAGACTCATTAGATAATTTGAATTATTTCAAATGTATATGGAATATGTGTCATTAAGTAATAGTCTTTTAACTTAGTTTCTTGGAGATGAAGTAACCTAAAATTTGGTGATGGAGAAGAAGAAAAATATTGAAATTGTTTACATCTATTATACCATAATACAATATGAATATGGTGGATAGATATACTATCGAGACTCATTAGATAATTTGAATCCTTTCAAATGTATATGGAATATGTGTCATTAAGTAATAGTCTTTTAACTTAGTTTCTTAGTGATGAAGTAACCTAAAATTTGGTGATGGAGAATTAGAAAATACTGAAACTGTTTACATCTATTATACCATAATACAATATGAATATGATGTAAATATACTATCGAGACTCATTAGATAATTTGAATTATTTCAAATGTATAAGGAATATGTGTCATTAATTAATAGTCTTTTAACTTAGTTTCTTAGTGATGAAGTAACCTAAGATTTGATGATGGAGAATTAGAAAATACTGAAACTGTTTACATGTATTATACCATAATACAATATGAATATGGTGAATAAATATACTATCGAGACTCATTAGATAATTTGAATTATTTCAAATGTATATGGAATATGTGTCATTAAGTAATAGTCTTTTAACTTAGTTTCTTAGTGAAGAAGTAACCTAAAATTTGGTGATGGAGAAGATGGAAAATACTGAAATTGTTTACATCTATTATACCATAATACAATATGAATATGGTGAATAAATATACTATCGAGACTCATTAGATAATTTAAATTATTTCAAATGTATATGGAATATGTGTCATTAAGTAATAGTCATTTAACTTAGTTTCTTAGTGATGAAGTAACCAAAGATTTGGTGATGGAGAATTAGAAAATACTGAAACTGTTTACATGTATTATACCATAATACAATATGAATATGGTGAATAAATATACTATCGAGACTCATTAGATAATTTGAAATATTTCAAATGTATAAGGAATATGTGTCATTAATTAATAGTCTTTTAACTTAGTTTCTTAGTGATGAGTAACCTAAGATTTGGTGATGGAGAATTAGAAAATAATGAAATTGTTTACATGTATTATACCATAATACAATATGAATATGGTGGATAAATATACTATCGAGACTCATTAGATAATGTGAATTCTTTCAAATGTATATGGAATATGTGTCATTAAGTAATAGTCTTTTAACTTAGTTTCTTAGTGATGAAGTAACCTAAAGTTTGGTGATGGAGAATTAGAAAATACTGAATTAGATAATTTGAATTATTTCAAATGTATAAGGAATATGTGTCATTAATTAATATTCTTTTAACTTAGTTTCTTAGTGATGAAGTAACCTAAGATTTGGTGATGGAGAATTAGAAAATAATGAAATTGTTTACATGTATTATACCATAATACAATATGAATATGGTGGATAAATATACTATCGAGACTCATTAGATAATTTGAATTATTTCAAATGTATATGGAATATGTGTCATTAAGTAATAGTCTTTTAACTTAGTTTCTTAGTGATGAAGTAACCTAAGATTTGGTGATGGAGAATTAGAAAATACTTAAATTGTTTACATATATTATACCAAAACACAATATGAATATGGGGAATAAATATACTATCGAGACTCATTAGATAATTTGAATTATTTCAAATGTATATGGAATATGTGTCATTAAGTAATAGTCTTTTAATTTAGTTTCTTAGTGATGAAGTAACCTAAGATTTGGTGATAGAGAATTAGAAAATACTAAAACTGTTTACATCTATTATACCATAATACAATATGAATATGGTGAATAAATATACTATCGAGACTCATTAGATAATTTGAATTATTTCAAATGTATATGGAATATGTGTCATTAAGTAATAGTCTTTTAACGTAGTTTCTTAGTGATGAAGTAACCTAAAATTTGGTGATGGTGAAGTAGAAAAATATTGAAATTGTTTACATCTATTATACCATAATACAATATGAATATGGTGGATAAATATACTATCGAGACTCATTAGATAATTTGAATCATTTCAAATGTATATGGAATATGTGTCATTAAGTAATAGTCTTTTAACTTAGTTTCTTAGTGATGAAGTAACCTAAAATTTGGTGATGGAGAATTAGAAAATACTGAAACTATTTACATCTATTATACCATAACACAATATAAATATGGTGAATAAATATACTATCGAGACTCATTAGATAATTTGAATTATTTCAAATGTATATGGAATATGTGTCATTAAGTAATAGTCTTTAAACTTAGTTTCTTAGTGATGAAGTAACCTAAGATTTGGTGATGGAGAATTAGAAAATACTGAAATTGTTTACATCTATTATACCATAATACAATATGAATATGATGGATAAATATACTATCGAGACTCATTAGATAATTTGAATTATTTCAAATGTATATGGAATATGTATCATTAAGTTTTAGTCTTTTAACTTAGTTTCTTAGTGATGAAGCAACCTAAGATTTGGTGATGGAGAATTAGAAAATACTGAAACTGTTTACTTCTAATATACCATAATATAATATAAATATGGTGAATAAATATACTATCGAGACTCATTAGATAATTTGAATTATTTCAGATGTATATGGAATATGTGTCATTAAGTAATAGTCTTTTAACTTAGTTTCTTGGTGATGAAGTAACCTAAAATTTGGTGATGGAGAAGAAGAAAAATATTGAAATTGTTTACATCTATTATACCATAATACAATATGAATACGGTGGATAAATATACTATCGAGACTCATTAGATAATTTGAATCCTTTCAAATGTATATGGAATATGTGTCATTAAGTAATAGTCTTTTAACTTAGTTTCTTAGTGATGAAGTAACCTAAAATTTGGTGATGGAGAATTAGAAAATACTGAAACTGTTTACATCTATTATACCATAATACAATATGAATATGATGTAAATCTACTATCGAGACTTATTAGATAATTTGAATTATTTCAAATGTATAAAGAATATGTGTCATTAATTAATAGTCTTTTAACTTAGTTTCTTAGTGATGAAGTAACCTAAGATTTGATAATGGAGAATTAGAAAATACTGAAACTGTTTACATGTATTATACCATAATACAATATGAATATGGTGAATAAATATACTATCGAGACTCATTAGATAATTTGAATTATTTCAAATGTATATGGAATATGTGTCATTAAGTAATAGTCTTTTAACTTAGTTTCTTAGTGAAGAAGTAACCTAAAATTTGGTGATGGAGAAGAAGGAAAATACTGAAATTGTTTACATCTATTATACCATAATACAATATGAATATGGTGAATAAATATACTATCGAGACTCATTAGATAATTTAAATTATTTCAAATGTATATGGAATATGTGTCATTAAGTAATAGTCTTTTAACTTTGTTTCTTAGTGATGAAGTAACCTAAAATTTGGTGATGGAGAAGAAGAAAAATATTGAAATTGTTTACATCTATTATACCATAATACAATATGAATATGTTGAATAAATATACTATCGAGACTCATTATATAATTTAAATTATTTTCAATGTGTATAAAATATGTGTCATCAATTAATAGTCTTTTAACTTAGTTTCTTAGTGATGAAGTAACCTAAAATTTGGTGATGGAGAAGAAAAAAAATACTGAAACTGTTTACATCTAATATACCATAATATAATATAAATATGGTGAATAAATATACTATCGAGACTCATTAGATAATTTGAATTATTTCAAATGTATATGGAATATGTGTCATTAAGTAATAGTCTTTTAACTTAGTTTCTTGGAGATGAAGTAACCTAAAATTTGGTGATGGAGAAGAAGAAAAATATTGAAATTGTTTACATCTATTATACCATAATACAATATGAATATGGTGGATAGATATACTATCGAGACTCATTAGATAATTTGAATCCTTTCAAATGTATATGGAATATGTGTCATTAAGTAATAGTCTTTTAACTTAGTTTCTTAGTGATGAAGTAACCTAAAATTTGGTGATGGAGAATTAGAAAATACTGAAACTGTTTACATCTATTATACCATAATACAATATGAATATGATGTAAATATACTATCGAGACTCATTAGATAATTTGAATTATTTCAAATGTATAAGGAATATGTGTCATTAATTAATAGTCTTTTAACTTAGTTTCTTAGTGATGAAGTAACCTAAGATTTGATGATGGAGAATTAGAAAATACTGAAACTGTTTACATGTATTATACCATAATACAATATGAATATGGTGAATAAATATACTATCGAGACTCATTAGATAATTTGAATTATTTCAAATGTATATGGAATATGTGTCATTAAGTAATAGTCTTTTAACTTAGTTTCTTAGTGAAGAAGTAACCTAAAATTTGGTGATGGAGAAGATGGAAAATACTGAAATTGTTTACATCTATTATACCATAATACAATATGAATATGGTGAATAAATATACTATCGAGACTCATTAGATAATTTAAATTATTTCAAATGTATATGGAATATGTGTCATTAAGTAATAGTCATTTAACTTAGTTTCTTAGTGATGAAGTAACCAAAGATTTGGTGATGGAGAATTAGAAAATACTGAAACTGTTTACATGTATTATACCATAATACAATATGAATATGGTGAATAAATATACTATCGAGACTCATTAGATAATTTGAATTATTTCAAATGTATAAGGAATATGTGTCATTAATTAATAGTCTTTTAACTTAGTTTCTTAGTGATGAAGTAACCTAAGATTTGGTGATGGAGAATTAGAAAATAATGAAATTGTTTACATGTATTATACCATAATACAATATGAATATGGTGGATAAATATACTATCGAGACTCATTAGATAATTTGAATTATTTCAAATGTATATGGAATATGTGTCATTAAGTAATAGTCTTTTAACTTAGTTTCTTAGTGATGAAGTAACCTAAAATTTGGTGATGGAGAATTAGAAAATACTGAAACTGTTTACATCTATTATACCATAATACAATATAAATATGGTGAATAAATATACTATCGAGACTCATTAGATAATTTGAATTATTTCAAATGTATAAGGAATATGTGTCATTAATTAATATTCTTTTAACTTAGTTTCTTAGTGATGAAGTAACCTAAGATTTGGTGATGGAGAATTAGAAAATAATGAAATTGTTTACATGTATTATACCATAATACAATATGAATATGGTGGATAAATATACTATCGAGACTCATTAGATAATTTGAATTATTTCAAATGTATATGGAATATGTGCCATTAAGTAATAGTCTTTTAACTTAGTTTCTTAGTGATGAAGTAACCTAAGATTTGGTGATGGAGAATTAGAAAATACTGAAACTGTTTACTTCTAATATACCATAATATAATATAAATATGGTGAATAAATATACTATCGAGACTCATTAGATAATTTGAATTATTTCAAATGTATATGGAATATGTGTCATTAAGTAATAGTCTTTTAACTTAGTTTCTTGGTGATGAAGTAACCTAAAATTTAGTGATGGAGAAGAAGAAAAATATTGAAATTGTTTACATCTATTATACCATAATACAATATGAATACGGTGGATAAATATACTATCGAGACTCATTAGATAATTTGAATCCTTTCAAATGTATATGGAATATGTGTCATTAAGTAATAGTCTTTTAACTTAGTTTCTTAGTGATGAAGTAACCTAAAATTTGGTGATGGAGAATTAGAAAATACTGAAACTGTTTACATCTATTATACCATAATACAATATGAATATGATGTAAATCTACTATCGAGACTTATTAGATAATTTGAATTATTTCAAATGTATAAAGAATATGTGTCATTAATTAATAGTCTTTTAACTTAGTTTCTTAGTGATGAAGTAACCTAAGATTTGATGATGGAGAATTAGAAAATACTGAAACTGTTTACATGTATTATACCATAATACAATATGAATATGGTGAATAAATATACTATCGAGACTCATTAGATAATTTGAATTATTTCAAATGTATATGGAATATGTGTCATTAAGTAATAGTCTTTTAACTTAGTTTCTTAGTGAAGAAGTAACCTAAAATTTGGTGATGGAGAAGAAGGAAAATACTGAAATTGTTTACATCTATTATACCATAATACAATATGAATATGGTGAATAAATATACTATCGAGACTCATTAGATAATTTAAATTGTTTCAAATGTATATGGAATATGTGTCATTAAGTAATAGTCTTTTAACTTTGTTTCTTAGTGATGAAGTAACCTAAAATTTGGTGATGGAGAAGAAGAAAAATATTGAAATTGTTTACATCTATTATACCATAATATAATATGAATATGTTGAATAAATATACTATCGAGACTCATTATATAATTTAAATTATTTTCAATGTGTATAAAATATGTGTCATCAATTAATAGTCTTTTAACTTAGTTTCTTAGTGATGAAGTAACCTAAAATTTGGTGATGGAGAATTAGAAAATACTTAAATTGTTTACATATATTATACCAAAACACAATATGAATATGGGGAATAAATATACTATCGAGACTCATTAGATAATTTGAATTATTTCAAATGTATATGGAATATGTGTCATTAAGTAATAGTCTTTTAATTTAGTTTCTTAGTGATGAAGTAACCTAAGATTTGGTGATAGAGAATTAGAAAATACTAAAACTGTTTACATCTATTATACCATAATACAATATGAATATGGTGAATAAATATACTATCGAGACTCATTAGATAATTTGAATTATTTCAAATGTATATGGAATATGTGTCATTAAGTAATAGTCTTTTAACGTAGTTTCTTAGTGATGAAGTAACCTAAAATTTGGTGATGGTGAAGTAGAAAAATATTGAAATTGTTTACATCTATTATACCATAATACAATATGAATATGGTGGATAAATATACTATCGAGACTCATTAGATAATTTGAATCATTTCAAATGTATATGGAATATGTGTCATTAAGTAATAGTCTTTTAACTTAGTTTCTTAGTGATGAAGTAACCTAAAATTTGGTGATGGAGAATTAGAAAATACTGAAACTATTTACATCTATTATACCATAACACAATATAAATATGGTGAATAAATATACTATCGAGACTCATTAGATAATTTGAATTATTTCAAATGTATATGGAATATGTGTCATTAAGTAATAGTCTTTAAACTTAGTTTCTTAGTGATGAAGTAACCTAAGATTTGGTGATGGTGAATTAGAAAATACTGAAATTATTTACATCTATTATACCATAATACAATATGAATATGATGGATAAATATACTATCGAGACTCATTAGATAATTTGAATTATTTCAAATGTATATGGAATATGTATCATTAAGTTTTAGTCTTTTAACTTAGTTTCTTAGTGATGAAGCAACCTAAGATTTGGTGATGGAGAATTAGAAAATACTGAAATTGTTTACTTCTAATATACCATAATATAATATAAATATGGTGAATAAATATACTATCGAGACTCATTAGATAATTTGAATTATTTCAGATGTATATGGAATATGTGTCATTAAGTAATAGTCTTTTAACTTAGTTTCTTGGTGATGAAGTAACCAAAAATTTGGTGATGGAGAAGAAGAAAAATATTGAAATTGTTTACATCTATTATACCATAATACAATATGAATACGGTGGATAAATATACTATCGAGACTCATTAGATAATTTGAATCCTTTCAAATGTATATGGAATATGTGTCATTAAGTAATAGTCTTTTAACTTAGTTTCTTAGTGATGAAGTAACCTAAAATTTGGTGATGGAGAATTAGAAAATACTGAAACTGTTTACATCTATTATACCATAATACAATATGAATATGATGTAAATCTACTATCGAGACTTATTAGATAATTTGAATTATTTCAAATGTATAAAGAATATGTGTCATTAATTAATAGTCTTTTAACTTAGTTTCTTAGTGATGAAGTAACCTAAGATTTGATGATGGAGAATTAGAAAATACTGAAACTGTTTACATGTATTATACCATAATACAATATGAATATGGTGAATAAATATACTATCGAGACTCATTAGATAATTTGAATTATTTCAAATGTATATGGAATATGTGTCATTAAGTAATAGTCTTTTAACTTAGTTTCTTAGTGAAGAAGTAACCTAAAATTTGGTGATGGAGAAGAAGGAAAATACTGAAATTGTTTACATCTATTATACCATAATACAATATGAATATGGTGAATAAATATACTATCGAGACTCATTAGATAATTTAAATTATTTCAAATGTATATGGAATATGTGTCATTAAGTAATAGTCTTTTAACTTTGTTTCTTAGTGATGAAGTAACCTAAAATTTGGTGATGGAGAAGAAGAAAAATATTGAAATTGTTTACATCTATTATACCATAATACAATATGAATATGTTGAATAAATATACTATCGAGACTCATTATATAATTTAAATTATTTTCTATGTGTATAAAATATGTGTCATCAATTAATAGTCTTTTAACTTAGTTTCTTAGTGATGAAGTAACCTAAAATTTGGTGATGGAGAAGAAAAAAAATACTGAAACTGTTTACATCTAATATACCATAATATAATATAAATATGGTGAATAAATATACTATCGAGACTCATTAGATAATTTGAATTATTTCAAATGTATATGGAATATGTGTCATTAAGTAATAGTCTTTTAACTTAGTTTCTTGGAGATGAAGTAACCTAAAATTTGGTGATGGAGAAGAAGAAAAATATTGAAATTGTTTACATCTATTATACCATAATACAATATGAATATGGTGGATAGATATACTATCGAGACTCATTAGATAATTTGAATCCTTTCAAATGTATATGGAATATGTGTCATTAAGTAATAGTCTTTTAACTTAGTTTCTTAGTGATGAAGTAACCTAAAATTTGGTGATGGAGAATAAGAAAATAATGAAACTGTTTACATCTATTATACCATAATACAATATGAATATGATGTAAATATACTATCGAGACTCATTAGATAATTTGAATTATTTCAAATGTATAAGGAATATGTGTCATTAATTAATAGTCTTTTAACTTAGTTTCTTAGTGATGAAGTAACCTAAGATTTGATGATGGAGAATTAGAAAATACTGAAACTGTTTACATGTATTATACCATAATACAATATGAATATGGTGAATAAATATACTATCGAGACTCATTAGATAATTTGAATTATTTCAAATGTATATGGAATATGTGTCATTAAGTAATAGTCTTTTAACTTAGTTTCTTAGTGAAGAAGTAACCTAAAATTTGGTGATGGAGAAGATGGAAAATACTGAAATTGTTTACATCTATTATACCATAATACAATATGAATATGGTGAATAAATATACTATCGAGACTCATTAGATAATTTAAATTATTTCAAATGTATATGGAATATGTGTCATTAAGTAATAGTCATTTAACTTAGTTTGTTAGTGATGAAGTAACCAAAGATTTGGTGATGGAGAATTAGAAAATACTGAAACTGTTTACATGTATTATACCATAATACAATATGAATATGGTGAATAAATATACTATCGAGACTCATTAGATAATTTGAATTATTTCAAATGTATAAGGAATATGTGTCATTAATTAATAGTCTTTTAACTTAGTTTCTTAGTGATGAAGTAACCTAAGATTTGGTGATGGAGAATTAGAAAATAATGAAATTGTTTACATGTATTATACCATAATACAATATGAATATGGTGGATAAATATACTATCGAGACTCATTAGATAATTTGAATTATTTCAAATGTATATGGAATATGTGTCATTAAGTAATAGTCTTTTAACTTAGTTTCTTAGTGATGAAGTAACCTAAAATTTGGTGATGGAGAATTAGAAAATACTGAAACTGTTTACATCTATTATACCATAATACAATATAAATATGGTGAATAAATATACTATCGAGACTCATTAGATAATTTGAATTATTTCAAATGTATAAGGAATATGTGTCATTAATTAATATTCTTTTAACTTAGTTTCTTAATGATGAAGTAACCTAAGATTTGGTGATGGAGAATTAGAAAATAATGAAATTGTTTACATGTATTATACCATAATACAATATGAATATGGTGGATAAATATACTATCGAGACTCATTAGATAATTTGAATTATTTCAAATGTATATGGAATATGTGCCATTAAGTAATAGTCTTTTAACTTAGTTTCTTAGTGATAAAGTAACCTATGATTTGGTGATGGAGAATTAGAAAATACTGAAACTGTTTACTTCTAATATACCATAATATAATATAAATATGGTGAATAAATATACTATCGAGACTCATTAGATAATTTGAATTATTTCAAATGTATATGGAATATGTGTCATTAAGTAATAGTCTTTTAACTTAGTTTCTTGGTGATGAAGTAACCTAAAATTTAGTGATGGAGAAGAAGAAAAATATTGAAATTGTTTACATCTATTATACCATAATACAATATGAATACGGTGGATAAATATACTATCGAGACTCATTAGATAATTTGAATCCTTTCAAATGTATATGGAATATGTGTCATTAAGTAATAGTCTTTTAACTTAGTTTCTTAGTGATGAAGTAACCTAAAATTTGGTGATGGAGAATTAGAAAATACTGAAACTGTTTACATCTATTATACCATAATACAATATGAATATGATGTAAATCTACTATCGAGACTTATTAGATAATTTGAATTATTTCAAATGTATAAAGAATATGTGTCATTAATTAATAGTCTTTTAACTTAGTTTCTTAGTGATGAAGTAACCTAAGATTTGATGATGGAGAATTAGAAAATACTGAAACTGTTTACATGTATTATACCATAATACAATATGAATATGGTGAATAAATATACTATCGAGACTCATTAGATAATTTGAATTATTTCAAATGTATATGGAATATGTGTCATTAAGTAATAGTCTTTTAACTTAGTTTCTTAGTGAAGAAGTAACCTAAAATTTGGTGATGGAGAAGAAGGAAAATACTGAAATTGTTTACATCTATTATACCATAATACAATATGAATATGGTGAATAAATATACTATCGAGACTCATTAGATAATTTAAATTGTTTCAAATGTATATGGAATATGTGTCATTAAGTAATAGTCTTTTAACTTTGTTTCTTAGTGATGAAGTAACCTAAAATTTGGTGATGGAGAAGAAGAAAAATATTGAAATTGTTTACATCTATTATACCATAATATAATATGAATATGTTGAATAAATATACTATCGAGACTCATTATATAATTTAAATTATTTTCAATGTGTATAAAATATGTGTCATCAATTAATAGTCTTTTAACTTAGTTTCTTAGTGATGAAGTAACCTAAAATTTGGTGATGGAGAAGAAAAAAAATACTGAAATTATTTACATCTATTATACCATAATATTATATGAATATGGTGAATAAATACACTATCGAGACTCATTAGATAATTTGAATTATTTCAAATGTATATGGAATATGTGTCATTAAGTAATAGTCTTTTAACTTAGTTTTTTGGTGATGAAGTAACCTAAAATTTGGTGATGGAGAAGAAGAAAAATATTGAAATTGTTTACATCTATTATACCATAATACAATATGAATACGGTGGATAAATATACTATCGAGACTCATTAGATAATTTGAATCCTTTCAAATGTATATGGAATATGTGTCATTAAGTAATAGTCTTTTAACCTAGTTTCTTAGTGATGAAGTAACCTAAAATTTTGTGATGGAGAATTAGAAAATACTGAAATTGTTTACATCTATTATACCATAATACAATATGAATATGATGTAAATCTACTATCGAGACTTATTAGATAATTTGAATTATTTCAAATGTATAAAGAATATGTGTCATTAATTAATAGTCTTTTAACTTAGTTTCTTAGTGATGAAGTCACCTAAGATTTGATGATGGAGAATTAGAAAATACTGAAACTGTTTACATGTATTATACCATAATACAATATGAATATGGTGAATAAATATACTATCGAGACTCATTAGATAATTTGAATTATTTCAAATGTATATGGAATATGTGTCATTAAGTAATAGTCTTTTAACTTAGTTTCTTAGTGAACAAGTAACCTAAAATTTGGTGATGGAGAAGAAGGAAAATACTGAAATTGTTTACATCTATTATACCATAATACAATATGAATATGGTGAATAAATATACTATCGAGACTCATTAGATAATTTAAATTATTTCAAATGTATATGGAATATGTGTCATTAAGTAATAGTCTTTTAACTTTGTTTCTTAAGGATGAAGTAACCTAAAATTTGGTGATGGAGAAGAAGAAAAATATTGAAATTGTTTACATCTATTATACCATAATACAATATGAATATGTTGAATAAATATACTATCGAGACTCATTATATAATTTAAATTATTTTCAATGTGTATAAAATATGTGTCATCAATTAATAGTCTTTTAACTTAGTTTCTTAGTGATGAAGTAACCTAAAATTTGGTGATGGAGAAGAAAAAAAATACTGAAATTGTTTACATCTATTATACCATAATATTATATGAATATGGTGAATAAATACACTATTGAGACTCATTAGATAATTTGAATTATTTCAAATGTATATGGAATATGTGTCATTAAGTAATAGTCTTTTAACTTAGTTTCTTAGTGATGAAGTAACCTAAGATTTGGTGATGGAGAATTAGAAAATAATGAAATTGTTTACATGTATTATACCATAATACAATATGAATATGATGGATAAATATACTATCGAGACTCATTAGATAATTTGAATTATTTCAAATGTATATGGAATATGTGTCATTAAGTAAAAGTCTTTTAACTTACTTTCTTAGTGATGAAGTAACCTAAAATTTGGTGATGGAGAATTAGAAAATACTGAAACTGTTTACATCTATTATACCATAATACAATATGAATATGGTGAATAAATATACTATCGAGACTCATTAGATAATTTGAATTATTTCAAATGTATATGGAATATGTGTCTTTAAGTAATAGTCTTTTAACTTAGTTTCTTAGTGATGAAGTAACCTAAAATTTGGTGATGGAGAATTAGAAAATACTGAAACTGTTTACATCTATTATACCATAATACAATATAAATATGGTGAATAAATATTCTACCGAGACTCATTAGATAATTTGAATTATTTCAAATGTATATGGAATATGTGTCATTAAGTAATAGTCTTTTAACGTAGTTTCTTAGTGATGAAGTAACCTTAAATTGGTGATGGAGAAGAAAAAAAATACTGAAATTGTTTACATCTATTATACCATAATATTATATGAATATGGTGAATAAATACACTATCGAGACTCATTAGATAATTTGAATTATTTCAAATGTATATGGAATATGTGTCATTAAGTAATAGTCTTTTAACTTAGTTTCTTGGTGATGAAGTAACCTAAAATTTGGTGATGAAGAAGAAGAAAATATTGAAATTGTTTACATCTATTATACCATAATACAATATGAATACGGTGGATAAATATAATATCGAGACTCATTAGATAATTTGAATCCTTTCAAATGTATATGGAATATGTGTCATTAAGTAATAGTCTTTTAACTTAGTTTCTTAGTGATGAAGTAACCTAAAATTTGGTGATGGAGAATTAGAAAATACTGAAACTGTTTACATCTATTATACCATAATACAATATGAATATGATGTAAATCTACTATCGAGACTTATTAGATAATTTGAATTATTTCAAATGTATAAAGAATATGTGTCATTAATTAATAGTCTTTTAACTTAGTTTCTTAGTGATGAAGTAACCTAAGATTTGATGATGGAGAATTAGAAAATACTGAAACTGTTTACATGTATTATACTATAATACAATATGAATATGGTGAATAAATATACTATCGAGACTCATTAGATAATTTGAATTATTTCAAATGTATATGGAATATGTGTCATTAAGTAATAGTCTTTTAACTTAGTTTCTTAGTGAATAAGTAACCTAAAATTTGGTGATGGAGAAGAAGGAAAATACTGAAATTCTTTACATGTATTATACCATAATACAATATGAATATGGTGAATAAATATACTATCGAGACTCATTAGATAATTTAAATTATTTCAAATGTATATGGAATATGTGTCATTAAGTAATAGTCTTTTAACTTTGTTTCTTAGTGATGAAGTAACCTAAAATTTGGTGATGGAGAAGAAGAAAAATATTGAAATTGTTTACATCTATTATACCATAATACAATACGAATATGTTGAATAAATATACTATCGAGACTCATTATATAATTTAAATTATTTTCAATGTGTATAAAATATGTGTCATCAATTAATAGTCTTTTAACTTAGTTTCTTAGTGATGAAGTACCTAAAATTTGGTGATGGAGAAGAAAAAAAATACTGAAATTGGTTACATCTATTATACCATAATATTATATGAATATGGTGAATAAATACACTATTGAGACTCATTAGATAATTTGAATTATTTCAAATGTATATGGAATATGTGTCATTAAGTAATAGTCTTTTAACTTAGTTTCGTAGTGATGAAGTAACCTAAGATTTGGTGATGGAGAATTAGAAAATACTGAAACTGTTTACATGTATTATACCATAATACAATATGAATATGGTGAATAAATATACTATCGAGACTCATTAGATAATTTGAATTATTTCAAATGTATTTGGAATATGTGTCATTAAGTAATAGTCTTTTAACTTAGTTTCTTAGTGATGAAGTAACCTAAGATTTGGTGATGGAGAATTAGAAAATAATGAAATTGTTTACATGTATTATACCATAATACAATATGAATATGGTGGATAAATATACTATCGAGACTCATTAGATAATTTGAATTATTTCAAATGTATATGGAATATGTGTCATTAAGTAAAAGTCTTTTAACTTAGTTTCTTAGTGATGAAGTAACCTAAAATTTGGTGATGGATAATTAGAAAATACTGAAACTGTTTATATCTATTATACCATAATACAATATGAATATGGTGAATAAATATACTATCGAGACTCATTAGATAATTTGAATTATTTCAAATGTATAAGGAATATGTGTCATAAATTAATAGTCTTTTAACTTAGTTTCTTAGTGATGAAGTAACCTAAGATTTGGTGATGGAGAATTAGAAAATACTGAATCTGTTTACATCTATTATACCATAATACAATATGAATATGGTGAATAAATATACTATCGAGACTCATTAGATAATTTGAATTATTTCAAATGTATATGGAATATGTGTCATTAAGTAATAGTCTTTTAACTTAGTTTCTTAGTGATGAAGTAACCTAAAAATTTGGTGATGGAGAATTAGAAAATACTGAAACTGTTTACATCTATTATACCATAATACAATATAAATATGGTGAATAAATATACTATCGAGACTCATTAGATAATTTGGATTATTTCAAATGTATATGGAATATTTGTCATTAAGTAATAGTCTTTTAACGTAGTTTCTTAGTGATGAAGTAACCTTAAATTTGGTGATGGAGAAGAAAAAAAATACTCAAATTGTTTTCATCTATTATACCATAATATTATATGAATATGGTGAATAAATACACTATCGAGACTCATTAGATAATTTGAATTATTTCAAATGTATATGGAATATGTGTCATTAAGTAATAGTCTTTTAACTTAGTTTCTTGGTGATGAAGTAACCTAAAATTTGGTGATGGAGAAGAAGAAAAATATTGAAATTGTTTACATCTATTATACCATAATACAATATGAATACGGTGGATAAATATACTATCGAGACTCATTAGATAATTTGAATCCTTTCAAATGTATATGGAATATGTGTCATTAAGTAATAGTCTTTTAACTTAGTTTCTTAGTGATGAAGTAACCTAAAATTTGGTGATGGAGAATTAGAAAATACTGAAACTGTTTACATCTATTATACCATAATACAATATGAATATGATGTAAATCTACTATCGAGACTTATTAGATAATTTGAATTATTTCAAATGTATAAAGAATATGTGTCATTAATTAATAGTCTTTTAACTTAGTTTCTTAGTGATGAAGTAACCTAATATTTGATGATGGAGAATTAGAAAACACTGAAACTGTTTACATGTATTATACCATAATACAATATGAATATGGTGAATAAATATACTATCGAGACTCATTAGATAATTTGAATTATTTCAAATGTATATGGAATATGTGTCATTAAGT
Source organism: Vicia faba (assembly GCA_948472305.1). Taxonomy (NCBI): domain Eukaryota; kingdom Viridiplantae; phylum Streptophyta; class Magnoliopsida; order Fabales; family Fabaceae; genus Vicia; species Vicia faba. The sequence goes on from CATIWC010001768.1 coordinate 108,943, forward strand.
AATAGTCTTTTAACTTAGTTTCTTACTGAAGAAGTAACCTAAAATTAGGTGATGGAGAAGAAGGAAAATACTGAAATTGTTTACATCTATTATACCATAATACAATATGAATATGCTGAATAAATATACTATCGAGACTCATTAGATAATTTAAATTATTTCAAATGTATATGAATATGTGTCATTAAGTAATAGTCTTTTAACTTTGTTTCTTAGTGATGAAGTAACCTAAAATTTGGTGATGGAGAAGAAGAAAAATATTGAAATTGTTTACATCTATTATACCATAATACAATATGAATATGTTGAATAAATATACTATCGAGACTCATTATATAATTTAAATTATTTTCAATGTGTATAAAATATGTGTCATCAATTAATAGTCTTTTAACTTAGTTTCTTGGTGATGAAGTAACCTAAAATTTGGTGATGGAGAAGATAAAAAATACTGAAATTGTTTACATCTATTATACCATAATACAATATGAATATGGTGAATAAATACACTATCGAGACTCATTAGATAATTTGAATTATTTCAAATGTATATGGAATATGTGTCATTAAGTAATAGTCTTTTAACTTAGTTTCTTAGTGATGAAGTAACCTAAGATTTGGTGATGGAGAATTAGAAAATAATGAAATTGTTTACATGTATTATACCATAATACAATATGAATATGGTGGATAAATATACTATCGAGACTCATTAGATAATTTGAATTATTTCAAATGTATATGGAATATGTGTCATTAAGTAAAAGTCTTTTAACTTAGTTTCTTAGTGATGAAGTAACCTAAAATTTGGTGATGGAGAATTAGAAAATACTGAAACTGTTTACATCTATTATACCATAATACAATATAAATATGGTGAATAAATATACTATCGAGACTCATAGATAATTTGAGTTATTTCAAATGTATGTGGAATATGTGTCATTAATTAATAGTCTTTTACTTAGTTTCTTAGTGATGAAGTAACATAAGATTTGGTGATGGAGAATTAGAAAATAAAGAAACTGTTTACATGTATTATACCATAATACAATATGAATATGGTGAATAATATACTATCGAGACTCATTAGATAATTTGAATTATTTCAAATGTATATGGAATATGTGTCATTAAGTAATTGTCTTTTAACTTAGTTTCTTAGTGATGAAGTAACCAAAGATATGGTGATGGAGAATTAGAAAATACTGAAACTGTTTACATCTATTATACCATAATACAATATGAATATGATGGATAAATATACTATCGAGACTCATTAGATAATTTGAATTATTTCAAATGTATATGGGAATATGTATCATTAAGTAATAGTCTTTTAACTTAGTTTCTTAGTGATGAAGTAACCTAAAATTTGGTGATGGAGAATTAGAAAATACTGAAACTGTTTACATCAATTATACCATAATACAATATAAATATGGTGAATAAATATACTATCGAGACTCATTAGATAATTTGAATTATTTCAAATGTATAAGGAATATGTGTCATTAATTAATAGTCCTTTAACTTAGTTTCTTAGTGATGAAGTAACCTAAGATTTGGTGATGGAGAATTAGAAAATAATGAAATTGTTTACATGTATCATACCATAATACAATATGAATATGGTGGATAAATATACTATCGAGACTCATTAGATAATTTGAATTATTTCAAATGTATAAGGAATATGTGTCATTAAGTAATAGTCTTTTAACTTAGTTTCTTGGTGAAGAAGTAACCTAAAATTTGGTGATGGAAAAGAAGGAAAATATTGAAATTGTTTACATCTATTATACCAAAATACAATATGAATATGGTGAATAAATATACTATCAAGACACATTAGATAATTTGAATTATTTAAAATGTATATGGAATATGTGTCATTAAGTAATAGTCTTTTAACTTAGTTTCTTAGTGATGTAGTAACCTAAGATTTAGTGATGAAGTAACCTAAGATTTGGTGATGGAGAATTAGAAAATACTGAAACTGTTTACATCTATTATACCATAATACAATATGAATATGGTGAATAAATATACTATCGATACTCATTAGATAATTTGAATCATTTCAAATGTATATGGAATAAGTGTCATTAAGTAATAGTCTTTTAACTTAGTTTCTTAGTGATGAAGTAACCTAAAATTTGGTGATGGAGAATTAGAAAATAATGAAACTGTTTACATCTATTATACCATAATACATTATAAATATGGTGAATAAATATACTATCGAGACTCATTAGATAATTTGAATTATTTCAAATGTATATGGAATATGTGTCATTAAGTAATAGTCTTTTAACTTAGTTTCTTAGTGATGAATTAACCAAAGATTTGGTGATGGAGAATTAGAAAATACTGAAACTGTTTACATCTATTATACCATAATACAATATGAATATGGTGAATAAATATACTATCGAGACTCATTAGATAATTTGAATTATTTCAAATGTATAAGGAATATGTGTCATTAATTAATAGTCTTTTAACTTAGTTTCTTAGTGATGAAGTAACCTAAGATTTGGTGATTAGAATTAGAAAATAATGAAATTGTTTACATGTATTATACCATAATACAATATGAATATGGTGGATAAATATACTATCGAGACTCATTAGATAATTTGAATTATTTCAAATGTATATATAATATGTGTCATTAAGTAATAGTCTTTTAACTTAGTTTCTTGGTGAAGAAGTAACCTAAAATTTGGTGATGGAAAAGAAGGAAAATACTGAAATTGTTTACATCTATTATACCAAAATACAATATGAATATGGTGAATAAATATACTATCGAGACTCATTAGATAATTTGAATTATTTAAAATGTATATGGAATATGTGTCATTAAGTAATAGTCTTTTAACTTAGTTTCTTAGTGATGAAGTAACCTAAGATTTAGTGATGGAGAATTAGAAAATACTAAAACTGTTTACATCTATTATACCATAATACAATATGAATATGGGGAATAAATATACTATCCAGACTCATTAGATAATTTGAATTATTTCAAATGTATATGGAATATGTGTCATTAAGTAATAGTCTTTTAACTTAGTTTCTTAGTGATGAAGTAACCAAAGATTTGGTGATGGAGAAGAAAAAATACTGAAATTGTTTACATCTATTATACCATAATACAATATGAATATGGTGAATAAATATGCTATCGAGACTCATTAGATAATTTGAATTATTTCAAATGTATATGGAATATGTGTCATTAAGTAATAGTCTTTTAACTTAGTTTCTTAGTGATGAAGTAACCTAAAATTTGGTGATGGAGAATTAGAAAATACTGAAACTGTTTACATGTATTATACCATAATACAATATAAATATGGTGAATAAATATACTATCGAGACTCATTAGATAATTTGAATTATTTCAAATCTATATGGAATATGTGTCATTAAGTAATAGTCTTTTAACGTAGTTTCTTAGTGATGAAGTAACCTAAAATTTGGTGATGGAGAAGAAGAAAAATACTGAAATTGTTTACATCTATTATACCATAATACAATATGAATATGGTGAATAAATATACTATCGAGACTCATTAGATAATTTGAATTATTTCAAATGTATATGGATTATGTGTCATTAAGTAATAGTCTTTTAACTTAGTTTCTTAGTGATGAAGTAACCTAAAATTTGGTGATGGAGAATTAGAAAATACTGAAACTGTTTACATCTATTATACCATAATACAATATGAATATGGTGAATAAATATACTATCGAGACTCATTAGATAATTTGAATTATTTCAAATGTATATGGAATATGTGTCATTAAGTAATAGTCTTTTAACTTAGTTTCTTAGTGATGAAGTAACCTAAAATTTGGTGATGGAGAATTAGAAAATACTGAAACTGTTTACATCTATTATACCATAATACAATATGAATATGGTGAATAAATATACTATCGAGACTCATTAGATAATTTGAATTATTTCAAATGTATATGGAATATGTGTCATTAAGTTTTAGTCTTTTAACTTAGTTTCTTAGTGATGAAGTAACCTAAGATTTGGTGATGGAGAATTAGAAAATACTGAAACTGTTTACATCTAATATACCATAATATGATATAAATATGGTGAATAAATATACTATCGAGACTCATTAGATAATTTGAATTATTTCAAATGTATATGGAATATGTGTCATTAAGTAATAGTCTTTTAACTTAATTTCTTAGTGAAGAAGTAACCTAAAATTTGGAGATGGAGAATTAGAAAATACTGAAACTGTTTACATCTAATATACCATAATATGATATAAATATGGTGAATAAATATACTATCGAGACTCATTAGATAATTTCAATTATTTCAAATGTATATGGAATATGTGTCATTAAGTAATAGTCTTTTAACTTAATTTCTTAGTGAAGAAGTAACCTAAAATTTGGAGATGGAGATAAAGGAAAATACTGAAATTGTTTACATCTATTATACCATAATACAATATGAATATGGTGAATAAATATACTATCGAGACTCATTAGATAATTTAAATTATTTCAAATTTATATGGAATATGTGTCATTAAGTAATAGTCTTTTAACTTTGTTTCTTAGTGATGAAGTAACATAAAATTTGGTGATGGAGAAGAAGAAAAATATTGAAATTGTTTACATCTATTATACCATAATACAATATGAATATGTTTAATAAATATACTATCGAGACTCATTATATAATTTAAATTATTTTCAATATATATAAAATATGTGTCATCAATTAATAGTCTTTTAACTTTGTTTCTTAGTGATGAAGTAACCTAAAATTTGGTGATGGAGAAGAAAAAAATACTGAAATTGTTTACATCTATTATACCATAATACAATATGAATATGGTGAATAAATATGCTATCGAGACTCATTAGATAATTTGAATTATTTCAAATGTATATGGAATATGTGTCATTAAGTAATAGTCTTTTAACTTAGTTTCTTAGTGATGAAGTAACCTAAGATTTGGTGATGGAGAATTAGAAAATACTGAAACTGTTTACATGTATTATACCATAATACAGTATGAATATGGTGAATAAATATACTATCGAGACTCATTAGATAATTTGAATTATTTCAAATGTATATGGAATATGTGTCATTAAGTAATAGTCTTTTAACTTAGTTTCTTAGTGATGAAGTAACCTAAAATTTGGTGATGGAGAATTAGAAAATACTGAAACTGTTTACATCTATTATACCATAATACAATATAAATATGGTGAATAAATATACTATCGAGACTCATTAGATAATTTGAATTATTTCAAATGTATATGGAATATGTATCATTAAGTTTTAGTCTTTTAACTTAGTTTCTTAGTGGTGAAGTAACCTAAGATTTGGTGATGGAGAATTAGAAAATACTGAAACTGTTTACATCTATTATACCATAATACAATATGAATATGGTGAATAAATATACTATCGAGACTCATTAGATAATTTGAATTAATTCAAATGTATATGGAATATGTGTCATTAAGTAATAGTCTCTTAACTTAGTTTCTTAGTGATGTAGTAACCTAAAATTTGGTGATGGAGAAAAAGAAAAATATTGAAATTGTTTACATCTATTATACCATAATACAATATGAATATGGTGGATAAATATACTATCGAGACTCATTAGATAATTTGAATTATTTCAAATGTATATGGAATATGTGTCATAAAGTAGGAGTCTTTTAACTTAGTTTCTTAGTGATGAAGTAACCTAAAATTTGGTGATGGAGAATTAGAAAATACTGAAACTGTTTACATCTATTATACCATAATACAATATGAATATGGTGAATAAATATACTATCGAGACTCATTAGATAATTTGAATTATTTCAAATGTATATGGAATATGTGTCATTAAGTAATAGTCTTTTAACTTAGTCTCTTAGTGATGAAGTAACCTAAGATTTGGTGATGGAGAATTAGAAAATACTGAAACTGTTTACATGTATTATACCATAGAACAATATGAATATGGTGAATAAATATACTATCGAGACTCATTAGATAATTTGAATTATTTCAAATGTATATGGAATATGTGTCATTAAGTAATAGTCTTTTAACTTAGTTTCTTAGTGATGAAGTAACCTAAGATTTGGTGATGGAGAATTAGAAAATACTGAAACTGTTTACATCTATTATACCATAATACAATATGAATATGGTGAATAAATATACTATCGAGACTCATTAGATAATTTGAATTATTTCAAATGTATATGGAATATGTGTCATTAAGTAATAATCTTTTAACTTAGTTTCTTAGTGATGAAGTAACCTAAAATTTGGTGATGGAGAAGAAGAAAAATATTGAAATTGTTTACATCTATTATACCATAATACAATATGAATATGGTGGATAAATATACTATCGAGACTCATTAGATAATTTGAATCATTTCAAATGTATATGGAATATGTGTCATTAAGTAATAGTCTTTTAACTTAGTTTCTTAGTGATGAAGTAACCTAAAATTTGGTGATGGAGAATTAGAAAATACTGAAACTGTTTACATCTATTATACCATAATACAATATGAATATGATGGATAAATATACTATCGAGACTCATTAGATAATTTGAATTATTTCAAATGTATATGGAATATGTATCATTGAGTAATAGTCTTTTAACATATTTTCTTAGTGATGAACTAACCTAAGATTTGGTGATGGAGAATTAGAAAATACTGAAACTGTTTACATGTATTATACCATAATACAATATGAATATGGTGAATAAATATACTATCGAGACTCATTAGATAATTTGAATTATTTCAAATGTATAAGGAATATGTGTCATTAATTAATAGTCTTTTAACTTAGTTTCTTAGTGATGAAGTAACCTAAGATTTGGTGACGGAGAATTAGAAAATAATGAAACTGTTTAGATGTATTATACCATAATACAATATGAATATGGTGAATAAATATACTATCGAGACTCATTAGATAATTTGAATTATTTCAAATGTATATGGAATATGTGTCATTAAGTAATAGTCTTTTAACTTAGTTTCTTAGTGATGAAGTAACCAAAGATTTGGTGATGGAGAATTAGAAAATATTGAAACTGTTTACATGTATTATACCATAATACAATATGAATATGGTGAATAAATATACTATCGAGACTCATTAGATAATTTGAATTGTTTCAAATGTATATGGAATATGTGTCATTAAGTAATAGTCTTTTAACTTAGTTTCTTAGTGATGAAGTAACCTAAGATTTGGTGATGGAGAATTAGAAAATACTGAAATTGTTTACATCTATTATACCATAATACAGTATGAATATGGTGAATAAATATACTATCGAGACTCATTAGATAATTTGAATTATTTCAAATGTATATGGAATATACATTCATTAAGTAATAGTCTTTAAACTTAGTTTCATAGTGATGAAGTAACCTAAGAATTGGTGATGGAGAATTAGACAATACTGAAACTGTTTACATCTATTATACCATAATACAATATGAATATGATGGATAAATATACTATCGAGACTCATTAGATAATTTGAATTATTTCAAATGTATATGGAATATGTATCATTAAGTTTTAGTCTTTTAACTTAGTTTCTTAGTGATGAAGTAACCTAAGATTTGGTGATGGAGAATTAGAAAATACTGAAACTGTTTACATCTAATATACCATAATATGATATAAATATGGTGAATAAATATACTATCGAGACTCATTGGATAATTTGAATTATTTCAAATGTATATGGAATATGTGTCATTAAGTAATAGTCTTTTAACTTAGTTTCTTAGTGAAGAAGTAACCTAAAATTTGGTGATGGAGAAGAAGGAAAATACTGAAATTGTTTACATCTATTATACCATAATACAATATGAATATGGTGAATAAATATACTATCGAGACTCATTAGATAATTTAAATTATTTCAAATGTATATGGAATATGTGTCATTAAGTAATAGTCTTTTAACTTTGTTTCTTAGTGATGAAGTAACCTAAAATTTGGTGATGGAGAAGAAGAAAAATATTGAAATTGTTTACATCTACTATACCATAATACAATATGAATATGTTTAATAAATATACTATCGAGACTCATTATATAATTTAAATTATTTTCAATGTATATAAAATATGTGTCATCAATTAATAGTCTTTTAACTTTGTTTCTTAGTGATGAAGTAACCTAAAATTTGGTGATGGAGAAGAAAAAAACTACTGAAATTGTTTACATCTATTATACCATAATACAATATGAATATGGTGAATAAATATGCTATCGAGTATCATTAGATAATTTGAATTATTTCAAATGTATATGGAATATGTGTCATTAAGTAATAGTCTTTTAACTTAGTTTCTTAGTGATGAAGTAACCTATGATTTGGTGATGGAGAATTAGAAAATACTGAAACTGTTTACATGTATTATACCATAATACAGTATGAATATGGTGAATAAATATACTATCGAGACTCATTAGATAATTTGAATTATTTCAAATGTATATGGAATATGTGTCATTAAGTAATAGTCTTTTAACTTAGTTTCTTAGTGATGAAGTAACCTAAAATTTGGTGATGGAGAATTAGAAAATACTGAAACTGTTTACATCTATTATACCATAATACAATATAAATATGGTGAATAAATATACTATCGAGACTCATTAGATAATTTGAATTATTTCAAATGTATATGGAATATGTATCATTAAGTTTTAGTCTTTTAACTTAGTTTCTTAGTGGTGAAGTAACCTAAGATTTGGTGATGGAGAATTAGAAAATACTGAAACTGTTTACATCTATTATACCATAATACAATATGAATATGGTGAATAAATATACTATCGAGACTCATTAGATAATTTGAATTAATTCAAATGTATATGGAATATGTGTCATTAAGTAATAGTCTCTTAACTTAGTTTCTTAGTGATGTAGTAACCTAAAATTTGGTGATGGAGAAGAAGAAAAATATTGAAATTGTTTACATCTATTATACCATAATACAATATGAATATGGTGGATAAATATACTATCAAGACTCATTAGATAATTTGAATTATTTCAAATGTATATGGAATATGTGTCATAAAGTAATAGTCTTTTAACTTAGTTTCTTAGTGATGAAGTAACTTAAGATTTGGTGATGGAGAATTAGACAATACTGAAACTGTTTACATCTATTATACCATAATACAATATGAATATGATGGATAAATATACTATCGAGACTCATTAGATAATTTGAATTATTTCAAATGTATATGGAATATGTGTCATTAAGTAATAATCTTTTAACTTAGTTTCTTAGTGATGAAGTAACCTAAAATTTGGTGATGGAGAATTAGAAAATACTGAAACTGTTTACATCTAATATACCATAATATGATAATAATATGGTGAATAAATATACTATCGAGACTCATTAGATAATTTGAATTATTTCAAATGTATATGGAATATGTGTCATTAAGTAATAGTCTTTTAACTTAGTTTCTTAGTGAAGAAGTAACCTAAAATTTGGTGATGGAGAATTAGAAAATACTGAAACTGTTTACATCTATTATACCATAATACAATATGAATATGATGGATAAATATACTATCGAGACTCATTAGATAATTTGAATTATTTCAAATGTATATGGAATATGTATCATTAAGTAATAGTCTTTTAACATATTTTCTTAGTGATGAACTAACCTAAGATTTGGTGATGGAGAATTAGAAAATACTGAAACTGTTTACATGTATTATACCATAATACAATATGAATATGGTGAATAAATATACTATCGAGACTCATTAGATAATTTGAATTATTTCAAATGTATATGGAATATGTGTCATTAAGTAATAGTCTTTTAACTTAGTTTCTTAGTGATGAAGTAACCTTAAATTTGGTGATGGAGAAGAAGAAAAATATTGAAATTGTTTACAGATATTATACCATAATACAATATGAATATGGTGGATAAATATACTATCGAGACTCATTAGATAATTTGAATCATTTCAAATATATATGGAATATGTGTCATTAAGTAATAGTCTTTTAACTTAGTTTCTTAGTGATGAAGTAACCTAAGATTTGGTGATGGAGAATTAGAAAATACTGAAACTGTTTACATCTATTATACCATAATACAGTATGAATATGGTGAATAAATATACTATCGAGACTCATTAGATAATTTGAATTATTTCAAATGTATATGGAATATGTGTCATTAAGTAATAGTCTTTTAACTTAGTTTCTTAGTGATGAAGTAACCAAAGATTTGGTGATGGAGAATTAGAAAATACTGAAACTGTTTACATCTATTATACCATAATACAATATGAATATGGTGAATAAATATACTATCGAGACTCATTAGATAATTTGAATTATTTCAAATGTATATGGAATATGTGTCATTAAGTAATAGTCTTTTAACTTAGTTTCTTAGTGATGAAGTAACCTAAGATTTGGTGATGGAGAATTAGAAAATACTGAAACTGTTTACATCTATTATACCATAATACAATATGAATATGGTGAATAAATATACTATCGAGACTCATTAGATAATTTGAATTATTTCAAATGGTTATGGAATATGTGTCATTAAGTAATAATCTTTTAACTTAGTTTCTTAGTGATGAAGTAACCTAAAATTTGGTGATGGAGAAGAAGAAAATTTTGAAATTGTTTACATCTATTATACCATAATACAATATGAATATGGTGGATAAATATACTATCGAGACTCATTAGATAATTTGAATCATTTCAAATGTATATGGAATATGTGTCATTAAGTAATAGTCTTTTAACTTAGTTTCTTAGTGATGAAGTAACCTAAAATTTGGTGATGGAGAATTAGAAAATACTGAAACTGTTTACATCTATTATACAATAATACAATATGAATATGATGGATAAATATACTATCGAGACTCATTAGATAATTTGAATTATTTCAAATGTATATGGAATATGTATCATTAAGTAATATTCTTTTAACATATTTTCTTAGTGATGAACTAACCTAAGATTTGGTGATGGAGAATTAGAAAATACTGAAACTGTTTACATGTATTATACCATAATACAATATGAATATGGTGAATAAATATACTATCGAGACTCATTAGATAATTTGAATTATTTCAAATGTATAAGGAATGTGTGTCATTAATTAATAGTCTTTTAACTTAGTTTCTTAGTGATGAAGTAACCTAAGATTTGGTGACGGAGAATTAGAAAATAATGAAACTGTTTACATGTATTATACCATAAAACAATATGAATATGGTGAATAAATATACTATCGAGACTCATTAGATAATTTGAATTATTTCAAATGTATATGGAATATGTGTCATTAAGTAATAGTCTTTTAACTTAGTTTCTTAGTGATGAAGTAACCAAAGATTTGGTGATGGAGAATTAGAAAATACTGAAACTGTTTACATGTATTATACCATAATACAATATGAATATGGTGAATAAATATACTATCGAGACTCATTAGATAATTTGAATTGTTTCAAATGTATATGGAATATGTGTCATTAAGTAATAGTCTTTTAACTTAGTTTCTTAGTGATGAAGTAACCTAAGATTTAGTGATGGAGAATTAGAAAATATTGAAACTGTTTACATCTATTATACCATAATACAGTATGAATATGGTGAATAAATATACTATCGAGACTCATTAGATAATTTGAATTATTTCAAATGTATATGGAATATTTGTCATTAAGTAATAGTCTTTAAACTTAGTTTCATAGTGATGAAGTAACTTAAGATTTGGTGATGGAGAATTAGACAATACTGAAACTGTTTACATCTATTATACCATAATACAATATGAATATGATGGATAAATATACTATCGAGACTCATTAGATAATTTGAATTATTTCAAATGTATATGGAATATGTATCATTAAGTTTTAGTCTTTTAACTTAGTTTCTTAGTGATGAAGTAACCTAAGATTTGGTGATGGAGAATTAGAAAATACTGAAACTGTTTACATCTAATATACCATAATATGATATAAATATGGTGAATAAATATACTATCGAGACTCATTAGATAATTTGAATTATTTCAAATGTATATGAAATATGTGTCATTAAGTAATAGTCTTTTAACTTAGTTTCTTAGTGAAGAAGTAACCTAAAATTTGGTGATGGAGAAGAAGGAAAATACTGTAACTGTTTACATCTATTATACCATAATACAATATGAATATGGTGAATAAATATACTATCGAGACTCATTAGATAATTTAAATTATTTCAAATGTATATGGAATATGTGTCATTAAGTAATAGTCTTTTAACTTTGTTTCTTAGTGATGAAGTAACCAAATATTTGGTGATGGAGAAGAAGAAAAATATTGAAATTGTTTACATCTATTATACCATAATACAATATGAATATGTTTAATAAATATACTATCGAGACTCATTATATAATTTAAATTATTTTCAATGTATATAAAATATGTGTCATCAATTAATAGTCTTTTAACTTTGTTTCTTAGTGATGAAGTAACCTAAAATTTGGTGATGGAGAAGAAAAAAAATACTGAAATTGTTTACATCTATTATACCATAATACAATATGAATATGGTGAATAAATATGCTATCGAGTATCATTAGATAATTTGAATTGTTTCAAATGTATATGGAATATGTGTCATTAAGTAATAGTCTTTTAACTTAGTTTCTTAGTGATGAAGTAACCTAAGATTTGGTGATGGAGAATTAGAAAATACTGAAACTGTTTACATGTATTATACCATAATACAGTATGAATATGGTGAATAAATATACTATCGAGACTCATTAGATAATTTGAATTATTTCAAATGTATATGGAATATGTGTCATTAAGTAATAGTCTTTTAACTTAGTTTCTTAGTGATGAAGTAACCTAAAATTTGGTGATGGAGAATTAGAAAATACTGAAACTGTTTACATCTATTATACCATAATACAATATAAATATGGTGAATAAATATACTATCGAGACTCATTAGATAATTTGAATTATTTCAAATGTATATGGAATATGTATCATTAAGTTTTAGTCTTTTAACTTAGTTTCTTAGTGGTGAAGTAACCTAAGATTTGGTGATGGAGAATTAGAAAATACTGAAACTGTTTACATCTATTATACCATAATACAATATGAATATGGTGAATAAATATACTATCGAGACTCATTAGATAATTTGAATTATTTCAAATGTATATGGAATATGTGTCATTAAGTAATAGTCTCTTAACTTAGTTTCTTAGTGATGTATTAACCTAAAATTTGGTGATGGAGAAGAAGAAAAATATTGACATTGTTTACATCTATTATACCATAATACAATATGAATATGGTGGATAAATATACTATCGAGACTCATTAGATAATTTGAATTATTTCAAATGTATATGGAATATGTGTCATAAAGTAATAGTCTTTTAACTTAGTTTCTTAGTGATGAAGTAACCTAAAATTTGGTGATGGAGAATTAGAAAATACTGAAACTATTTACATCTATTATACCATAATACAATATGAATATGGTGAATAAATATACTATCGAGACTCATTAGATAATTTGAATTATTTCAAATGTATATGGAATATGTGTCATTAAGTAATAGTCTTTTAACTTAGTTTCTTAGTGATGAAGTAACCTAAAATTTGGTGATGGAGAAGATGAAAAATATTGAAATTGTTTACATCTATTATACCATAATACAATATGAATATGGTGGATAAATATACTATCGAGACTCATTAGATAATTTGAATTATTTCAAATGTATATGGAATATGTGTCATTAAGTAATAGTCTTTTAACTTAGTTTCTTAGTGATGAAGTAACCTAAAATTTGGTGATAGAGAAGTAGAAAAATATTGAAATTGTTTACATCTATTATACCATAATACAATATGAATATGGTGGATAAATATACTATTGAGACTCATTAGATAATTTGAATTATTTCAAATGTATATGGAATATGTGTCATTAAGTAATAGTCTTTTAACTTAGTTTCTTAGTGATGAAGTAACCTAAAATTTGGTGATGGAGAATTAGAAAATACTGAAACTGTTTACATCTATTATACCATAATACAATATGAATATGGTGAATAAATATACTATCGAGACTCATTAGATAATTTGAATTATTTCAAATGTATATGGAATATGTGTCATTAAGTAATAGTCTTTTAACTTAGTTTCTTAGTGATGAAGTAACCTAAGATTTGGTGATGGAGAATTAGAAAATACTGAAACTGTTTACATCTATTATACCATAATACAATATGAATATGGTGAATAAATATACTATCGAGACTCATTAGATAATTTGAATTATTTCAAATGTATATGGAATATGTGTCATTAAGTAATAATCTTTTAACTTAGTTTATTAGTGATGAAGTAACCTAAAATTTGGTGATGGAGAAGAAGAAAAATATTGAAATTGTTTACATCTATTATACCATAATACAATATGAATATGGTGGATAAATATACTATCGAGACTCATTAGATAATTTGAATTATTTCAAATGTATATGGAATATGTGTCATTAAGTAATAGTCTTTTAACTTAGTTTCTTAGTGAAGAAGTAACCTAAAATTTGGTGATGGAGAATTAGAAAATACTGAAACTGTTTACATCTATTATACCATAATACAATATGAATATGATGGATAAATATACTATCGAGACTCATTAGATAATTTGAATTATTTCAAATGTATATGGAATATGTATCATTAAGTAATAGTCTTTTAACATATTTTCTTAGTGATGAACTAACCTAAGATTTGGTGATGGAGAATTAGAAAATACTGAAACTGTTTACATGTATTATACCATAATACAATATGAATATGGTGAATAAATATACTATCGAGACTCATTAGATAATTTGAATTATTTCAAATGTATATGGAATATGTGTCATTAAGTAATAGTCTTTTAACTTAGTTTCTTAGTGATGAAGTAACCTTAAATTTGGTGATGGAGAAGAAGAAAAATATTGAAATTGTTTACAGATATTATACCATAATACAATATGAATATGGTGGATAAATATATTATCGAGACTCATTAGATAATTTGAATCATTTCAAATATATATGGAATATGTGTCATTAAGTAATAGTCTTTTAACTTAGTTTCTTAGTGATGAAGTAACCTAAGATTTGGTGATGGAGAATTAGAAAATACTGAAACTGTTTACATCTATTATACCATAATACAGTATGAATATGGTGAATAAATATACTATCGAGACTCATTAGATAATTTGAATTATTTCAAATGTATATGGAATATGTGTCATTAAGTAATAGTCTTTTAACTTAGTTTCTTAGTGATGAAGTAACCAAAGATTTGGTGATGGAGAATTAGAAAATACTGAAACTGTTTACATCTATTATACCATAATACAATATGAATATGGTGAATAAATATACTATCGAGACTCATTAGATAATTTGAATTATTTCAAATGTATATGGAATATGTGTCATTAAGTAATAGTCTTTTAACTTAGTTTCTTAGTGATGAAGTAACCTAAGATTTGGTGATGGAGAATTAGAAAATACTGAAACTGTTTACATCTATTATACCATAATACAATATGAATATGGTGAATAAATATACTATCGAGACTCATTAGATAATTTGAATTATTTCAAATGTATATGGAATATGTGTCATTAAGTAATAATCTTTTAACTTAGTTTCTTAGTGATGAAGTAACCTAAAATTTGGTGATGGAGAAGAAGAAAATTTTTGAAATTGTTTACATCTATTATACCATAATACAATATGAATATGGTGGATAAATATACTATCGAGACTCATTAGATAATTTGAATCATTTCAAATGTATATGGAATATGTGTCATTAAGTAATAGTCTTTTAACTTAGTTTCTTAGTGATGAAGTAACCTAAAATTTGGTGATGGAGAATTAGAAAATACTGAAACTGTTTACATCTATTATACAATAATACAATATGAATATGATGGATAAATATACTATCGAGACTCATTAGATAATTTGAATTATTTCAAATGTATATGGAATATGTATCATTAAGTAATATTCTTTTAACATATTTTCTTAGTGATGAACTAACCTAAGATTTGGTGATGGAGAATTAGAAAATACTGAAACTGTTTACATGTATTATACCATAATACAATATGAATATGGTGAATAAATATACTATCGAGACTCATTAGATAATTTGAATTATTTCAAATGTATAAGGAATATGTGTCATTAATTAATAGTCTTTTAACTTAGTTTCTTAGTGATGAAGTAACCTAAGATTTGGTGACGGAGAATTAGAAAATAATGAAACTGTTTACATGTATTATACCATAAAACAATATGAATATGGTGAATAAATATACTATCGAGACTCATTAGATAATTTGAATTATTTCAAATGTATATGGAATATGTGTCATTAAGTAATAGTCTTTTAACTTAGTTTCTTAGTGATGAAGTAACCAAAGATTTGGTGATGGAGAATTAGAAAATACTGAAACTGTTTACATGTATTATACCATAATACAATATGAATATGGTGAATAAATATACTATCGAGACTCATTAGATAATTTGAATTGTTTCAAATGTATATGGAATATGTGTCATTAAGTAATAGTCTTTTAACTTAGTTTCTTAGTGATGAAGTAACCTAAGATTTAGTGATGGAGAATTAGAAAATATTGAAACTGTTTACATCTATTATACCATAATACAGTATGAATATGGTGAATAAATATACTATCGAGACTCATTAGATAATTTGAATTATTTCAAATGTATATGGAATATTTGTCATTAAGTAATAGTCTTTAAACTTAGTTTCATAGTGATGAAGTAACTTAAGATTTGGTGATGGAGAATTAGACAATACTGAAACTGTTTACATCTATTATACCATAATACAATATGAATATGATGGATAAATATACTATCGAGACTCATTAGATAATTTGAATTATTTCAAATGTATATGGAATATGTATCATTAAGTTTTAGTCTTTTAACTTAGTTTCTTAGTGATGAAGTAACCTAAGATTTGGTGATGGAGAATTAGAAAATACTGAAACTGTTTACATCTAATATACCATAATATGATATAAATATGGTGAATAAATATACTATCGAGACTCATTAGATAATTTGAATTATTTCAAATGTATATGAAATATGTGTCATTAAGTAATAGTCTTTTAACTTAGTTTCTTAGTGAAGAAGTAACCTAAAATTTAGTGATGGAGAAGAAGGAAAATACTGTAACTGTTTACATCTATTATACCATAATACAATATGAATATGGTGAATAAATATACTATCGAGACTCATTAGATAATTTAAATTATTTCAAATGTATATGGAATATGTGTCATTAAATAATAGTCTTTTAACTTTGTTTCTTAGTGATGAAGTAACCAAATATTTGGTGATGGAGAAGAAGAAAAATATTGAAATTGTTTACATCTATTATACCATAATACAATATGAATATGTTTAATAAATATACTATCGAGACTCATTATATAATTTAAATTATTTTCAATGTATATAAAATATGTGTCATCAATTAATAGTCTTTTAACTTTGTTTCTTAGTGATGAAGTAACCTAAAATTTGGTGATGGAGAAGAAAAAAAATACTGAAATTGTTTACATCTATTATACCATAATACAATATGAATATGGTGAATAAATATGCTATCGAGTATCATTAGATAATTTGAATTGTTTCAAATGTATATGGAATATGTGTCATTAAGTAATAGTCTTTTAACTTAGTTTCTTAGTGATGAAGTAACCTAAGATTTGGTGATGGAGAATTAGAAAATACTGAAACTGTTTACATGTATTATACCATAATACAGTATGAATATGGTGAATAAATATACTATCGAGACTCATTAGATAATTTGAATTATTTCAAATGTATATGGAATATGTGTCATTAAGTAATAGTCTTTTAACTTAGTTTCTTAGTGATGAAGTAACCTAAAATTTGGTGATGGAGAATTAGAAAATACTGAAACTGTTTACATCTATTATACCATAATACAATATAAATATGGTGAATAAATATACTATCGAGACTCATTAGATAATTTGAATTATTTCAAATGTATATGGAATATGTATCATTAAGTTTTAGTCTTTTAACTTAGTTTCTTAGTGGTGAAGTAACCTAAGATTTGGTGATGGAGAATTAGAAAATACTGAAACTGTTTACATCTATTATACCATAATACAATATGAATATGGTGAATAAATATACTATCGAGACTCATTAGATAATTTGAATTATTTCAAATGTATATGGAATATGTGTCATTAAGTAATAGTCTCTTAACTTAGTTTCTTAGTGATGTATTAACCTAAAATTTGGTGATGGAGAAGAAGAAAAATATTGACATTGTTTACATCTATTATACCATAATACAATATGACTATGGTGGATAAATATACTATCGAGACTCATTAGATAATTTGAATTATTTCAAATGTATATGGAATATGTGTCATAAAGTAATAGTCTTTTAACTTAGTTTCTTAGTGATGAAGTAACCTAAATTTGGTGATGGAGAATTAGAAAATACTGAAACTGTTTACATCTATTATACCATAATTACAATATGAATATGGTGAATAAATATACTATCGAGACTCATTAGATAATTTGAATTATTTCAAATGTATATGGAATATGTGTCATTAAGTAATAGTCTTTTAACTTAGTTTCTTAGTGATGAAGTAACCTAAAATTTGGTGATGGAGAAGATGAAAAATATTGAAATTGTTTACATCTATTATACCATAATACAATATGAATATGGTGGATAAATATACTAACGAGACTCATTAGATAATTTGAATTATTTCAAATGTATATGGAATATGTGTCATTAAGTAATAGTCTTTTAACTTAGTTTCTTAGTGATGAAGTAACCTAAAATTTGGTGATAGAGAAGTAGAAAAATATTGAAATTGTTTACATCTATTATACCATAATACAATATGAATATGGTGGATAAATATACTATTGAGACTCATTAGATAATTTGAATTATTTCAAATGTATATGGAATATGTGTCATTAAGTAATAGTCTTTTAACTTAGTTTCTTAGTGATGAAGTAACCTAAAATTTGGTGATTGAGAATTAGAAAATACTGAAACTGTTTACATCTATTATACCATAATACAATATGAATATGGTGAATAAATATACTATCGAGACTCATTAGATAATTTGAATTATTTCAAATGTATATGGAATATGTGTCATTAAGTAATAGTCTTTTAACTTAGTTTCTTAGTGATGAAGTAACCTAAGATTTGGTGATGGAGAATTAGAAAATACTGAAACTGTTTACATCTATTATACCATAATACAATATGAATATGGTGAATAAATATACTATCGAGACTCATTAGATAATTTGAATTATTTCAAATGTATATGGAATATGTGTCATTAAGTAATAATCTTTTAACTTAGTTTCTTAGTGATGAAGTAACCTAAAATTTGGTGATGGAGAAGAAGAAAAATATTGAAATTGTTTACATCTATTATACCATAATACAATATGAATATGGTGGATAAATATACTATCGAGACTCATTAGATAATTTGAATCATTTCAAATGTATATGGAATATGTGTCATTAAGTAATAGTCTTTTAACTTAGTTTCTTAGTGATGAAGTAACCTAAAATTTGGTGATGGAGAATTAGAAAATACTGAAACTGTTTACATCTATTATACCATAATACAATATGAATATGATGGATAAATATACTATCGAGACTCATTAGATAATTTGAATTATTTCAAATGTATATGGAATATGTATCATTAAGTATAGTCTTTTAACATATTTTCTTAGTGATGAACTAACCTAAGATTTGGTGATGGAGAATTAGAAAATACTGAAACTGTTTACATGTAATATACCATAATACAATATGAATATGGTGAATAAATATACTATCGAGACTCATTAGATAATTTGAATTATTTCAAATGTATATGGAATATGTGTCATTAAGTAATAGTCTTTTAACTTAGTTTCTTAGTGATGAAGTAACCTTAAATTTGGTGATGGAGAAGAAGAAAAATATTGAAATTGTTTACATCTATTATACCATAATACAATATGAATATGGTGGATAAATATACTATCGAGACTCATTAGATAATTTGAATCATTTCAAATGTATATGGAATATGTGTCATTAAGTAATAGTCTTTTAACTTAGTTTCTTAGTGATGAAGTAACCTAAAATTTGGTGATGGAGAATTAGAAAATACTGAAACTGTTTACATCTATTATACCATAATACAATATTAATATGGTGAATAAATATACTATCGAGACTCATTAGATAATTTGAATTATTTCAAATGTATATGGAATATGTGTCATTAAGTAATAATCTTTTAACTTAGTTTCTTAGGGATGAAGTAACCTAAAATTTGGTGATGGAGAAGAAGAAAAATTTTGAAATTGTTTACATCTATTATAAAATAATACAATATGAATATGGTGGATAAATATACTATCGAGACTCATTAGATAATTTGAATCATTTCAAATGTATATGGAATATGTGTCATTAAGTAATAGTCTTTTAACTTAGTTTCTTAGTGATGAAGTAACCTAAAATTTGGTGATGGAGAATTAGAAAATACTGAAACTGTTTAAATTCTATTATACCATAATACAATATGAATATGATGGATAAATATACAATCGAGACTCATTAGATAATTTGAATTATTTCAAATGTATATGGAATATGTATCATTAAGTAATAGTCTTTTAACATATTTTCTTAGTGATTAACTAACCTAAGATTTGGTGATGGAGAATTAGAAAATACTGAAACTGTTTACATGTATTATACCATAATACAATATGAATATGGTGAATAAATATACTATCGAGACGCATTAGATAATTTGAAATATTTCAAATGTATATGGAATATGTGTCATTAAGTAATAGTCTTTTAACTTAGTTTCTTAGTGATGAAGTAACCTTAAATTTGGTGATGGAGAAGAAGAAAAATATTGAAATTGTTTACAGATATTATACCATAATACAATCTGAATATGGTGGATAAATATACTATCGAGACTCATTAGATAATTTGAATCATTTCAAATGTATATGGAATATGTGTCATTAAGTAATAGTCTTTTAACTTAGTTTCTTAGTGATGAAGTAACCAAAGATTTGGTGATGGAGAATTAGAAAATACTGAAACTGTTTACATCTATTATACCATAATACAATATGAATATGGTGAATAAATATACTATCGAGACTCATTTGATAATTTGAATTATTTCAAATGTATATGGAATATGTGTCATTAAGTAATAGTCTTTTAACTTAGTTCCTTAGTGATGAAGTAACCTAAGATTTGGTGATGGAGAATTAGAAAATACTGAAACTGTTTACATCTATTATACCATAATACAATATGAATATGGTGAATAAATATACTATCGAGACTCATTAGATAATTTGAATTATTTCAAATGTATATGGAATATGTGTCATTAAGTAATAATCTTTTAACTTAGTTTCTTAGTGATGAAGTAACGTAAAATTTGGTGATGGAGAAGAAGAAAAATATTGAAATTGTTACATCTATTATACCATAATACAATATGAATATGGTGGATAAATATACTATCGAGACTCATTAGATAATTAGAATCATTTCAAATGTATATGGAATATGTGTCATTAAGTAATAGTATTTTAACTTAGTTTCTTAGTGATGAAGTAACCTAAAATTTGGTGATGGAGAATTAGAAAATACCGAAACTGTTTACATGTATTATACCATAATACAGTATGAATATGGTGAATAAATATACTATCGAGACTCATTAGATAATTTGAATTATTTCAAATGTATATGGAATATGTGTCATTAATTAATAGTCTTTTAACTTAGTTTCTTAGTGATGAAGTAACCTAAGATTTGGTGATGGAGAATTAGAAAATACTTAAACTCTTTACATCTATTATACCATAATACAATATGAATATGGTGAATAAATATACTATCGAGACTCATTAGATAATTTGAATTATTTCAAATGTATATGGAATATGTGTCATTAAGTAATAGTCTTTTAACTTAGTTTCTTAGTGATGAAGTAACCTAAGATTTGGTGATGGAGAATTAGAAAATACTGAAACTGTTTACATCTATTATACCATAATACAATATGAATATGGTGAATAAATATACTATCGAGACTCATTAGATAATTTGAATTATTTCAAATGTATATGGAATATGTGTCATTAAGTAATAGTCTTTTAACTTAGTTTCTTAGTGATGAAGTAACCTAAAATTTGGTGATGGAGAAGAAGAAAAATATTGAAATTGTTTACATCTATTATACCATAATACAATATGAATATGGTGGATAAATATACTATTGAGACTCATTAGATAATTTGAATTATTTCAAATGTATATGGAATATGTGTCATTAAGTAATAGTCTTTTAACGTGGTTTCTTAGTGATGAAGTAACCTAAAATTTGGTGATGGAGAAGAAGAAAAATATTGAAATTGTTTACATCTATTATACGATAATACAATATGAATATGGTGGATAAATATACTATTGAGAGTCATTAGATAATTTGAATTATTTCAAATGTATATGGAATATGTATCATTAAGTAATAGTCTTTTAACTTAGTTTCTTAGTGATGAAGTAACCTAAAATTTGGTGATGGAGAATTGGAAAATACTAAAATTGTTTACATCTATTATACCATATTACAATATGAATATGGTGGATAAATATACTATCGAGACTCATTAGATAATTTGAATTGTTTCAAATGTATATGGAATATGTGTCATTAAGTAATAGTCTTTTAACTTAGTTTCTTAGTGATGAAGTAACCTAAGATTTGGTGATGGAGAATTAGAAAATACTGAAACTGTTTACATCTATTATACCATAATACAATATGAATATGGTGAATAAATATACTATCGAGACTCATTAGATAATTTGAATTATTTCAAATGTATATGGAATATTTGTCATTAAGTAATAGTCTTTAAACTTAGTTTCATAGTGATGAAGTAACTTAAGATTTGGTGATGGAGAATTAGACAATACTGAAACTGTTTACATCTATTATACCATAATACAATATGAATATGATGGATAAATATACTATCGAGACTCATTAGATAATTTGAATTATTTCAAATGTAAATGGAATATGTATCATTAAGTAATAGTCTTTTAACATATTTTCTTAGTGATGAACTAACCTAAGATTTGGTGATGGAGAATTAGAAAATACTGAAACTGTTTACATGTATTATACCATAATACAATATGAATATGGTGAATAAATATACTATCGAGACTCATTAGATAATTTGAATTATTTCAAATGTATAAGGAATATGTGTCATTAATTAATAGTCTTTTAACTTAGTTTCTTAGTGATGAAGTAACCTAAGATTTGGTGACGGAGAATTAGAAAATAATGAAACTGTTTACATGTATTATACCATAATACAATATGAATATGGTGAATAAATATACTATCGAGACTCATTAGATAATTTGAATTATTTCAAATGTATATGGAATATGTGTCATTAAGTAATAGTCTTTTAACATATTTTCTTAGTGATGAACTAACCTAAGATTTGGTGATGGAGAATTAGAAAATACTGAAACTGTTTACATGTATTATACCATAATACAATATGAATATGGTGAATAAATATACTATTGAGACTCATTAGATAATTTGAATTATTTAAAATGTATAAGGAATATGTGTCATTAATTAATAGTCTTTTAACTTAGTTTCTTAGTGATGAAGTAACCTAAGATTTGGTGATGGAGAATTAGAAAATAATGAAATTGTTTACATGTATTATACCATAATACAATATGAATATGGTTGATAAATATACTATCGAGACTCATTAGATAATTTGAATTATTTCAAATGTATATATAATATGTGTCATTAAATAATAGTCTTTTAACTTAGTTTCTTGATGAAGAAGTAACCTAAAATTTGGTGATGGAAAAGAAGGAAAATACTGAAATTGTTTACATCTATTATACCAAAATACAATATGAATATGGTGAATAAATATACTATCGAGACTCATTAGATAATTTGAATTATTTCAAATGTATATGGAATATGTGTCATTAAGTAATAGTCTTTTAACTTAGTTTCTTAGTGATGAAGTAACCTAAGATTTGGTGATGGAGAATTAGAAAATACTAAAACTGTTTACATCTATTATACCATAATACAATATGAATATGGGGAATAAATATACTATCGAGACTCATTAGATAATTTGAATTATTTCAAATGTATATGGAATATGTGACATTAAGTAATAGACTTTTAACTTAGTTTCTTAGTGATGAAGTAACCTAAGATTTGGTGATGGAGAATTAGAAAATACTGAAACTGTTTACATCTATTATACCATAATACAATATGAATATGGTGAATAAATATACTATCGAGACTCATTAGATAATTTGAATTATTTCAAATCTATATGGAATATGTGTCATTAAGTAATAGTCTTTTAACTTAGTTTCTTAGTGATGAAGTAACCTAAAATTTGGTGATGGAGAAGAAGAAAAATATTTAAATTGTTTACATCTATTATACCATAATATAATATGAATATGGTGGATAAATATACTATCGAGACTCATTAGATAATTTGAATCATTTCAAATGTATATGGAATATGTGTCATTAAGTAATAGTCTTTTAACTTAGTTTCTTAGTGATGAAGTAACCTAAAATTTGGTGATGGAGAATTAGAAAATACTGAAACTGTTTACATGTATTATACCATAATACAGTATGAATATGCTGAATAAATATACTATCGAGACTCATTAGATAATTTGAATTATTTCAAATGTATATGGAATATGTGTCATTAAGTAATAGTCTTTTAACTTAGTTTCTTAGTGATGAAGTAACCTAAAATTTGGTGATGGAGAATTAGAAAATACTGAAACTGTTTACATCTATTATACCATAATACAATATGAATATGGTGAATAAATATACTATCGAGACTCATTAGATAATTTGAATTATTTCAAATGTATATGGAATATGTGTCATTAAGTAATAGTCTTTTAACTTAGTTTCTTAGTGATGAAGTAACCTAAGATTTGGTGATGGAGAATTAGAAAATACTGAAACTGTTTACATCTATTATACCATAATACAATATGAATATGGTGAATAAATATACTATCGAGACTAATTAGATAATTTGAATTATTTCAAATGTATATGGAATATGTGTCATTAAGTAATAGTCTTTTAACTTAGTTTCTTAGTGATGAAGTAACCTTAAATTTGGTGATGGAGAAGAAGAAAAATATTGAAATTGTTTACATCTATTATACCATAATACAATATGAATATGGTGGATAAATATACTATCGAGACTCATTAGATAATTTGAATCATTTCAAATGTATATGGAATATGTGTCATTAAGTAATAGTCTTTTAACTTAGTTTCTTAGTGATGAAGTAACCTAAAATTTGGTGATGGAGAATTAGAAAATACTGAAACTGTTTACATCTATTATACCATAATACAATATGAATACGATGGATAAATATACTATCGAGACTCATTAGATAATTTGAATTATTTCAAATGTATATGGAATATGTATCATTAAGTTTTAGTCTTTTAACTTAGTTTCTTAGTGATGAAGTAACCTAAGATTTGGTGATGGAGAATTAGAAAATACTGAAACTGTTTACATCTATTATACCATAATACAATATGAATATGGTGAATAAATATACTATCGAGACTCATTAGATAATTTGAATTATTTCAAATGTATATGGAATATGTGTCATTAAGTAATAGTCTTTTAACTTAGTTTCTTAGTGATGAAGTAACCTAAGATTTGGTGATGGAGAATTAGAAAATACTGAAACTGTTTACATCTAATATACCATAATATGATATAAATATGGTGAATAAATATACTATCGAGACTCATTAGATAATTTGAATTATTTCAAATGTATATGGAATATGTGTCATTAAGTAATAATTTTTTTAACTTAGTTTCTTAGTGATGGAGTAACCTTAAATTTGGTGATGGAGAAGAAGAAAAATATTGAAATTGTTTACATCTATTATACCATAATACAATATGAATATGGTGGATAAATATACTATCGAGACTCATTAGATAATTTGAATCATTTCAAAAGTATATGGAATATGTGTCATTAAGTAATAGTCTTTTAACTTAGTTTCTTAGTGATGAAGTAACCTAAAATTTGGTGATGGAGAATTAGAAAATACTGAAACTGTTTACATCTATTATACCATAATACAATATGAATACGATGGATAAATATACTATCGAGACTCATTAGATAATTTGAATTATTTCAAATGTATATGGAATATGTATCATTAAGTTTTAGTCTTTTAACTTAGTTTCTTAGTGATGAAGTAACCTAAGATTTGGTGATGGAGAATTAGAAAATACTGAAACTGTTTACATCTATTATACCATAATACAATATGAATATGGTGAATAAATATACTATCGAGACTCATTAGATAATTTGAATTATTTCAAATGTATATGGAATATGTGTCATTAAGTAATAGTCTTTTAACTTAGTTTCTTAGTGATGAAGTAACCTAAGATTTGGTGATGGAGAATTAGAAAATACTGAAACTGTTTACATCTATTATACCATAATACAATATGAATATGGTGAATAAATATACTATCGAGACTCATTAGATAATTTGAATTATTTCAAATGTATATGGAATATGTGTCATTAAGTAATAATTTTTTTAACTTAGTTTCTTAGTGATGGAGTAACCTAAAATTTGGTGATGGAGAAGAAGAAAAATATTGAAATTGTTTACATCTATTATACCATAATACAATATGAATATGGTGGATAAATATACTATCGAGACTCATTAGATAATTTGAATCATTTCAAAAGTATATGGAATATGTGTCATTAAGTAATAGTCTTTTAACTTAGTTTCTTAGTGATGAAGTAACCTAAAATTTGGTGATGGAGAATTAGAAAATACTGAAACTGTTTACATCTATTATACCATAATACAATATGAATACGATGGATAAATATACTATCGAGACTCATTAGATAATTTGAATTATTTCAAATGTATATGGAATATGTATCATTAAGTTTTAGTCTTTTAACTTAGTTTCTTAGTGATGAAGTAACCTAAGATTTGGTGATGGAGAATTAGAAAATACTGAAACTGTTTACATCTATTATACCATAATACAATATGAATATGGTGAATAAATATACTATCGAGACTCATTAGATAATTTGAATTATTTCAAATGTATATGGAATATGTGTCATTAAGTAATAATTTTTTTAACTTAGTTTCTTAGTGATGGAGTAAACCTAAAATTTGGTGATGGAGAAGAAGAAAAATATTGAAATTGTTTACATCTATTATACCATAATACAATATGAATATGGTGGATAAATATACTATCGAGACTCATTAGATAATTTGAATCATTTCAAAAGTATATGGAATATGTGTCATTAAGTAATAGTCTTTTAACTTAGTTTCTTAGTGATGAAGTAACCTAAAATTTGGTGATGGAGAATAGAAAATACTGAAACTGTTTACATCTATTATACCATAATACAATATGAATATAGTGAATAAATATACTATCGAGACTCATTAGATAATTTGAATTATTTCAAATGTATATGGAATATGTGTCATTAAGTAATAGTCTTTTTAACTTAGTTTCTTAGTGATGAAGTAACCTAAGATTTGGTGATGGAGAATTAGAAATACTGAAACTGTTTACATCTATTATACCATAATACAATATGAATATGGTGAATAAATATACTATCGAGACTCATTAGATAATTTGAATTATTTCAAATGTATATGGAATATGTGTCATTAAGTAATAGTCTTTTAACTTAGTTTCTTAGTGATGAACTAACCTAAGATTACGTGATGGGGAATTAGAAAATACTGAAATTGTTTACATCTATTATACGATAATATAATATGAATATGGTGGATAAATATACTATATAGACTCATTAGATAATTTGAATTATTTCAAATGTATATGAAATATATGTCATTAAGTAATAGTCCTTTTAACTTAGTTTCTTAGTGATGAAGTAACCTAAGATTTGGTGATGGAGAATTAGAAAATACTGAAATTGTTTACATCTATTATACCATAATACAATATAAATATGGTGAATAAATATACTATCGAGACTCATTAGATAATTGAATTATTTCAAATGTATATGGAATATGTATCATTAAGTTTTAGTCTTTTAACTTAGTTTCTTAGTGATGAAGTAACCTAAGATTTGGTGATGGAGAATTAGAAAATACTGAAACTGTTTACATCTAATATACCATAATACAATATAGATATGGTGAATAAATATACTATCGAGACTTATTAGATAATTTGAATTATTTCAAATGTATATGGAATATGTGTCATTAAGTAATAGTCTTTTAACTTAGTTTCTTAGTGAAGAAGTAACCTAAAATTTGGTGATGGAGAATTAGAAAATACTGAAACTGTTTACATCTATTATACCATAATACAATATAAATATGGTGAATAAATATACTATCGAGACTCATTAGATAATTTGAATTATTTCAAATGTATAAGGAATATGCGTCATTAATTAATAGTCTTTTAACTTAGTTTCTTAGTGATGAAGTAACCTAAGATTTGGTGATGGAGAATTAGAAAATAATGAATCTATTTACATTTATTATACCATAATACAATATGAATATGGTGAATAAATATACTATCGAGACTCATTAGATAATTTGAATTATTTCAAATGTATATGGAATATGTGTCATTAAGTAATAGTCTTTTAACTTAGTTTCTTAGCGATGAAGTATCCTAAGAATTGGTGATGGAGAATTAGAAAATACTGAAACTATTTATATCTATTATACCATAATACAATATGAATATGGTGAATAAATATACTATCGAGACTCATTAGATAATTTGAATTATTTCAAATGTATATGGAATATGTGTCATTAAGTAATAGTCTTTTAACTTAGTTTCTTAGTGATGAAGTAACCTAAAATTTGGTGATGGAGAATTAGAAAATACTGAAACTGTTTACATCTATTATACCATAAAACAATATGAATATGGTGAATAAATATACTATCCAGACTCATTAGATAATTTGAATTATTTCAAATGTATATGGAATATGTGTCATTAAGTAATAGTCTTTTAACTTAGTTTCTTAGTGATGAAGTAACCTTAAATTTGGTGATGGAGAAGAAGAAAAATATTGAAATTGTTTACATCTATTATACCATAATACAATATGAATATGGTGGATAAATATACTATCGAGACTCATTAGATAATTGAATCATTTCAAATGTATATGGAATATGTGTCATTAAGTAATAGTCTTTTAACTTAGTTTCTTAGTGATGAAGTAACCTTAAATTTGGTGATGGAGAAGAAGAAAAATACTGAAACTGTTTACATCTATTATACCATAATACAATATGAATATGGTGGATAAATATACTATCGAGACTCATTAGATAATTTGAATCATTTCAAATGTATATGGAATATGTGTCATTAAGTAATAGTCTTTTAACTTAATTTCTTAGTGATGAAGTAACCTAAAATTTGGTGATGGAGAATTAGAAAATACTGAAACTATTTACATCTATTATACCATAATACAATATGAATATGGTGAATAAATATACTATAGAGACTCATTAGATAATTTGAATTATTTCAAATGTATATGGAATATGTGTCATTAAGTTTTAGTCTTTTAACTTAGTTTCTTAGTGATGAAGTAACCTAAGATTTGGTGATGGAGAATTAGAAAATACTGAAACTGTTTACATCTAATATACCATAATACAATATAGATATGGTGAATAAATATACTATCGAGACTTATTAGATAATTTGAATTATTTCAAATGTATATGGAATATGTGTCATTAAGTAATAGTCTTTTAACTTAGTTTCTTAGTGAAGAAGTAACCTAAAATTTGGTGATGGAGAATTAGAAAATACTGAAACTGTTTACATCTATTATACCATAATACAATATGAATATGGTGAATAAATATACTATCGAGACTCATTAGATAATTTGAATTATTTCAAATGTATAAGGAATATGCGTCATTAATTAATAGTCTTTTAACTTAGTTTCTTAGTGATGAAGTAACCTAAGATTTGGTGATGGAGAATTAGAAAATAATGAAACTGTTTACATTTATTATACCATAATACAATATGAATATGGTGAATAAATATACTATCGAGACTCATTAGATAATTTGAATTATTTCAAATGTATATGGAATATGTGTCATTAAGTAATAGTCTTTTAACTTAGTTTCTTAGCGATGAAGTATCCTAAGAATTGGTGATGGAGAATTAGAAAATACTGAAACTATTTATATCTATTATACCATAATACAATATGAATATGGTGAATAAATATACTATCGAGACTCATTAGATAATTTGAATTATTTCAAATGTATATGGAATATGTGTCATTAAGTAATAGTCTTTTAACTTAGTTTCTTAGTGATGAAGTAACCTAAAATTTGGTGATGGAGAATTAGAAAATACTGAAACTGTTTACATCTATTATACCATAAAACAATATGAATATGGTGAATAAATATACTATCGAGACTCATTGGATAATTTGAATTATTTCAAATGTATATGGAATATGTGTCATTAAGTAATAGTCTTTTAACTTAGTTTCTTAGTGATGAAGTAACCTTAAATTTGGTGATGGAGAAGAAGAAAAATATTGAAATTGTTTACATCTATTATACCATAATACAATATGAATATGGTGGATAAATATACTATCGAGACTCATTAGATAATTGAATCATTTCAAATGTATATGGAATATGTGTCATTAAGTAATAGTCTTTTAACTTAGTTTCTTAGTGATGAAGTAACCTTAAATTTGGTGATGGAGAAGAAGAAAAATACTGAAACTGTTTACATCTATTATACCATAATACAATATGAATATGGTGGATAAATATACTATCGAGACTCATTAGATAATTTGAATCATTTCAAATGTATATGGAATATGTGTCATTAAGTAATAGTCTTTTAACTTAATTTCTTAGTGATGAAGTAACCTAAAATTTGGTGATGGAGAATTAGAAAATACTGAAACTATTTACATCTATTATACCATAATACAATATGAATATGGTGAATAAATATACTATAGAGACTCATTAGATAATTTGAATTATTTCAAATGTATATGGAATATGTGTCATTACGTAATAGTCTTTTAACTTAGTTTTTTAGTGAAGAAGTAACCTAAGAATTGGTGATGGAGAATTAGAAAATACTGAAACTGTTTACATGTATTATACCATAATACAATATGAATATGGTGAATAAATATACTATCGAGACTCATTAGATAATTTGAATTATTTCAAATGTATAAGGAATATGCATCATTAATTAATAGTCTTTTAACTTAGTTTCTTAGTGATGAAGTAACCTAAGATTTGGTGATGGAGAATTAGAAAATAATGAAACTGTTTACATTTATTATACCATAATACAATATGAATATGGTGAATAAATATACTATCGAGACTCATTAGATAATTTGAATTATTTCAAATGTATATGGAATATGTGTCATTAAGTAATAGTCTTTTAACTTTGTTTCTTAGTAATGAAGTAACCTAAGATTTGGTGATGGAGAATTAGAAAATACTGAAACTGTTTACATGTATTATACCATAATACAATATGAATATGGTGAATAAATATACTATCGAGACTCATTAGATAATTTGAATTATTTCAAATGTATATGGAATATGTGTCATTAAGTAATAGTCTTTTAACTTAGTTTCTTAGTGATGAAGTAACCTAAAATTTAATGATGGAGAATTAGAAAATACTGAAACTGTTTACATCTATTATACCATAATACAATATGAATATGGTGAATAAATATACTATCGAGACTCATTAGATAATTTGAATTATTTCAAATGTATATGGAATATGTGTCATTAAGTAATAGTCTTTTAACTTAGTTTCTTAGTGATGAAGTAACCTAAAATTTGGTGATGGAGAAGAAGAAAAATATTGAAATTGTTTACATCTATTATACCATAATACAATATGAATATGGTGGATAAATATACTATCGAGACTCATTAGATAATTGAATCATATCAAATGTATATGGAATATGTGTCATTAAGTAATAGTCTTTTAACTTAGTTTCTTAGTGATGAAGTAACCTAAAATTTGGTGATGGAGAAATAGAAAATACTGAAACTGTTTACATCTATTATACCATAATACAATATAAATATTGTGAATAAATATACTATCGAGACTCATTAGATAATTTGAATTATTTCAAATGTATATGGAATATGTGTCATTAAGTAATAGTCTTTAAACTTAGTTTCTTAGTGATGAAGTAACCTAAGATTTGGTGATGGAGAATTAGAAAATACTGAAACTGTTTACATCTATTATACCATAATACAATATGAATATGATGGATAAATATACTATCGAGACTCATTAGATAATTTGAATTATTTCAAATGTATATGGAATATGTATCATTAAGTTTTAGTCTTTTAACTTAGTTTCTTAGTGATGAAGTAACCTAAGATTTGGTGATGGAGAATTAGAAAATACTGAAACTGTTTACATCTAATATACCATAATACAATATAGATATGGTGAATAAATATACTATCGAGACTCATTAGATAATTTGAATTATTTCAAATGTATATGGAATATGTGTCATTAAGTAATAGTTTTTTAACTTGGTTTCTTAGTGAAGAAGTAACCTAAAATTTGGTTATGGAGAAGAAGGAAAATACTGAAATTGTTTACATCTATTATACCATAATACAATACGAATATCGTGAAGAAATATACTATCGAGACTAATTAGATAATTTAAATTATTTCAAATGTATATGGAATATGTGTCATTAAGTAATAGTCTTTTAACTTTGTTTCTTAGTGATGAAGTAACCTAAAATTTGGTGATGGAGAAGAAGAAAAATATTGAAATTGTTTACATCTATTATACCATAATACAATATGAATATGGTGAATAAATATACTATCGAGACTCATTATATAATTTGAATTATTTTCAATGTATATAAAATATGTGTCATCAATTAATAGTCTTTTAAGTTAGTTTCTTAGTGATGAAGTAACCTAAAATTTGGTGACGGAGAAGAAAAAAATACTGAAATTGTTTACATCTATTATACCATAATACAATATGAATATCGTGAATAAATATACTATCGAGACTCATTAGATAATTTGAATTATTTCAAATGTATACCGAATATGTGTCATTAAGTAATAGTCTTTTAACTTAGTTTCTTAGTGATGAACTAACCTAAGAATTGGTGATGGAGAATTAGAAAATACAGAAACTGTTTACATGTATTATACCATAATACAATATGAATATGGTGAATAAATATACCATCGAGACTCATTAGATAATTTGAATTATTTCAAATGTATAAGGAATATGCGTCATTAATTAATAGTCTTTTAACTTAGTTTCTTAGTGATGAAGTAACCTAAAATTTGGTGATGGAGAAGAAAAAAATACTGAAATTGTTTACATCTATTATACCATAATACAATATGAATATCGTGAATAAATAAACTATCGAGACTCATTAGATAATTTGAATTATTTCAAATGTATATGGAATGTGTATCATTAAGTTTTAGTCTTTTAACTTAGTTTCTTAGTGATGAAGTAACCTAAGATTTGGTGATGGAGAATTAGAAAATACTGAAACTGTTTACATCTAATATACCATAATACAATATAGATATGGTGAATAAATATACTATCGAGACTCATTAGATAATTTGAATTATTTCAAATGTATATGGAATATGTGTCATTAAGTAATAGTCTTTTAACTTGGTTTCTTAGTGAAGAAGTAACCTAAAATTTGGTTATGGAGAAGAAGGAAAATACTGAAATTGTTTACATCTATTATACCATAATACAATATGAATATCGTGAATAAATATACTATCGAGACTCATTAGATAATTTAAATTATTTCAAATGTATATGGAATATGTGTCATTAAGTAATAGTCTTTTAACTTTGTTTCTTAGTGATGAAGTAACCTAAAATTTGGTGATGGAGAAGAAGAAAAATATTGAAATTGTTTACATCTATTATACCATAATACAATATGAATATGGTGAATAAATATACTATCGAGACTCATTATATAATTTGAATTATTTTCAATGTATATAAAATATGTGTCATCAATTAATAGTCTTTTAACTTAGTTTCTTAGTGATGAAGTAACCTAAAATTTGGTGATGGAGAAGAAAAAAATACTGAAATTGTTTACATCTATTATACCATAATACAATATGAATATCGTGAATAAATATACTATCGAGACTCATTAGATAATTTGAATTATTTCAAATGTATACCGAATATGTGTCATTAAGTAATAGTCTTTTAACTTAGTTTCTTAGTGATGAACTAAACTAAGAATTGGTGATGGAGAATTAGAAAATACAGAAACTGTTTAAATGTATTATACCATAATACAATATGAATATGGTGAATAAATATACCATCGAGACTCATTAGATAATTTGAATTATTTCAAATGTATAAGGAATATGCGTCATTAATTAATAGTCTTTTAACTTAGTTTCTTAGTGATGAAGTAACCTAAGATTTGGTGATGGAGAATTAGAAAATACTGAAACTGTTTACATCTATTATACCATAACACAATATGAATATGATGGATAAATATATTATCGAGACTCATTAGATAATTTGAATTATTTCAAATGTATATGGAATATGTATCATTAAGTTCTAGTCTTTTAACTTAGTTTCTTAGTGATGAAGTAACCTAAGATTTGGTGATGGAGAATTAGAAAATACTGAAACTGTTTACATCTAATATACCATAATACAATATAGATATGGTGAATAAATATACTATCGAGACTCATTAGATAATTTGAATTATTTCAAATGTATATGGAATATGTGTCATTAAGTAATAGTCTTTTAACTTAGTTTCTTACTGAAGAAGTAACCTAAAATTTGGTTATGGAGAAGAAGGAAAATACTGAAATTGTTTACATCTATTATACCATAATACAATATGAATATCGTGAATAAATATACTATCGAGACTCATTAGATAATTTAAATTATTTCAAATGTATATGGAATATGTGTCATTAAGTAATAGTCTTTTAACTTTGTTTCTTAGTGATGAAGTAACCTAAAATTAGGTGATGGAGAAGAAGAAAAATATTGAAATTGTTTACATCTATTATACCATAATACAATATGAATATGGTGAATAAATATACTATCGAGACTCATTATATAATTTGAATTATTTTCAATGTATATAAAATATGTGTCATCAATTAATAGTCTTTTAACTTAGTTTCTTAGTGATGAAGTAACCTAAAATTTGGTGATGGAGAAGAAAAAAATACTGAAATTGTTTACATCTATTATACCATAATACAATATGAATATCGTGAATAAATATACTATCGAGACTCATTAGATAATTTGAATTATTTCAAATGTATACCGAATATGTGTCATTAAGTAATAGTCTTTTAACTTAGTTTCTTAGTGATGAACTAACCTAAGAATTGGTGATGGAGAATTAGAAAATACATAAACTGTGTACATGTATTATACCATAATACAATATGAATATGGTGAATAAATATACTATCGAGACTCATTAGATAATTTGAATTATTTAAAAGGTATAAGGAATATGCGTCATTAATTAATAGTCTTTTAACTTAGTTTCTTAGTGATGAAGTAACCTAAGATTTGGTGATGGAGAATTAGAAAATAATGAAACTGTTTACATGTATTATACCATAATACAATATGAATATGGTGAATAAATATACTATCGAGACTCATTAGATAATTTGAATTATTTCAAATGTATAAGGAATATGCGTCATTAATTAATAGTCTTTTAACTTAGTTTCTTAGTGATGAAGTAACCTAGGATTTGGTGTTGGAGAATTAGAAAATATTGAAACTGTTTACATGTATTATACCATAATACAATATAAATATGGTGAATAAATATACTATCGACATTCATTAGATAATTTTAATTATTTCAAATGTATATGGAATATGTGTCTTTAAGTAATAGTCTTTTAACTTAGTTTCTTAGTGATGAAGTAACCTAAGATTTGGTGATGGAGAATTTGAAAATACTGAAACTGTTTACATCTATTATACCATAATACAATATGAATATGGTGAATAAATATACTATCGAGACTCATTAGATAATTTCAATTATTTCAAATGTATATGGAATATGTGTCATTAAGTAATAGTCTTTTAACTTAGTTTCTTAGTGATGAAGTAACCTAAAATTTGGTGATGGAGAAGAAGAAAAATATTGAAATTGTTTACATCTATTATACCATAATACAATATGAATATGTTGAATAAATATACTATCGAGACTCATTATATAATTTGAATTATTTTCAATGTATATAAAATATGTGTCATCAATTAATAGTCTTTTAACTTAGTTTCTTAGTGATGAAGTAACCTAAGATTTGGTGATGGAGAATTAGAAAATACTGAAATTGTTTACATCTATTATACCATAATACAATATAAATATGGTGAATAAATATACTATCGAGACTCATTAGATAATTTGAATTATTTCAAATGTATATGGAATATGTGTCATTAAGTAATAGTCTTTAAACTTAGTTTCTTAGTGATGAAGTAACCTAAGATTTGGTGATGGAGAATTAGAAAATACTGAAACTGTTTACATCTATTATACCATAATACAATATGAATATGATGGATAAATATACTATCGAGACTCATTAGATAATTTGAATTATTTCAAATGTATATGGAATATGTATCATTAAGTTTTAGTCTTTTAACTTAGTTTCTTAGTGATGAAGTAACCTCAGATTTGGTGATGGAGAATTAGAAAATACTGAAACTGTTTACATCTAATATACCATAATATAATATAAATATGGTGAATAAATATACTATCGAGACTCATTAGATAATTTGAATTATTTCAAATGTATATGGAATATGTGTCATTAAGTAATAGTCTTTTAACTTAGTTTCTTAGTGAAGAAGTAACCTAAAATTTGGTGATAGAGAAGAAGGAAAATACTGAAATTGTTTACATCTATTATACCATAATACAATATGAATATGGTGAATAAATATACTATCGAGACTCATTAGATAATTTAAATTATTTCAAATGCATATGGAATATGTGTCATTAAGTAATAGTCTTTTAACTTAGTTTCTTAGTGATGAAGTAACCTAAGATTTTGTGATCGAGAATTAGAAAATAATGAAATTGTTTACATGTATTATACCATAATACAATATGAATATGGTGAATAAATATACTATCGAGACTCATTAGATAATTTGAATTATTTCAAATGTATATGGAATATGTGTCATTAAGTAATAGTCTTTTAACTTAGTTTCTTAGTGATGGAGTAACCTAAAATTTGGTGATGGAGAATTAGAAAATACTGAAACTGTTTACATCTATTATAACATAATACATTATGAATATGGTAAATAAATATACTATCGAGACTCATTTGATAATTTGAATTATTTCAAATGTATATGGAATATGTGTCATTAAGTAATAGTCTTTTAACTTAGTTTATTAGTGATGAAGTAACCTAAGATTTGGTGATGGAGAATTTGAAAATACTGAAACTGTTTACATCTATTATACCATAATACAATATGAATATGGTGAATAAATATACTATCGAGACTCATTAGATAATTTGAATTATTTCAAATGTATATGGAATATGTGTCATTAAGTAATAGTCTTTTAACTTAGTTTCTTAGTGATGAAGTAACCTAAAATTTGGTGATGGAGAAGAAGAAAAATATTGAAATTGTTTACATCTATTATACCATAATACAATATGAATACGGTGGATAAATATACTATCGAGACTAATTAGATAATTTGAATCATTTCAAATGTATATGGAATATGTGTCATTAAGTAATAGTCTTTTAACTTAGTTTCTTAGTGATGAAGTAACCTAAAATTTGGTGATGGAGAATTAGAAAATACTGAAACTGTTTACATCTATTATACCATAATACAATATAAATATGGTGAATAAATATACTATCGAGACTCATTAGATAATTTGAATTATTTCAAATGTATATGGAATATGTGTCATTAAGTAATAGTCTTTAAACTTAGTTTCTTAGTGATGAAGTAACCTAAGATTTGGTGATGGAGAATTAGAAAATACTGAAACTATTTACATCTATTATACCATAATACAATATGAATATGATGGATAAATATACTATCGAGACTCATTAGATAATTTGAATTATTTCAAATGTATAAGGAATATGTATCATTAAGTTTTAGTCTTTTAACTTAGTTTCTTAGTGATAAAGTAACCTAAGATTTTGTGATGGAGAATTAGAAAACACTGAAACTGTTTACATCTAATATACCATAATATAATATAAATATGGTGAATAAATATACTATCGAGACTCATTAGATAATTTAAATTATTTCAAATGTATATGGAATATGTGTCATTAAGTAATAGTCTTTTAACTTTGTTTCTTAGTGATGAAGTAACCTAAAATTTGGTGATGGGGAAGAAGAAAAATATTGAAATTGTTTACATCTATTATACCATAATACAATATGAATATGTTGAATAAATATACTATCGAGACTCATTATATAATTTGAATTATTTTCAACGTATATAAAATATGTGCCATCAATTAATAGTATTTTAACTTAGTTTCTTAGTGATGAAGTAACCTAAGATTTGGTGATGGAGAATTAGAAAATACTGAAACTGTTTACATGTATTATACCATAATACAATATGAATATGGTGAATAAATATACTATCGAGACTCATTAGATAATTTGAATTATTTCAAATGTATATGGAATATGTGTCATTAAGTAATAGTCTTTTAAATTAGTTTCTTAGTGATGAAGTAACCTAAAATTTGGTGATGGAGAATTAGAAAATACTGAAACTGTTTACATCTATTATACCATAATACAATATGAATATGGTGAATAAATATTATCGAGACTCATTAGATAATTTGAA
This sequence comes from Vicia faba, assembly GCA_948472305.1. Lineage (NCBI taxonomy): Eukaryota > Viridiplantae > Streptophyta > Magnoliopsida > Fabales > Fabaceae > Vicia > Vicia faba. Next base: position 148,501 of record CATIWC010001768.1, read on the forward strand.
TTATTTCAAATGTATATGGAATATGTGTCATTAAGTAATAGTCTTTTAACTTAGTTTCTTAGTGATGAAGTAACCTAAGATTTGGTGATGGAGAATTAGAAAATACTGAAACTGTTTACATCTATTATACCATAATACAATATGAATATGGTGAATAAATATACTATCGAGACTCATTAGATAATTTGAATTATTTCAAATGTATATGGAATATGTGTCATTAAGTAATAGTCTTTAAACTTAGTTTCTTAGTGATGAAGTAACCTAAGATTTTGTGATGGAGAATTAGAAAATACTGAAACTGTTTACATCTAATATACCATAATATAATATAAATATGGTGAATAAATATACTATCGAGACTTATTAGATAATTTGAATTATTTCAAATGTATATGGAATATGTGTCATTAAGTAATAGTCTTTTAACTTAGTTTCTTAGTGAAGAAGTAACCTAAAATTTGGTGATGGAGAAGAAGGAAAATACTGAAATTGTTTACATCTATTATACCATAATACAATATGAATATGGTGAATAAATATACTATCGAGACTCATTAGATAATTTAAATTATTTCAAATGTATATGGAATATGTGTCATTAAGTAATAGTCTTTTAACTTTTTTTCTTAGTGATGAAGTAACCTAAAATTTGGTGATGGAGAAGAAGAAAAATATTGAAATTGTTTACATCTATTATACCATAATACAATATGAATATGTTGAATAAATATACTATCGAGACTCATTATATAATTTGAATTATTTTCAATGTATATAAAAGATGTGTCATCAATTAATAGTCTTTTAACTTAGTTTCTTAGTGATGAAGTAACCTAAGATTTGGTGATGGAGAATTAGAAAATACTGAAACTGTTTACATGTATTATACCATAATACAATATGAATATGGTGAATAAATATATTATCGAGGCTCATTAGATAATTTGAATTATTTCAAATGTATATGGAATATGTGTCATTAAGTAATAGTCTTTTAACTTAGTTTCTTAGTGATGAAGTAACCTAAAATTTGGTGATGGAGAATTAGAAAATACTGAAACTGTTTACATCTATTATACCATAATACAATATGAATATGGTGAATAAATATATTATCGAGACTCATTAGATAATTTGAATTATTTCAAATGTATATGGAATATGTGTCATTAAGTAATAGTCTTTTAACTTAGTTTCTTAGTGATGAAGTAACCTAAGATTTGGTGATGGAGAATTAGAAAATACTGAAATTGTTTACATCTATTATACCATAATACAATATGCATATGGTGAATAAATATACTATCGAGACTCATTAGATAATTTGAATTATTTCAAATGTATATGGAATATGTGTCATTAAGTAATAGTCTTTTAACTTAGTTTCTTAGTGATGAAGTAACCTTAAATTTGGTGATGGAGAAGAAGAAAAATATTGAAATTGTTTACATCTATTATACCATAATACAATATGAATATGGTGGATAAATATACTATCGAGACTCATTAGATAATTTGAATCATTTCAATTGTATATGGAATATGTGTTATTAAGTAATAGTCTTTTAACTTAGTTTCTTAGTGATGAAGTAACCTAAAATTTGGTGATGGAGAATTAGAAATTACTGAAACTGTTTACATCTATTATACCATAATACAATATAAATATGGTGAATAAATATACTATCGAGACTCATTAGATAATTTGAATTATTTCAAATGTATATGGAATATGTGTCATTAAGTAATAGTCTTTAAACTTAGTTTCTTAGTGATGAAGTAACCTAAGATTTTGTGATGGAGAATTAGAAAATACTGAAACTGTTTACATCTAATATACTATAATACAATATAGATATGGTGAATAAATATACTATCGAGACTCATTAGATAATTTGAATTATTTCAAATGTATATGGAATATGTGTCATTAAGTAATAGTCTTTAAACTTAGTTTCTTAGTGATGAAGTAACCTAAGATTTTGTGATGGAGAATTAGAAAATACTGAAACTGTTTACATCTAATATACTATAATAGAATATAGATATGGTGAATAAATATACTATCGAGACTCATTAGATAATTTAAATTATTTCAAATGTATATGGAATATGTGTCATTAAGTAATAGTCTTTTAACTTTGTTTCTTAGTGATGAAGTAACTTAAAATTTGGTGATGTAGAAGAAGAAAAATATTGAAATTGTTTACATCTATTATACCATAATACAATATGAATATGGTGAATAAATATACTATCGAGACTCATTATATAATTTGAATTATTTTCAATGTATATAAAGTATGTGTCATCAATTAATAGTCTTTTAACTTAGTTTCTTAGTGATGAAGTAACCTAAAATTTGGTGATGGAGAAGAAAAAAATACTGAAATTGTTTACATCTATTATACCATAATACAATATGAATATGGTGAATAAATATACTATCGAGACTCATTATATAATTTGAATTATTTTCAATGTATATAAAGTATGTGTCATTAAGTAATAGTCTTTTAACTTAGTTTCTTAGTGAAGAAGTAACCTAAAATTTGGTGATGGAGAAGAAGGAAAATACTGAAATTGTTTACATCTATTATACCATAATACAATATGAATATGGTGAATAAATATACTATCGAGACTCATTAGATAATTTAAATTATTTCAAATGTATATGGAATATGTGTCATTAAGTAATAGTCTTTTAACTTTGTTTCTTAGTGATGAAGTAACCTAAAATTTGGTGATGGAGAAGAAGAAAAATATTGAAATTGTTTACATCTATTATACCATAATACAATATGAATATGTTGAATAAATATACTATCGAGACTCATTATATAATTTGAATTATTTTCAATGTATATAAAATATGTGTCATCAATTAATAGTCTTTTAACTTAGTTTCTTAGTGATGAAGTAACCTAAGATTTGGTGATGGAGAATTAGAAAATACTGAAACTGTTTACATGTATTATACCATAATACAATATGAATATGGTGAATAAATATACTATCGAGACTCATTAGATAATTTGAATTATTTCAAATGTATATGGAATATGTGTCATTAAGTAATAGTCTTTTAAATTAGTTTCTTAGTGATGAAGTAACTTAAAATTTGGTGATGGAGAATTAGAAAATACTGAAACTGTTTACATCTATTATACCATAATACAATATGAATATGGTGAATAAATATATTATCGAGACTCATTAGATAATTTGAATTATTTCAAATGTATATGGAATATGTGTCATTAAGTAATAGTCTTTTAACTTAGTTTCTTAGTGATGAAGTAACATAAGATTTGGTGATGGAGAATTAGAAAATACTGAAACTGTTTACATCTATTATACCATAATACAATATGAATATGGTGAATAAATATACTATCGAGACTCATTAGATAATTTGAATTATTTCAAATGTATATGGAATATGTGTCATTAAGTAATAGTCTTTAAACTTAGTTTCTTAGTGATGAAGTAACCTAAGATTTGGTGATGGAGAATTAGAAAATACTGAAACTATTTACATCTATTATACCATAATACAATATGAATATGATGGATAAATATACTATCGAGACTCATTAGATAATTTGAATTATTTCAAATGTATAAGGAATATGTATCATTAAGTTTTAGTCTTTTAACTTAGTTTCTTAGTGATGAAGTAACCTAAGATTTTGTGATGGAGAATTAGAAAATACTGAAACTGTTTACATCTAATATACCATAATATAATATAAATATGCTGAATAAATATACTATCGAGACTTATTAGATAATTTGAATTATTTCAAATGTATATGGAATATGTGTCATTAAGTAATAGTCTTTTAACTTAGTTTCTTAGTGAAGAAGTAACCTAAAATTTGGTGATGGAGAAGAAGGAAAATACTGAAATTGTTTACATCTATTATACCATAATACAATATGAATATGGTGAATAAATATACTATCGAGACTCATTAGATAATTTAAATTATTTCAAATGTATATGGAATATGTGTCATTAAGTAATAGTCTTTTAACTTAGTTTCTTAGTGATGAAGTAACCTAAAATTTGGTGATGGAGAAGAAGAAAAATATTGAAATTGTTTACGTCTATTATACCATAATACAATATGAACATGTTGAATAAATATACTATCGAGACTCATTATATAATTTGAATTATTTTCAATGCATATAAAATATGTGTCATCAATTAATAGTCTTTTAACTTAGTTTCTTAGTGATGAAGTAACCTAAGATTTGGTGATGGAGAATTAGAAAATATTGAAACTGTTTACATGTATTATACCATAATACAATATGAATATGGTGAATAAATATACTATCGAGACTCATTAGATAATTTGAATTATTTCAAATGTATATGGAATATGTGTCATTAAGTAATAGTCTTTTAACTTAGTTTCTTAGTGATGAAGTAACCTAAAATTTGGTGATGGAGAATTAGAAAATACTGAAACTGTTTACATCTATTATACCATAATACAATATGAATATGGTGAATAAATATATTATCGAGACTCATTAGATAATTTGAATTATTTCAAATGTATATGGAATATGTGTCATTAAGTAATAGTCTTTTAACTTAGTTTCTTAGTGATGAAGTAACCTAAGATTTGGTGATGGAGAATTAGAAAATACTGAAATTGTTTACATCTATTATACCATAATACAATATGAATATGGTGAATAAATATACTATCGAGACTCATTAGATAATTTGAATTATTTCAAATGTATATGGAATATGTGTCATTAAGTAATAGTCTTTTAACTTAGTTTCTTAGTGATGAAGTAACCTTAAATTTGGTGATGGAGAAGAAGAAAAATATTGAAATTGTTTACATCTATTATACCATAATACAATATCAATATGGTGGATAAATATACTATCGAGACTCATTAGATAATTTGAATCATTTCAAATGTATATGGAATATGTGTTATTAAGTAATAGTCTTTTAACTTAGTTTCTTAGTGATGAAGTAACCTAAAATTTGGTGATGGAGAATTAGAAAATACTGAAACTGTTTACATCTATTATACCATAATACAATATAAATATGGTGAATAAATATACTATCGAGACTCATTAGATAATTTGAATTATTTCAAATGTATATGGAATATGTGTCATTAAGTAATAGTCTTTAAACTTAGTTTCTTAGTGATGAAGTAACCTAAGATTTTGTGATGGAGAATTAGAAAATACTGAAACTGTTTACATCTAATATACTATAATACAATATAGATATGGTGAATAAATATACTATCGAGACTCATTAGATAATTTGAATTATTTCAAATGTATATGGAATATGTGTCATTAAGTAATAGTCTTTAAACTTAGTTTCTTAGTGATGAAGTAACCTAAGATTTTGTGATGGAGAATTAGAAAATACTAAAACTGTTTACATCTAATATACTATAATACAATATAGATATGGTGAATAAATATACTATCGAGACTCATTAGATAATTTAAATTATTTCAAATGTATATGGAATATGTGTCATTAAGTAATAGTCTTTTAACTTTGTTTCTTAGTGATGAAGTAACTTAAAATTTGGTGATGTAGAAGAAGAAAAATATTGAAATTGTTTACATCTATTATACCATAATACAATATGAATATGGTGAATAAATATACTATCGAGACTCATTATATAATTTGAATTATTTTCAATGTATATAAAGTATGTGTCATCAATTAATAGTCTTTTAACTTAGTTTCTTAGTGATGAAGTAACCTAAAATTTGGTGATGGAGAAGAAAAAAATACTGAAATTGTGTACATCTATTATACCATAATACAATATGAATATGGTGAATAAATATACTATCGAGACTCATTATATAATTTGAATTATTTTCAATGTATATAAAGTATGTGTCATTAAGTAATAGTCTTTTAACTTAGTTTCTTAGTGAAGAAGTAACCTAAAATTTGGTGATGAAGAAGAAGGAAAATACTGAAATTGTTTACATCTATTATACCATAATACAATATGAATATGGTGAATAAATATACTATCGAGACTCATTAGATAATTTAAATTATTTCAAATGTATATGGAATATGTGTCATTAAGTAATAGTCTTTTAACTTTGTTTCTTAGTGATGAAGTAACCTAAAATTTGGTGATGGAGAAGAAGAAAAATATTGAAATTGTTTACATCTATTATACTATAATACAATATGAATATGTTGAATAAATATACTATCGAGACTCATTATATAATTTGAATTATTTTCAATGTATATAAAATATGTGTCATCAATTAATAGTCTTTTAACTTAGTTTCTTAGTGATGAAGTAACCTAAGATTTGGTGATGGAGAATTAGAAAATACTGAAACTGTTTACATGTATTATACCATAATACAATATGAATATGGTGAATAAATATACTATCGAGACTCATTAGATAATTTGAATTATTTCAAATGTATATGGAATATGTGTCATTAAGTAATAGTCTTTTAAATTAGTTTCTTAGTGATGAAGTAACCTAAAATTTGGTGATGGAGAATTAGAAAATACTGAAACTGTTTACATCTATTATACCATAATACAATATGAATATGGTGAATAAATATATTATGGAGACTCATTAGATAATTTGAATCATTTCAAATGTATATGGAATCGGTGTCATTAAGTAATAGTCTTTTAACTTAGTTTCTTAGTGATGAAGTAACCTAAGATTTGGTGATGGAGAATTAGAAAATACTGAAATTGTTTACATCTATTATACCATAATACAATATGAATATGGTGAATAAATATACTATCGAGACTCATTAGATAATTTAAATTATTTCAAATGTATATGGAATATGTGTCATTAAGTAATAGTCTTTTAACTTTGTTTCTTAGTGATGAAGTAACCTTAAATTTGGTGATGGAGAAGAAGAAAAATATTGAAATTGTTTACATCTATTATACCATAATACAATATCAATATGGTGGATAAATATACTATCGAGACTCATTAGATAATTTGAATCATTTCAAATGTATATGGAATATGTGTTATTAAGTAATAGTCTTTTAACTTAGTTTCTTAGTGATGAAGTAACCTAAAATTTGGTGATGGAGAATTAGAAAATACTGAAACTGTTTACATCTATTATACCATAATACAATATAAATATGGTGAATAAATATACTATCGAGACTCATTAGATAATTTGAATTATTTCAAATGTATATGGAATATGTGTCATTAAGTAATAGTCTTTAAACTTAGTTTCTTAGTGATGAAGTAACCTAAGATTTTGTGATGGAGAATTAGAAAATACTGAAACTGTTTACATCTAATATACTATAATACAATATAGATATGGTGAATAAATATACTATCGAGACTCATTAGATAATTTGAATTATTTCAAATGTATATGGAATATGTGTCATTAAGTAATAGTCTTTAAACTTAGTTTCTTAGGGATGAAGTAACCTAAGATTTGGTGATGGAGAATTAGAAAATACTGAAATTGTTTACATCTATTATACCATAATACAATATGAATATGGTGAATAAATATACTATCGAGACTCATTAGATAATTTGAATTATTTCAAATGTATATGGAATATGTGTCATTAAGTAATAGTCTTTTAACTTAGTTTCTTAGTGATGAAGTAACCTTAAATTTGGTGATGGAGAAGAAGAAAAATATTGAAATTGTTTACATCTATTATACCATAATACAATATGAATATGGTGGATAAATATACTATCGAGACTCATTAGATAATTTGAATCATTTCAAATGTATATGGAATATGTGTTATTAAGTAATAGTCTTTTAACTTAGTTTCTTAGTGATGAAGTAACCTAAAATTTGGTGATGGAGAATTAGAAAATACTGAAACTGTTTACATCTATTATATCATAATACAATATAAATATGGTGAATAAATATACTATCGAGACTCATTAGATAATTTGAATTATTTCAAATGGATATGGAATATGTGTCATTAAGTAATAGTCTTTAAACTTAGTTTCTTAGTGATGAAGTAACCTAAGATTTTGTGATGGAGAATTAGAAAATACTGAAACTGTTTACATCTAATATACTATAATACAATATAGATATGGTGAATAAATATACTATCGAGACTCATTAGATAATTTGAATTATTTCAAATGTATATGGAATATGTGTCATTAAGTAATAGTCTTTAAACTTAGTTTCTTAGTGATGAAGTAACCTAAGATTTTGTGATGGAGAATTAGAAAATACTGAAACTGTTTACATCTAATATACTATAATACAATATAGATATGGTGAATAAATATACTATCGAGACTCATTAGATAATTTAAATTATTTCAAATGTATATGGAATATGTGTCATTAAGTAATAGTCTTTTAACTTTGTTTCTTAGTGATGAAGTAACCTAAAATTTGGTGATGTAGAAGAAGAAAAATATTGAAATTGTTTACATCTATTATACCATAATACAATATGAATATGGTGAATAAATATACTATCGAGACTCATTATATAATTTGAATTATTTTCAATGTATATAAAGTATGTGTCATCAATTAATAGTCTTTTAACTTAGTTTCTTAGTGATGAAGTAACCTAAAATTTGGTGATGGAGAAGAAAAAAATACTGAAATTGTTTACATCTATTATACCATAATACAATATGAATATGGTGGATAAATATACTATCGAGACTCATTAGATAATTTGAATCATTTCAAATGTATATGGAATATGTGTCATTAAGTAATAGTCTTTTAACTTAGTTTCTTAGTGATGAAGTAACCTAAAATTTTGTGATGGAGAATTAGAAAATACTGAAACTGTTTACATCTATTATACCATAATACAATATAAATATGGTGAATAAATATACTATCGAGACTCATTAGATAATTTGAATTATTTCAAATGTATATGGAATATGTGTCATTAAGTAATAGTCTTTAAACTTAGTTTCTTAGTGATGAAGTAACTTAAGATTTGGTGATGGAGAATTAGAAAATACTGAAACTGTTTACATCTATTATACCATAATACAATATGAATATGATGGATAAATATACTATCGAGACTCATTAGATAATTTGAATTATTTCAAATGTATATGGAATATGTATCATTAAGTTTTAGTCTTTTAACTTAGTTTCTTAGTGATGAAGTAACCTAAGATTTGGTGATGGAGAATTAGAAAATACTGAAACTGTTTACATCTAATATACCATAATACAATATAGATATGGTGAATAAATATACTATCGAGACTCATTAGATAATTTGAATTATTTCAAATGTATATGGAATATGTGTCATTAAGTAATAGTCTTTTAACTTAGTTTCTTAGTGAAGAAGTAACCTAAAATTTGGTTATGGAGAAGAAGGAAAATACTGAAATTGTTTACATCTATTATACCATACTACAATATGAATATCGTGAATAAATATACTATCGAGACTCATTAGATAATTTAAATTATTTCAAATGTATATGGAATATGTGTCATTAAGTAATAGTCTTTTAACTTTGTTTCTTAGTGATGAAGTAACCTAAAATTTGGTGATGGAGAAGAAGAAAAATATTGAAATTGTTTACATCTATTATACCATAATACAATATGAATATGGTGAATAAATATTCTATCGAGACTCATTATATAATTTGAATTATTTTCAATGTATATGGAATATGTGTCATTAAGTAATAGTCTTTTAACTTAGTTTCTTAGTGAAGAAGTAACCTAAAATTTGGTTATGGAGAAGAAGGAAAATGCTGAAATTGTTTACATCTATTATACCATAATACAATATGAATATGGTGAATAAATATACTATCGAGACTCATTAGATAATTTAAATTATTTCAAATGTATATGGAATATGTGTCATTAAGTAATAGTCTTTTAACTTTGTTTTTTAGTGATGAAGTAACCTAAAATTTGGTGATGTAGAAGAAGAAAAATATTGAAATTGTTTACATCTATTATACCATAATACAATATGAATATGGTGAATAAATATACTATCGAGACTCATTATATAATTTGAATTATTTTCAATGTATATAAAGTATGTGTCATCAATTAATAGTCTTTTAACTTAGTTTCTTAGTGATGAAGTAACCTAAAATTTGGTGATGGAGAATTAGAAAATACTGAAACTGTTTACATCTATTATACCATAATACAATATGAATATGGTGAATAAATATACTATCGAGACTCATTAGATAATTTGAATTATTTCAAATGTATATGGAATATGTGTCATTAAGTAATAGTCTTTTAACTTAGTTTCTTAGTGATGAAGTAACCTAAAGTTTGGTGATGGAGAATTAGAAAATACTGAAACTGTTTACATCTATTATACCATAATACAATATAAATATGGTGAATAAATATACTATCGAGACTCATTAGATAATTTGAATTATTTCAAATGTATATGGAATATGTGTCATTAAGTAATAGTCTTTTAACTTAGTTTCTTAGTGATGAAGTAACCTAAGATTTGGTGATGGAGAATTAGAAAATACCGAAACTGTTTACATCTATTATACCATAGTCTTTTAACTTAGTTTCTTAGTGATGAAGTAACCTAAGATTTGGTGATGGAGAATTCGAAAATACTGAAACCGTTTACATCTAATATACCATAATACAATATAGATATGGTGAATAAATATACTATCGAGACTCATTAGATAATTTGAATTATTTCAAATGTATATGGAATATGTGTCATTAAGTAATTGTCTTTTAACTTAGTTTCTTAGTTAAGAAGTAACCTAAAATTTGGTTATGGAGAAGAAGGAAAATACTGAAATTGTTTACATCTATTATACCATAATACAATATGAATATCGTGAATAAATATACTATCGAGACTCATTAGATAATTTAAATTATTTCAAATGTATATGGAATATGTGTCATTAAGTAATAGTCTTTTAACTTTGTTTCTTAGTGATGAAGAAACCTAAAATTTGGTGATGGAGAAGAAGAAAAATATTGAAATTGTTTACATCTATTATACCATAATACAATATGAATATGGTGAATAAATATACTATCGAGACTCATTATATAATTAGAATTATTTTCAATGTATATGGAATATGTGTCATTAAGTAATAGTCTTTTAACTTAGTTTCTTAGTGAAGAAGTAACCTAAAATTTGGTGATGGAGAAGAAAAAAATACTGAAATTATTTACATCTATTATACAATAATACAATATGAATATCGTGAATAAATATACTATCGAGACTCATTAGATAATTTGAATTATTTCAAATGTATATGGAATATGTGTCATTAAGTAATAGTCTTTTAACTTAGTTTCTTAGTGATGAACTAACCTAAGAATTGGTGATGGAGAATTAGAAAATACTAAAACTGTTTACATGTATTATACAATAATACAATATGAATATGGTGAATAAATATACTATCGAGACTCATTAGATAATTTGAATTATTTCAAATGTATAAGGAATATGCGTCATTAATTAATAGTCTTTTAACTTAGTTTCTTAGTGATGAAGTAACCTATGATTTGGTGATGGAGAATTAGAAAAGAATGAAACTGTTTACATGTATTATACCATAATAAAATATAAATATGGTGAATAAATATACTATCGAGACTCATTAGATAATTTGAATTATTTCAAATGTATATGGAATATGTGTCATTAAGTAATAGTCTTTTAACTTAGTTTCTTAGTGATGAAGTAACCTAAGATTTGGTGATGGAGAATTAGAAAATACTGAAACTGTTTACATCTATTATACCATAATACAATATGAATATGGTGAATAAATATACTATCGAGACTCATTAGCTAATTTGAATTATTTCAAATGTATATAGAATATGTGTCATTAAGTAATAGTCTTTTAACTTAGTTTCTTAGTGATGAAGTAACCTTAAATTTGGTGATGGAGAAGAAGAAAAATATTGAAATTGTTTACATCTATTATACCATAATACAATATGAATATGGTGGATAAATATACTATCGAGACTCATTAGATAATTTGAATCATTTCAAATGTATATGTAATATGTGTCATTAAGTAATAGTCTTTTAACTTAGTTTCTTAGTGATGAAGTAAGCTAAAATTTTGTGATGGAGAATTAGAAAATACTGAAACTGTTTACATCTATTATACCATAATACAATATAAATATGGTGAATAAATATACTATCGAGACGTATTAGATAATTTGAATTATTTCAAATGTATATGGAATATGTGTCATTAAGTAATAGTCTTTAAACTTAGTTTCTTAGTGATGAAGTAACTTAAGATTTGGTGACGGAGAATTAAAAAATACTGAAACTGTTTACATCTATTATACCATAATACAATATGAATATGATGGATAAATATACTATCGAGACTCATTAGATAATTTGAATTATTTCAAATGTATATGGAATATGTATTATTAAGTTTTAGTCTTTTAACTTAGTTTCTTAGTGATGAAGTAACCTAAGATTTGGTGATGGAGAATTAGAAAATACTGAAACCGTTTACATCTAATATACCATAATACAATATAGATATGGTGAATAAATATACTATCGAGACTCATTAGATAATTTGAATTATTTCAAATGTATATGGAATATGTGTCATTAAGTAATAGTCTTTTAACTTAGTTTCTTAGTGATGAACTAACCTAAGAATTGGTGATGGAGAATTAGAAAATACTGAAACTGTTTACATGTATTATACAATAATACAATATGAATATGGTGAATAAATATAGTATCGAGACTCATTAGATAATTTGAATTATTTCAAATGTATAAGGAATATGCGTCATTAATTAATAGTCTTTTAACTTAGTTTCTTAGTGATGAAGTAACCTATGATTTGGTGATGGAGAATTAGAAAAGAATGAAACTGTTTACATGTATTATACCATAATATAATATAAATATGGTGAATAAATATACTATCGAGACTCATTAGATAATTTGAATTATTTCAAATGTATATGGAATATGTGTCATTAAATAATAGTCTTTTAACTTAGTTTCTTAGTGATGAAGTAACCTAAGATTTGGTGATGGAGAATTAGAAAATACTGAAACTGTTTACATCTATTATACCATAATACAATATGAATATGGTGAATAAATATACTATCGAGACTCATTAGCTAATTTGAATTATTTCAAATGTATATGGAATATGTGTCATTAAGTAATAGTCTTTTAACTTAGTTTCTTAGTGATGAAGTAACCTTAAATTTGGTGATGGAGAAGAAGAAAAATATTGAAATTGTTTACATCTATTATACCATAATACAATATGAATATGGTGGATAAATATACTATCGAGACTCATTAGATAATTTGAATCATTTCAAATGTATATGTAATATGTGTCATTAAGTAATAGTCTTTTAACTTAGTTTCTTAGTGATGAAGTAACCTAAAATTTTGTGATGGAGAATTAGAAAATACTGAAACTGTTTACATCTATTATACCATAATACAATATAAATATGGTGAATAAATATACTATCGAGACGTATTAGATAATTTGAATTATTTCAAATGTATATGGAATATGTGTCATTAAGTAATAGTCTTTAAACTTAGTTTCTTAGTGATGAAGTAACTTAAGATTTGGTGACGGAGAATTAAAAAATACTGAAACTGTTTACATCTATTATACCATAATACAATATGAATATGATGGATAAATATACTATCGAGACTCATTAGATAATTTGAATTATTTCAAATGTATATGGAATATGTATTATTAAGTTTTAGTCTTTTAACTTAGTTTCTTAGTGATGAAGTAACCTAAGATTTGGTGATGGAGAATTAGAAAATACTGAAACCGTTTACATCTAATATACCATAATACAATATAGATATGGTGAATAAATATACTATCGAGACTCATTAGATAATTTGAATTATTTCAAATGTATATGGAATATGTGTCATTAAGTAATAGTCTTTTAACTTAGTTTCTTAGTGATGAACTAACCTAAGAATTGGTGATGGAGAATTAGAAAATACTGAAACTGTTTACATGTATTATACAATAATACAATATGAATATGGTGAATAAATATACTATCGAGACTCATTAGATAATTTGAATTATTTCAAATGTATATGGAATATGTGTCATTAAGTAATAGTCTTTTAACTTAGTTTCTTAGTGATGAAGTAACCTAAGATTTGGTGATGGAGAATTAGAAAATACTGAAACTGTTTACATCTATTATACCATAATACAATATGAATATGGTGAATAAATATACTATCGAGACTCATTAGCTAATTTGAATTATTTCAAATGTATATGGAATATGTGTCATTAAGTAATAGTCTTTTAACTTAGTTTCTTAGTGATGAAGTAACCTTAAATTTGGTGATGGAGAAGAAGAAAAATATTGAAATTGTTTACATCTATTATACCATAATACAATATGAATATGGTGGATAAATATACTATCGAGACTCATTAGATAATTTGAATCATTTCAAATGTATATGTAATATGTGTCATTAAGTAATAGTCTTTTAACTTAGTTTCTTAGTGATGAAGTAACCTAAAATTTTGTGATGGAGAATTAGAAAATACTGAAACTGTTTACATCTATTATACCATAATACAATATAAATATGGTGAATAAATATACTATCGAGACGTATTAGATAATTTGAATTATTTCAAATGTATATGGAATATGTGTCATTAAGTAATAGTCTTTAAAGTTAGTTTCTTAGTGATGAAGTAACTTAAGATTTGGTGATGGAGAATTAAAAAATACTGAAACTGTTTACATCTATTATACCATAATACAATATGAATATGATGGATAAATATACTATCGGGACTCATTAGATAATTTGAATTATTTCAAATGTATATGGAATATGTATCATTAAGTTTTAGTCTTTTAACTTAGTTTCTTAGTGATAAAGTAACCTAAGATTTGGTGATGGAGAATTAGAAAATACTGAAACCGTTTACATCTAATATACCATAATACAATATAGATATGGTGAATAAATAAACTATCGAGACTCATTAGATAATTTGAATTATTTCAAATGTATATGGAATATGTGTCATTAAGTAATAGTCTTTTAACTTAGTTTCTTAGTGAAGAAGTAACCTAAAATTTGGTTATGGAGAAGAAGGAAAATACTGAAATTGTTTACATCTATTATACCATAATACAATATGAATATGGTGAATAAATATACTATCGAGACTCATTAGATAATTTAAATTATTTCAAATGTATATGGAATATGTGTCATTAAGTAATAGTCTTTTAACTTTGTTTCTTAGTGATGAAGTAACCTAAAATTTGGTGATGTAGAAGAAGAAAAATATTGAAATTGTTTACATCTATTATACCATAATACAATATGAATATGGTGAATAAATATACTATCGAGACTCATTATATAATTTGAATTATTTTCAATGTATATAAAGTATGTGTCATCAATTAATAGTCTTTTAACTTAGTTTCTTAGTGATGAAGTAACCTAAAATTTGGTGATGGAGAATTAGAAAATACTGAAACTGTTTACATCTATTATACCATAATACAATATGAATATGGTGAATAAATATACTATCGAGACTCATTAGATAATTTGAATTATTTCAAATGTATATGGAATATGTGTCATTAAGTAATAGTCTTTTAACTTAGTTTCTTAGTGATGAAGTAACCTAAAATTTGGTGATGGAGAATTAGAAAATACTGAAACTGTTTACATCTATTATAACATAATACGATATGAATATGGTGAATAAATATACTATCAAGACTCATTAGATAATTTGAATTATTTCAAATGTATATGGAATACGTGTCATTAAGTAATAGTCTTTTAACTTAGTTTCTTAGTGATGAAGTAACCTAAGATTTGGTGATGGAGAATTAGAAAATACCGAAACTGTTTACATCTATTATACCATAGTCTTTTAACTTAGTTTCTTAGTGATGAAGTAACCTAAGATTTGGTGATGGAGAATTCGAAAATACTGAAACCGTTTACATCTAATATACCATAATACAATATAGATATGGTGAATAAATATACTATCGAGACTCATTAGATAATTTGAATTATTTTAAATGTATATGGAATATGTGTCATTAAGTAATAGTCTTTTAACTTAGTTTCTTAGTCAAGAAGTAACCTAAAATTTGGTTATGGAGAAGAAGGAAAATACTGAAATTGTTTACATCTATTATACCATAATACAATATGAATATCGTGAATAAATATACTATCGAGACTCATTAGATAATTTAAATTATTTCAAATGTATATGGAATATGTGTCATTAAGTAATAGTCTTTTAACTTAGTTTCTTAGTGAAGAAGTAACCTAAAATTTGGTGATGGAGAAGAAAAAAATACTGAAATTATTTACATCTATTATACAATAATACAATATGAATATCGTGAATAAATATACTATCGAGACTCATTAGATAATTTGAATTATTTCAAATGTATATGGAATATGTGTCATTAAGTAATAGTCTTTTAACTTAGTTTCTTAGTGATGAACTAACCTAAGAATTGGTGATGGAGAATTAGAAAATACTGAAACTGTTTACATGTATTATACAATAATACAATATGAATATGGTGAATAAATATACTATCGAGACTCATTAGATAATTTGAATTATTTCAAATGTATAAGGAATATGCGTCATTAATTAATAGTCTTTTAACTTAGTTTCTTAGTGATGAAGTAACCTATGATTTGGTGATGGAGAATTAGAAAAGAATGAAACTGTTTACATGTATTATACCATAATATAATATAAATATGGTGAATAAATATACTATCGAGACTCATTAGATAATTTGAATTATTTCAAATGTATATGGAATATGTGTCATTAAGTAATAGTCTTTTAACTTAGTTTCTTAGTGATGAAGTAACCTAAGATTTGGTGATGGAGAATTAGAAAATACTGAAACTGTTTACATCTATTATACCATAATACAATATGAATATGGTGAATAAATATACTATCGAGACTCATTAGCTAATTTGAATTATTTCAAATGTATATGGAATATGTGTCATTAAGTAATAGTCTTTTAACTTAGTTTCTTAGTGATGAAGTAACCTTAAATTTGGTGATGGAGAAGAAGAAAAATATTGAAATTGTTTACATCTATTATAACATAATACAATATGAATATGGTGGATAAATATACTATCGAGACTCATTAGATAATTTGAATCATTTCAAATGTATATGTAATATGTGTCATTAAGTAATAGTCTTTTAACTTAGTTTCTTAGTGATGAAGTAACCTAAAATTTTGTGATGGAGAATTAGAAAATACTGAAACTGTTTACATCTATTATACCATAATACAATATAAATATGGTGAATAAATATACTATCGAGACGTATTAGATAATTTGAATTATTTCAAATGTATATGGAATATGTGTCATTAAGTAATAGTCTTTAAACTTAGTTTCTTAGTGATGAAGTAACTTAAGATTTGGTGACGGAGAATTAAAAAATACTGAAACTGTTTACATCTATTATACCATAATACAATATGAATATGATGGATAAATATACTATCGAGACTCATTAGATAATTTGAATTATTTCAAATGTATATGGAATATGTATTATTAAGTTTTAGTCTTTTAACTTAGTTTCTTAGTGATGAAGTAACCTAAGATTTGGTGATGGAGAATTAGAAAATACTGAAACCGTTTACATCTAATATACCATAATACAATATAGATATGGTGAATAAATATACTATCGAGACTCATTAGATAATTTGAATTATTTCAAATGTATATGGAATATGTGTCATTAAGTAATAGTCTTTTAACTTAGTTTCTTAGTGATGAACTAACCTAAGAATTGGTGATGGAGAATTAGAAAATACTGAAACTGTTTACATGTATTATACAATAATACAATATGAATATGGTGAATAAATATACTATCGAGACTCATTAGATAATTTGAATTATTTCAAATGTATATGGAATATGTGTCATTAAGTAATAGTCTTTTAACTTAGTTTCTTAGTGATGAAGTAACCTAAGATTTGGTGATGGAGAATTAGAAAATACTGAAACTGTTTACATCTATTATACCATAATACAATATGAATATGGTGAATAAATATACTATCGAGACTCATTAGCTAATTTGAATTATTTCAAATGTATATGGAATATGTGTCATTAAGTAATAGTCTTTTAACTTAGTTTCTTAGTGATGAAGTAACCTTAAATTTGGTGATGGAGAAGAAGAAAAATATTGAAATTGTTTACATCTATTATACCATAATACAATATGAATATGGTGGATAAATATACTATCGAGACTCATTAGATAATTTGAATCATTTCAAATGTATATGTAATATGTGTCATTAAGTAATAGTCTTTTAACTTAGTTTCTTAGTGATGAAGTAACCTAAAATTTTGTGATGGAGAATTAGAAAATACTGAAACTGTTTACATCTATTATACCATAATACAATATAAATATGGTGAATAAATATACTATCGAGACGTATTAGATAATTTGAATTATTTCAAATGTATATGGAATATGTGTCATTAAGTAATAGTCTTTAAAGTTAGTTTCTTAGTGATGAAGTAACTTAAGATTTGGTGATGGAGAATTAAAAAATACTGAAACTGTTTACATCTATTATACCATAATACAATATGAATATGATGGATAAATATACTATCGGGACTCATTAGATAATTTGAATTATTTCAAATGTATATGGAATATGTATCATTAAGTTTTAGTCTTTTAACTTAGTTTCTTAGTGATAAAGTAACCTAAGATTTGGTGATGGAGAATTAGAAAATACTGAAACCGTTTACATCTAATATACCATAATACAATATAGATATGGTGAATAAATAAACTATCGAGACTCATTAGATAATTTGAATTATTTCAAATGTATATGGAATATGTGTCATTAAGTAATAGTCTTTTAACTTAGTTTCTTAGTGAAGAAGTAACCTAAAATTTGGTTATGGAGAAGAAGGAAAATACTGAAATTGTTTACATCTATTATACCATAATACAATATGAATATGGTGAATAAATATACTATCGAGACTCATTAGATAATTTAAATTATTTCAAATGTATATGGAATATGTGTCATTAAGTAATAGTCTTTTAACTTTGTTTCTTAGTGATGAAGTAACCTAAAATTTGGTGATGTAGAAGAAGAAAAATATTGAAATTGTTTACATCTATTATACCATAATACAATATGAATATGGTGAATAAATATACTATCGAGACTCATTATATAATTTGAATTATTTTCAATGTATATAAAGTATGTGTCATCAATTAATAGTCTTTTAACTTAGTTTCTTAGTGATGAAGTAACCTAAAATTTGGTGATGGAGAATTAGAAAATACTGAAACTGTTTACATCTATTATACCATAATACAATATGAATATGGTGAATAAATATACTATCGAGACTCATTAGATAATTTGAATTATTTCAAATGTATATGGAATATGTGTCATTAAGTAATAGTCTTTTAACTTAGTTTCTTAGTGATGAAGTAACCTAAAATTTGGTGATGGAGAATTAGAAAATACTGAAACTGTTTACATCTATTATAACATAATACGATATGAATATGGTGAATAAATATACTATCAAGACTCATTAGATAATTTGAATTATTTTAAATGTATATGGAATACGTGTCATTAAGTAATAGTCTTTTAACTTAGTTTCTTAGTGATGAAGTAACCTAAGATTTGGTGATGGAGAATTAGAAAATACCGAAACTGTTTACATCTATTATACCATAGTCTTTTAACTTAGTTTCTTAGTGATGAAGTAACCTAAGATTTGGTGATGGAGAATTCGAAAATACTGAAACCGTTTACATCTTATATACCATAATACAATATAGATATGGTGAATAAATATACTATCGAGACTCATTAGATAATTTGAATTATTTTAAATGTATATGGAATATGTGTCATTAAGTAATAGTCTTTTAACTTAGTTTCTTAGTCAAGAAGTAACCTAAAATTTGGTTATGGAGAAGAAGGAAAATACTGAAATTGTTTACATCTATTATACCATAATACAATATGAATATCGTGAATAAATATACTATCGAGACTCATTAGATAATTTAAATTATTTCAAATGTATATGGAATATGTGTCATTAAGTAATAGTCTTTTAACTTAGTTTCTTAGTGAAGAAGTAACCTAAAATTTGGTGATGGAGAAGAAAAAAATACTGAAATTATTTACATCTATTATACAATAATACAATATGAATATCGTGAATAAATATACTATCGAGACTCATTAGATAATTTGAATTATTTCAAATGTATATGGAATATGTGTCATTAAGTAAAAGTCTTTTAACTTAGTTTCTTAGTGATGAACTAACCTAAGAATTGGTGATGGAGAATTAGAAAATACTGAAACTGTTTACATGTATTATACAATAATACAATATGAATATGGTGAATAAATATACTATCGAGACTCATTAGATAATTTGAATTATTTCAAATGTATAAGGAATATGCGTCATTAATTAATAGTCTTTTAACTTAGTTTCTTAGTGATGAAGTAACCTATGATTTGGTGATGGAGAATTAGAAAAGAATGAAACTGTTTACATGTATTATACCATAATATAATATAAATATGGTGAATAAATATACTATCGAGACTCATTAGATAATTTGAATTATTTCAAATGTATATGGAATATGTGTCATTAAGTAATAGTCTTTTAACTTAGTTTCTTAGTGATGAAGTAACCTAAGATTTGGTGATGGAGAATTAGAAAATACTGAAACTGTTTACATCTATTATACCATAATACAATATGAATATGGTGAATAAATATACTATCGAGACTCATTAGCTAATTTGAATTATTTCAAATGTATATGGAATATGTGTCATTAAGTAATAGTCTTTTAACTTAGTTTCTTAGTGATGAAGTAACCTTAAATTTGGTGATGGAGAAGAAGAAAAATATTGAAATTGTTTACATCTATTATAACATAATACAATATGAATATGGTGGATAAATATACTATCGAGACTCATTAGATAATTTGAATCATTTCAAATGTATATGTAATATGTGTCATTAAGTAATAGTCTTTTAACTTAGTTTCTTAGTGATGAAGTAACCTAAAATTTTGTGATGGAGAATTAGAAAATACTGAAACTGTTTACATCTATTATACCATAATACAATATAAATATGGTGAATAAATATACTATCGAGACGTATTAGATAATTTGAATTATTTCAAATGTATATGGAATATGTGTCATTAAGTAATAGTCTTTAAACTTAGTTTCTTAGTGATGAAGTAACTTAAGATTTGGTGACGGAGAATTAAAAAATACTGAAACTGTTTACATCTATTATACCATAATACAATATGAATATGATGGATAAATATACTATCGAGACTCATTAGATAATTTGAATTATTTCAAATGTATATGGAATATGTATCATTAAGTTTTAGTCTTTTAACTTAGTTTCTTAGTGATGAAGTAACCTAAGATTTGGTGATGGAGAATTAGAAAATACTGAAACCGTTTACATCTAATATACCATAATACAATATAGATATGGTGAATAAATATACTTTCGAGACTCATTAGATAATTTGAATTTTTTCAAATGTATATGGAATATGTGTCATTAAGTAATAGTCTTTTAACTTAGTTTCTTAGTGATGAACTAACCTAAGAATTGGTGATGGAGAATTAGAAAATACTGAAACTGTTTACATGTATTATACAATAATACAATATGAATATGGTGAATAAATATACTATCGAGACTCATTAGATAATTTGAATTATTTCAAATGTATAAGGAATATGCGTCATTAATTAATAGTCTTTTAACTTAGTTTCTTAGTGATG
The DNA here is from genome assembly GCA_948472305.1 of Vicia faba. Taxonomy (NCBI): domain Eukaryota; kingdom Viridiplantae; phylum Streptophyta; class Magnoliopsida; order Fabales; family Fabaceae; genus Vicia; species Vicia faba. Next base: position 170,543 of record CATIWC010001768.1, read on the forward strand.
AAGTAACCTATGATTTGGTGATGGAGAATAAGAAAAGAATGAAACTGTTTACATGTATTATACCATAATATAATATAAATATGGTGAATAAATATACTATCGAGACTCATTAGATAATTTGAATTATTTCAAATGTATATGGAATATGTGTCATTAAGTAATAGTCTTTTAACTTAGTTTCTTAGTGATGAAGTAACCTAAGATTTGGTGATGGAGAATTAGAAAATACTGAAACTGTTTACATCTATTATACCATAATACAATATGAATATGGTGAATAAATATACTATCGAGACTCATTAGCTAATTTGAATTATTTCAAATGTATATGGAATATGTGTCATTAAGTAATAGTCTTTTAACTTAGTTTCTTAGTGATGAAGTAACCTTAAATTTGGTGATGGAGAAGAAGAAAAATATTGAAATTGTTTACATCTATTATACCATAATACAATATGAATATGGTGGATAAATATACTATCGAGACTCATTAGATAATTTGAATAATTTCAAATGTATATGTAATATGTGTCATTAAGTAATAGTCTTTTAACTTAGTTTCTTAGTGATGAAGTAACCTAAAATTTTGTGATGGAGAATTAGAAAATACTGAAACTGTTTACATCTATTATACCATAATACAATATAAATATGGTGAATAAATATACTATAGAGACGTATTAGATAATTTGAATTATTTCAAATGTATATGGAATATGTGTCATTAAGTAATAGTCTTTAAAGTTAGTTTCTTAGTGATGAAGTAACTTAAGATTTGGTGATGGAGAATTAAAAAATACTGAAACTGTTTACATCTATTATACCATAATACAATATGAATATGATGGATAAATATACTATCGGGACTCATTAGATAATTTGAATTATTTCAAATGTATATGGAATATGTATCATTAAGTTTTAGTCTTTTAACTTAGTTTCTTAGTGATGAAGTAACCTAAGATTTGGTGATGGAGAATTAGAAAATACTGAAACCGTTTACATCTAATATACCATAATACAATATAGATATGGTGAATAAATATACTATCGAGACTCATTAGATAATTTGAATTATTTCAAATGTATATGGAATATGTGTCATTAAGTAATAGTCTTTTAACTTAGTTTCTTAGTGAAGAAGTAACCTAAAATTTGGTTATGGAGAAGAAGGAAAATACTGAAATTGTTTACATCTATTATACCATAATACAATATGAATATCGTGAATAAATATACTATCGAGACTCATTAGATAATTTAAATTATTTCAAATGTATATGGAATATGTGTCATTAAGTAATAGTCTTTTAACTTTGTTTCTTAGTAAAGAAGTAACCTAAAATTTGGTGATGGAGAAGAAGAAAAATACTGAAACTGTTTACATCTATTATACCATAATACAATATGAATATGGTGAATAAATATACTATCGAGACTCATTATATAATTTGAATTATTTTCAATGTATATGGAATATGTGTCATTAAGTAATAGTCTTTTAACTTAGTTTCTTAGTGAAGAAGTAACCTAAAATTTGGTTATGGAGAAGAAGGAAAATACTGAAATTGTTTACATCTATTATACCATAATAAAATATGAATATGGTGAATAAATATACTATCGAGACTCATTAGATAATTTAAATTATTTCAAATGTATATGGAATATGTGTCATTAAGTAATAGTCTTTTAACTTTGTTTCTTAGTGATGAAGTAACCTAAAATTTGGTGATGTAGAAGAAGAAAAATATTGAAATTGTTTACATCTATTATACCATAATACAATATGAATATGGTGAATAAATATACTATCGAGACTCATTATATAATTTGAATTATTTTCAATGTATATAAAGTATGTGTCATCAATTAATAGTCTTTTAACTTAGTTTCTTAGTGATGAAGTAACCTAAAATTTGGTGATGGAGAAGAAAAAAATACTGAAATTGTTTACATCTATTATACAATAATACAATATGAATATCGTGAATAAATATACTATCGAGATTCATTAGATAATTTGAATTATTTCAAATGTATAAGGAATATGCGTCATTAATTAATAGTCTTTTAACTTAGTTTCTTAGTGATGAAGTAACCTAAGATTTGGTGATGGAGAATTAGAAAATACAGAAACTGTTTACATGTATTATACCATAATACAATATGAATATGGTGAATAAATATACTATCGAGACTCATTAGATAATTTGAATTATTTCGAATGTATATGGAATATGTGTCATTAAGTAATAGTCTTTTAACTTAGTTTCTTAGTGATGAAGTAACCTAATATTTGGTGATGGAGAATTAGAAAATACTGAAACTGTTTACATCTATTATACCATAATACAATATGAATATGGTGAATAAATATACTATCGAGACTCATTAGATAATTTGAATTATTTCAAATGTATATGGAATATGTGTCATTAAGTAATAGTCTTTAAACTTAGTTTCTTAGTGATGAAGTAACCTAAGATTTTCTGATGGAGAATTAGAAAATACTGAAACTGTTTACATCTATTATACCATAATACAATATGAATATGATGGATAAATATACTACCGAGACTCATTAGATAATTTGAATTATTTCAAATGTATATGGAATATGTGTCATTAAGTAATAGTCTTTTAACTTAGTTTATTAGTGATGAAGTAACCTAAAATTTGGTGATGGAGAATTAGAAAATACTGAAATTGTTTACATCTATTATACCATAATACAATATGAATATGGTGAATAAATATACTATCGAGAATCATTAGATAATTTGAATTATTTCAAATGTATATGGAATATGTGTCATTAAGCAATAGTCTTTTAACTTATTTTCTTAGTGACGAAGTAACCTAAAATTTGTTGATGGAGAAGAAGAAAAATATTGAAATTGTTTACATCTATTATACCATAATACAATATGAATATGGTGAATAATATACTATCGAGACTCATTAGATAATTTGAATTATTTTCAATGTATATGGAATATGTGTCATTAAGTAATAGTCTTTTAACTTAGTTTCTTAATGATGAAGTAACCTAAGATTTGGTGATGGAGAACTAGAAAATACTGAAACTGTTTACATGTATTATACCATAATACAATATGAATATGGTGGGTAAATATACTATCGAGACTCATTAGATAATTTGAATTATTTCAAATGTATATGGAATATGTGTCATTAAGTAATAGTCTTTTAACTTAGTTTCTTAGTGATGAAGTAACCTAAGATTTGGTGATGGAGAATTAGAAAATACTGAAACTGTTTACATCTATTATACCATAATACAATATGAATATGGTGAATAAATATACTATCGAGACTCATTAGATAATTTAAATTATTTCAAATGTATATGGAATATGTGTTATTAAGTAATAGTCTTTTAACTTTGTTTCTTTGTGATGAAGTAACCTAAAATTTGGTGATGGAGAAGAAGAAAAATATTGAAATTGTTTACATCTATTATACCATAATACAATATGAATATGGTGGATAAATATACTATCGAGACTCATTAGATAATTTGAATCATTTCAAATGTATATGGAATATGTGTCATTAAGTAATAGTCTTTTAACTTAGTTTCTTAGTGATGAAGTAACCTAAAATTTGGTGATGGAGAATTAGAAAATACTGAAACTGTTTACATCTATTATACCATAATACAATATAAATATGGTGAATAAATATACTATCTAGACTCATTAGATAATTTGAATTATTTAAAATGTATATGGAATATGTGTCATTAAGTAATAGTCTTTTAACTTACTTTCTTAGTGATGAAGTAACCTAAGATTTTCTGATGGAGAATTAGAAAATACTGAAACTGTTTACATCTATTATACCATAATACAATATGAATATGATGGATAAATATACTATCGAGACTCATTAGATAATTTGAATTATTTCAAATGTATATGGAATATGTGTCATTAAGTAATAGTCTTTTAACTTAGTTTCTTAGTGATGAAGTAACCTAAGATTTGGTGATGGAGAACTAGAAAATACTGAAACTATTTACATGTATTATACCATAATACAATATGAATATGGTGGGTAAATATACTATCGAGACTCATTAGATAATTTGAATTATTTAAAATGTATATGGAATATGTGTCATTAAGTAATAGTCTTTTAACTTACTTTCTTAGTGATGAAGTAACCTAAGATTTGGTGATGGAGAATTAGAAAATAATGAAATTGTTTACATGTATTATACCATAATACAATATGAATATGGTGAATAAATATACTATCGAGACTCATTAGATAATTTGAATTATTTCAAATGTATATGGAATATGTGTCATTAAGTAATAGTCTTTTAACATTGTTTCTTAGTGATGAAGTAACCTAAGATTTGGTGATGGAGAATTAGAAAATACTGAAATTGTTTACATCTATTATACCATAATACAATATGAATATGGTGGATAAATATACTATCGAGACTCATTAGATAATTTGAATCATTTCAAATGTATATGGAATATGTGTCATTAAGTAATAGTCTTTTAACTTAGTTTCTTAGTGATGAAGTAAGCTAAAATTTGGTGATGGAGAATTAGAAAATACTGAAACTGATTACATCTATTATACCATAATACAATATAAATATGGTGAATAAATATACTATCTAGACTCATTAGATAATTTGAATTATTTCAAATGTATAAGGAATATGTGTCATTAATTAATAGTCTTTTAACTTAGTTTCTTAGTGATGAAGTAACCTAAGATTTGGTGATGGAGAATTAGAAAATAATGAAACTGTTTACATGTATTATACCATAATACAATATGAATATGGTGAATAAATATACTATCGAGACTCATTAGATAATTTGAATTATTTCAAATGTATATGGAATATGTGTCATTAAGTAATAGTCTTTTAACTTAGTTTCTTAGTGATGAAGTAACCTAAGATTTGGTGATGGAGAACTAGAAAATACTGAAACTATTTACATGTATTATACCATAATACAATATGAATATGGTGGGTAAATATACTATCGAGACTCATTAGATAATTTGAATTATTTCAAATGTATATGGAATATGTGTCATTAAGTAATAGTCTTTTAACTTAGTTTCTTAGTGATGAAGTAACCTAAAATTTGGTGATGGAGAAGAAGAAAAATATTGAAATTGTTTACATCTATTATACCATAATACAATATGAATATGGTGGATAAATATACTATCAAGACTCATTAGATAATTTGAATCATTTCAAATGTATATGGAATATGTGTCATTAAGTAATAGTCTTTTAACTTAGTTTCTTAGTGATGAAGTAACCTAAAATTTGGTGATGGAGAATTAGAAAATACTGAAACTGTTTACATCTATTATACCATAATACAATATAAATATGGTGAATAAATATACTATCGAGACTCATTAGATAATTTGAATTATTTCAAATGTATATGGAATATGTGTCATTAAGTAATAGTCTTTAAACTTAGTTTCTTAGTGATGAAGTAACCTAAGATTTTCTGATGGAGAAGAAGGAAAATACTGAAACTGTTTACATCTATTATACCATAATACAATATGAATATGATGGATAAATATACTATCGAGACTCATTAGATAATTTGAATTATTTCAAATGTATATGGAATATGTGTCATTAAGTAATAGTCTTTTAACTTAGTTTCTTAGTGATGAAGTAACCTAAGATTTGGTGATGGAGAATTAGAAAATACTGAAACTGTTTACATCTATTATACCATAATACAATATGAATATGGTGAATAAATATACTATCGAGAATCATTAGATAATTTGAATTATTTTCAATGTATATAAAATATGTGTCAGCAATTAATAGTCTTTTAACTTAGTTTCTTAGTGATGAAGTAACCTAAAATTTGGTGATGGAGAATTAGTAAATACTTAAATTGTTTACATCTATTATACCATAATACAATACGAATATGGTGAATAAATATACTATCGAGACTCATTAGATAATTTGAATTATTTCAAATGTATATGGAATATGTGTCATTAAGTAATAGTCTTTAAACTTAGTTTCTTAGTGATGAAGTAACCTAAGATTTGGTGATGGAGAATTAGAAAATACTGAAACTGTTTACATCAATTATACCATAATACAATACGAATATGATGGATAAATATACTATCGAGACTCATTAGATAATTTGAATTATTTAAAATATATATGGAATATGTATCATTAAGTTTTAGTCTTTTAACTTAGTTTCTTAGTGATGAAGTAACCTAAGATTTGGTGATGGAGAATTAGAAAATACTGAAACTGTTTACATCTAATATACCATAATACAATATAAATATGATGAATAAATATACTATCGAGACTCATTAGATAATTTGAATTATTTCAAATGTATAAGGAATATGTGTCATTAATTAATAGTCTTTTAACTTAGTTTCTTAGTGATGAAGTAACCTAAGATTTGGTGATGGAGAATTAGAAAATAATGAAACTGTTTACATGTATTATACCATAATACAATATGAATATGGTGAATAAATATACTATCGAGACTCATTAGATAATTTGAATTATTTCAAATGTATATGGAATATGTGTCATTAAGTAATAGTCTTTTAACTTAGTTTCTTAGTGATGAAGTAACCTAAGATTTGGTGATGGAGAACTAGAAAATACTGAAACTATTTACTTGTATTATACCATAATACAATATGAATATGGTGGGTAAATATACTATCGAGACTCATTAGATAATTTGAATTATTTCAAATGTATATGGAATATGTGTCATTAAGTAATAGTCTTTTAACTTAGTTTCTTAGTGATGAAGTAACCTAAGATTTGGTGATGGAGAATTAGAAAATACTGAAACTGTTTACATCTATTATACCATAATACAATATGATTATGGTGAATAAATATACTATCGAGACTCATTAGATAATTTAAATTATTTCAAATGTATATGGAATATGTGTCATTAAGTAATAGTCTTTTAACTTTGTTTCTTAGTGATGAAGTAACCTAAAATTTGGTGATGGAGAAGAAGAAAAATATTGAAATTGTTTACATCTATTATACCATAATACAATATGAATATGGTGGATAAATATACTATCGAGACTCATTAGATAATTTGAATCATTTCAAATGTATATGGAATATGTGTCATTAAGTAATAGTCTTTTAACTTAGTTTCTTAGTGATGAAGTAACCTAAAATTTGGTGATGGAGAATTAGAAAATACTGAAACTGTTTACATCTATTATACCATAATACAATATAAATATGGTGAATAAATATACTATCGAGACTCATTAGATAATTTGAATTATTTCAAATGTATATGGAATATGTGTCATTAAGTAATAGTCTTTAAACTTAGTTTCTTAGTGATGAAGTAACCTAAGATTTTCTGATGGAGAATTAGAAAATACTGAAACTGTTTACATCTATTATACCATAATACAATATGAATATGATGGATAAATATACTATCGAGACTCATTAGATAATTTGAATTATTTCAAATGTATATGGAATATGTGTTATTAAGTAATAGTCTTTTAACTTAGTTTCTTAGTGATGAAGTAACCTAAGATTTGGTGATGGAGAATTAGAAAATACTGAAACTGTTTACATCTATTATACCATAATACAATATGAATATGGTGAATAAATATACTATCGAGAATCATTAGATAATTTGAATTATTTCAAATGTATATGGAATATGTGTCATTAAGCAATAGTCTTTTAACTTATTTTCTTAGTGACGAAGTAACCTAAAATTTGTTGATGGAGAAGAAGAAAAATATTGAAATTGTTTACATCTATTATACCATAATACAATATGAATATGGTGGATAAATATACTATCGATACTCATTAGATAATTTGAATTATTTAAAATATATATGGAATATGTATCATTAAGTTTTAGTCTTTTAACTTAGTTTCTTAGTGATGAAGTAACCTAAGATTTGGTGATGGAGAATTAGAAAATACTGAAACTGTTTACATCTAATATACCATAATACAATATAAATATGGTGAATAAATATACTATCGAGACTCATTAGATAATTTGAATTATTTCAAATGTATATGGAATATGTGTCATTAAGTAATAGTCTTTTAACTTAGTTTCTTAGTGAAGAAGTAACCTAAAATTTGGTGATGGAGAAGAAGGAAAATACTGAAATTGTTTACATCTATTATACCATAATACTATATGAATATGGTGAATAAATATACTATCGAGACTCATTAGATAATTTAAATTATTTCAAATGTATATGGAATATGTGTAATTAAGTAATAGTCTTTTAACTTTGTTTCTTAGTGATGAAGTAACCTAAAATTTGGTGATGGAGAATTATAAAATATTGAAATTGTTTACATCTATTATACCATAATACAATATGAATATGGTGAATAAATATACTATCGAGACTCATTATATAATTTGAATTATTTTCAATGTATATAAAATATGTGTCAGCAATTAATAGTCTTTTAACTTAGTTTCTTAGTGATGAAGTAACCTAAAATTTGGTGATGGAGAAGAAAAAAATAAAAAAAAATTGTTTACATCTATTATACCATAATACAATACGAATATGGTGAATAAATATACTATCGAGACTCATTAGATAATTTGAATTATTTCAAATGTATATGGAATATGTGTCATTAATTAATAGTCTTTTAACTTAGTTTCTTAGTGATGAAGTAACCTAAGATTTGGTGATGGACAATTAGAAAATAATGAAACTGTTTACATGTATTATACCATAATACAATATGAATATGGTGAATAAATATACTATCGAGACTCATTAGATAATTTGAATTATTTCAAATGTATATGGAATATGTGTCATTAAGTAATAGTCTTTTAACTTAGTTTCTTAGTGATGAAGTAACCTAAGATTTGGTGATGGAGAACTAGAAAATACTGAAACTATTTACATGTATTATACCATAATACAATATGAATATGGTGGGTAAATATACTATCGAGACTCATTAGATAATTTGAATTATTTCAAATGTATATGGAATATGTGTCATTAAGTAATAGTCTTTTAACTTAGTTTCTTAGTGATGAAGTAACCTAAGATTTGGTGATGGAGAATTAGAAAATACTGAAATTGTTTACATCTATTATACCATAATACAATATGAATATGGTGAATAAATATACTATCGAGACTCATTAGATAATTTGAATTATTTCAGATGTATATGGAATATGTGTCATTAAGTAATAGTCTTTTAACTTAGTTTCTTAGTGATGAAGTAACCTAAGATTTGGTGATGGAGAATTAGAAAATACTGAAACTGTTTACATCTATTATACCATAATACAATATAAATATGGTGAATAAATGTACTATCGAGACTCATTAGATAATTTGAATTATTTCAAATGTATATGGAATATGTGTCATTAAGTAATAGTCTTTAAACTTAGTTTCTTAGTGATGAAGTAACCTAAGATTTTGTGATGGAGAATTACAAAATACTGAAACTGTTTACATCTATTATACCATAATACAATATGAATATGATGGATAAATATACTATCGAGACTCATTAGATAATTTGAATTATTTCAAATCTATATGGAAATGTGTCATTAAGTAATAGTCTTTTAACTTAGTTTCTTAGTGAAGAAGTAACCTAAAATTTGGTGATGGAGAAGAAGGAAAATACTTAAATTGTTTACATCTATTTTACCATAATACAATATGAATATGGTGAATAAATATACTATCGAGACTCATTAGATAATTTAAATTATTTCAAATGTATATGGAATATGTGTCATTAAGTAATAGTCTTTTAACTTTGTTTCTTAGTGATGAAGTAACCTAAAATTTGGTGATGGAGAAGAAGAAAAATATTGAAATTGTTTACATCTATTATACCATAATACAATATGAATATGGTGAATAAATATACTATCGAGACTCATTATATAATTTGAAATATTTTCAATGTATATAAAATATGTGTCATCAATTAATAGTCTTTTAACTTAGTTTCTTAGTGATGAAGTAACCTAAAATTTAAATGAGTAGGAGCAGGAGTCCTTTTGTGACTGGCATTCTCCATACCAAACTTATTTACAATGTTCTTAGCATACTTGCTTTGAGATAGGAAGATTGAGTCCTCCATCTGTGAGACTTGTAGTCCAAGAAAATAAGTTAGTTCTCCCATGAGACTCATTTCAAATTCAGCCTGCATCTGGTCAGCAAAATGTTTAACCATAGGTTCTGACATTCCTCCAAACACTATGTCATCAACATATATTTGGGCAACCATCAACTTCCCTCCTTCAGTTTTGACAAAGAGAGTTTTGTCCAAGCCTCCTTTTCTGTATCCTTTGTCTGAGAGAAACTTTGTTAACCTGTCATACCATGCTCTAGGAGCTTGTTTCAGGCCATATAGAGCTTTTCTCAATTTGTAGACATGATCAGGGTGGTTTGGATCCACAAAGCCTTTAGGCTGTTCCACATAAGATTCCTCATTCAAGTACCCATTTAGAAAGGCTCTTTTCACATCCATCTGAAATAACTTGAACTTCAGAAGACAAGCAATTGACAAATGGAGTCTGATTGATTCCAGCCCGGCTACAGGTGCAAAGGTTTCATCAAAATCAACCCCTTCAACCTGAGTGTATCCTTGAGCAACAAGTCTTGCCTTATTCCTGGTGACAACTCCTTCAGCATCTGATTTGTTCTTGAAAATCCATTTTGTGCCAATGATGTTAGTTCCTTGAGGTCTAGGAACCAGTTCCCAAACTTCATGTTGCTTGAATTGGTTCAGTTCATCTTGCATTGCACCAATCTAGTATTCATCAGTTAAAGCTTCCTTGACATTTCTTGGTTCCATTTTGGACACAAAACAAGAGTTTGAGATGATTTCTCTAGATCTTGTAATGACTCCACTGTTGGGATCTCCTATGATGAGCTCTTTTGGATGATCCTTCTGAATTCTGATGGAAGGGATCTTGCTAGCTTCCTTTGATTCAGATTCTGTTGTGGTGGTGTTGGGTAGATCATTCTGTTCGGTTGAAGTCTCAAAGAATGTCTCAACATTACAAGGGACATCTATTTCCTCATGATAATCATCAATTATGACATATATTGATTCCATTATGACATTTATTGATTCCATCAATTATGTATCATTAAGTTGTAGTCTTTTAACTTAGTTTCTTAGTGATGAAGTAACCTAAGATTTGGTGATGGAGAATTAGAAAATACTGAAACTGTTTACATCTAATATACCATAATACAATATAAATATGGTGAATAAATATACTATCGAGACTCATTAGATAATTTGAATTATTTCAAATGTATATGGAATATGTGTCATTAAGTAATTAATAGTCTTTTAACTTAGTTTCTTAGTGAAGAAGTAACCTAAAATTTAGTGATGGAGAAGAAGGAAAATACTGAAATTGTTTACATCTATTATACCATAATACAATACGAATATGGTCAATAAATATACTATCGTGACTCAATAGATAATTTAAATTATTTCAAATGTATATGGAATATGTGTCATTAAGTAATAGTCTTTTAACTTTGTTTCTTAGTGATGAAGTAACCTAAAATTTGGTGATGGAGAAGAAGAAAAATATTGAAATTGTTTACATCTATTATACCATAATAAAATATGAATATGGTGAATAAATATACTATCGAGACTCATTATATAATTTGAATTATTTTCAATGTATATAAAATATGTGTCATCAATTAATAGTCTTTTAACTTAGTTTCTTAGTGATGAAGTAACCTAAAATTTGGTGATGGAGAAGAAAAAAATACTGAAATTGTTTACATCTATTATACCATAATATAATACGAATATGGTGAATAAATATACTATCGATACTCATTAGATAATTTGAATTATTTCAAATGTATATGGAATATGTGTTATTAAGTAATAGTCTTTTAACTTAGTTTCTTAGTGATGAACTAACCTAAGATTTGGTGATGGAGAATTAGAAAATACTGAAACTGTTTACATGTTTTATTCCAAAATACAATATGAATATGGTGGATAAATATACTATCTAGACTCATTAGATAATTTGAATCATTCAAATGTATATGGAATATGTTTCATTAAGTAATAGTCTTTTAACTTAGTTTCTTAGTGATGAAGTAACCTAAAATTTGGTGATGAAGAATTAGAAAATAATGAAACTGTTTACATGTATTATACCATAATACAATATGAATATGGTGAATAAATATACTATCGAGACTCATTAGATAATTTGCATTATTTCAAATGTATATGGAATATGTGTCATTAAGTAATAGTCTTTTAACTTAGTTTCTTAGTGATGAAGTAACCTAAGATTTGGTGATGGAGAACTAGAAAATACTGAAACTGTTTACATGTATTATACCATAATACAATATGAATATGGTGGGTAAATATACTATCGAGACTCATTAGATAATTTGAATTATTTCAAATGTATATGGAATATGTGTCATTAAGTTTTAGTCTTTTAACTTAGTTTCTTAGTGATGAAGTAACCTAAGATTTGGTGATGGAGAATTAGAAAATACTGAAACTGTTTACATCTATTATAACATAATACAATATAAATATGGTGAATAAATATACTCTCGAGACTCATTAGATAATTTGAATTATTTCAAATGTATATGGAATATGTGTCATTAAGTAATAGTCTTTTAACTTAGTTTCTTAGTGACGAAGTAACCTAAAATTTGGCGATAGAGAAGAAGAAAAATATTGAAATTGTTTAAATCTATTATACCATAATACAATATGAATATGGTGGATAAATATACTATCGAGACTCATTAGATAATTTAAATTATTTCAAATGTATATGGAATATGTGTCAATAAGTAATAGTCTTTTAACTTTGTTTCTTAGTGATGAAGTAACCTAAAATTTTGTGATGGAGAAGAAGAAAAATATTGAAATTGTTTACATCTATTATACCATAATACAATATGAATATGGTGGGTAAATATACTATCGAAACTCATTAGATAATTTGAATTATTTCAAATGTATATAAAATATGTGTCATTAAGTAATAGTCTTTTAACTTAGTTTCTTAGTGATGAAGTAACCTAAGATTTGGTGATGGAGAATTAGAAAATACTGAAATTGTTTACATCTATTATACCATAATACAATATGAATATGGTGAATAAATATACTATCGAGACTCATTAGATAATTTGAATTATTTCAAATGTATATGGAATATGTGTCATTAAGTAAGAGTCTTTTAACTTAGTTTCTTAGTGACGAAGTAACCTAAAATTTGGTGATGGAGAATAAGAAAAATATTGAAATTGTTTACATCTATTATACCATAATACAATATGAATATGGTGGATAAATATACTATCGAGACTCATTAGATAATTTGAATCATTTCAAATGTATAAGTAATATGTGTCATCAATTAATAGTCTTTTAACTTAGTTTCTTAGTGATGAAGTAACCTAAGATTTGGTGATGGAGAATTAGAAAATAATGAAACTGTTTACATGTATTATACCATAATACAATATGAATATGGTGAATAAATATACTATCGAGACTCATTAGATAATTTGAATTATTTAAAATGTATATGGAATATGTGTCATTAATTAATAGTCTTTTAACTTAGTTTCTTAGTGATGAAGTAACCTAAGATTTGGTGATGGAGAATTAGAAAATACTAAAACTGTTTACATATATTATACCATAATACAATATGAATATGGTGAATAAATATACTATCGAGACTCATTAGATGATTTGAATTATTTCAAATGTATATGGAATATGTGTCATTAAGTAATAGTCTTTTAACTTAGTTTCTTAGTGACGAAGTAACCTAAAATTTGGTGATGGAGAAGAAGAAAAATATTGAAATTGTTTACATCTATTATACCATAATACAATATGAATATAATGGATAAATATACTATCGAGACTCATTAGATAATTTGAATTATTTCAAATGTATAAGGAATATGTGTCATTAATTAATTAATAGTCTTTTAACTTAGTTTCTTAGTGATGAAGTAACCTAAAATTTGGTGATGGAGAATTAGAAAATACTGAAACTGTTTACATCTATTATACCATAATACAATATGAATATGGTGAATAAATATACTATCGAGACTCATTAGATAATTTGAATTATTTCAAATGTATATGGAATATGTGTCATTAAGTAATAGTCTTTTCACTTAGTTTCTTAGTGATGAAGTAACCTAAGATTTGGTGATGGAGAACTAGAAAATACTGAAACTGTTTACATGTATTATACCATAATACAATATGAATATGGTGGGTAAATATACTATCGAGACTCATTAGATAATTTGAATTATTTCAAATGTATATGGAATATGTGTCATTAAGTAATATTCTTTTAACTTAGTTTCTTAGTGATGAAGTAACCTAAAATTTGGTGATAGAGAAGAAGAAAAATATTGAAATTGTTTACATCTATTATACCATAATACAATATGAATATGGTGGATAAATATACTATCGAGACTCATTAGATAATTTAAATTATTTCAAATGTATATGGAATATGTGTCAATAAGTAATAGTCTTTTAACTTTGTTTCTTAGTGATGAAGTAACCTAAAATTTTGTGATGGAGAAGAAGAAAAATATTGAAATTGTTTACATCTATTATACCATAATACAATATGAATATGGTGGGTAAATATACTATCGAGACTCATTAGATAATTTGAATTATTTCAAATGTATATAAAATATGTGTCATTAAGTAATAGTCTTTTAACTTAGTTTCTTAGTGATGAAGTAACCTAAGATTTGGTGATGGAGAATTAGAAAATACTGAAATTGTTTACATCTATTATACCATAATACAATATGAATATGGTGAATAAATATACTATCGAGACTCATTAGATAATTTGAATTATTTCAAATGTATATGGAATATGTGTCATTAAGTAATAGTCTTTTAACTTAGTTTCTTAGTGACGAAGTAACCTAAAATTTGGTGATGGAGAATAAGAAAAATATTGAAATTGTTTACATCTATTATACCATAATACAATATGAATATGGTGGATAAATATACTATCGAGACTCATTAGATAATTTGAATCATTTCAAATGTATAAGTAATATGTGTCATCAATTAATAGTCTTTTAACTTAGTTTCTTAGTGATGAAGTAACCTAAGATTTGGTGATGGAGAATTAGAAAATAATGAAACTGTTTACATGTATTATACCATAATACAATATGAATATGGTGAATAAATATACTATCGAGACTCATTAGATAATTTGAATTATTTAAAATGTATATGGAATATGTGTCATTAATTAATAGTCTTTTAACTTAGTTTCTTAGTGATGAAGTAACCTAAGATTTGGTGATGGAGAATTAGAAAATACTAAAACTGTTTACATATATTATACCATAATACAATATGAATATGGTGAATAAATATACTATCGAGACTCATTAGATGATTTGAATTATTTCAAATGTATATGGAATATGTGTCATTAAGTAATAGTCTTTTAACTTAGTTTCTTAGTGACGAAGTAACCTAAAATTTGGTGATGGAGAAGAAGAAAAATATTGAAATTGTTTACATCTATTATACCATAATACAATATGAATATAATGGATAAATATACTATCGAGACTCATTAGATAATTTGAATTATTTCAAATGTATAAGGAATATGTGTCATTAATTAATTAATAGTCTTTTAACTTAGTTTCTTAGTGATGAAGTAACCTAAAATTTGGTGATGGAGAATTAGAAAATACTGAAACTGTTTACATCTATTATACCATAATACAATATGAATATGGTGAATAAGTATACTATCGAGACTCATTAGATAATTTGAATTATTTCAAATGTATATGGAATATGTGTCATTAAGTAATAGTCTTTTCACTTAGTTTCTTAGTGATGAAGTAACCTAAGATTTGGTGATGGAGAACTAGAAAATACTGAAACTGTTTACATGTATTATACCATAATACAATATGAATATGGTGGGTAAATATACTATCGAGACTCATTAGATAATTTGAATTATTTCAAATGTATATGGAATATGTGTCATTTAGAAATAGTCTTTTAACTTAGTTTCTTAGTGATGAAGTAACCTAAAATTTGGTGATGGAGAAGAAGGAAAATACTGAAATTGTTTACATCTATTATACCATAATACAATATGAATATGATGGATAAATATACTATCGAGACTCATTACATAATTTGAATTATTTCAAATGTATAAGGAATATGTGTCATTAATTAATTAATAGTCTTTTAACTTAGTTTCTTAGTGATGAAGTAACCTAAAATTTGGTGATGGAGAATTAGAAAATACTGAAACTGTTTACATCTATTATACCATAATAGAATATGAATATGGTGAATAAATATACTATCGAGACTCACTAGATAATTTGAATTATTTCAAATGTATATGGAATATGTGTCATTAAGTAATAGTCTTTTAACTTAGTTTCTTAGTGATGAAGTAACCTAAAATTTGGTGATGGAGAAGAAGGAAAATACGGAAATTGTTTACATCTATTATACCATAATACAATATGAATATGGTCAATAAATATACTATCGAGACTCATTAGATAATTTAAATTATTTCAAATGTATATGGAATATGTGTCATTAAGTAATAGTCTTTTAACTTAGTTTCTTAGTGATGAAGTAACCTAAGATTTGGTGATGGAGAACTAGAAAATACTGAAATTGTTTACATGTATTATACCATAATAGAATATGAATATGGTGGGTAAATATACTATCGAGACTCATTAGATAATTTGAATTATTTCAAATGTATATGGAATATGTGTCATTAAGTAATAGTCTTTTAACTTAGTTTCTTAGTGATGAAGTAACCTAAGATTTGGTGATGGAGAATTAGAAAATACTGAAACTGTTTACATCTATTATACCATAATACAATATGAATATGGTGAATAAATATACTATCGAGACTCATTAGATAATTTGAATTATTTCAAATGTATATGGAATATGTGCCATTAAGTAATAGTCTTTTAACTTAGTTTCTTAGTGACGAAGTAACCTAAAATTTGGTGATGGAGAAGACGAAAAATATTGAAATTGTTTACATCTATTATACCATAATACAATATGAATATGGTGGATAAATATACTATCGAGACTCATTAGATAATTTGAATCATTTCAAATGTATATGGAATATGTGTCATTAAGTAATAGTCTTTTAACTTGGTTTCTTAGTGATGAAGTAACCTAAAATTTGTGATGGAGAAGAAGAAAAATATTGAAATTGTTTACATCTATTATACCATAATACAATATGAATATGGTGAATAAATATACTATCGAGACTCATTATATAATTTGAATTATTTTCAATGTATATAAAATATGTGTCATCAATTAATAGTCTTTTAACTTAGTTTCTTAGTGATGAAGTAACCTAAAATTTGGTGATGGAGAAGAAAAAAATACTGAAATTGTTTACATCTATTATACCATAATACAATATGAATATGGTGAATAAATATACTATCGCGACTCATTAGATAATTTGAATTATTTCAAATGTATATGGAATATGTGTTATTAAGTAATAGTCTTTTAACTTTGTTTCTTAGTGATGAACTAACCTAAGATTTGGTGATGGAGAATTAGAAAATACTGAAACTGTTTACATGTATTATACCATAATACAATATGAATATGGTGAATAAATATACTATCGAGACTCATTAGATAATTTGAATTATTTCAAATGTATAAGGAATATGTGTCATCAATTAATAGTCTTTTAACTTAGTTTCTTAGTGATGAAGTAACCTAAGATTTGGTGATGGAGAATTAGAAAATAATGAAACTGTTTACATGTATTATACCATAATACAATATGAATATGGTGAATAAATATACTATCGAGACTCATTAGATAATTTGAATTATTTCAAATGTATATGGAATATGTGTCATTAAGTAATAGTCTTTTAACTTAGTTTCTTAGTGATGAAGTAACCTAAGATTTGGCGATGGAGAACTAGAAAATACTGAAACTGTTTACATGTATTAAACTATAATACAATATGAATATGGTGGGTAAATATACTATCGAGACTCATTAGATAATTTGAATCATTTAAAATGTATATGAAATATGTGTCATTAATTAATAGTCTTTTAACTTAGTTTCTTAGTGATGAAGTAACCTAAGATTTGGTGATGGAGAATTAGAAAATACTAAAACTGTTTACATCTATTATACCATAATACAATATGAATATGGTGAATAAATATACTATCGAGACTCATTATATGATTTGAATTATTTAAAATGTATATGGAATATGTGTCATTAAGTAATAGTCTTTTAACTTAGTTTCTTGGTGACGAAGTAACCTAAAATTTGGTGATGGAGAAGAAGAAAAATATTGAAATTGTTTACATCTATTATACCATAATACAATATGAATATGGTGGATAAATATACTATCAAGACTCATTTGATCATTTGAATCATTTCAAATGTATATGGAATATGTTTCATTAAGTAATAGTCTTTTAACTTAGTTTCTTAGTGATGAAGTAACCTAAAATTTGGTGATGGAGAAGAAGAAAAATATTGAAATTGTTTACATCTATTATACCATAATACAATATGAATATGGTGAATAAATATACTATCGAGACTCATTATATAATTTGAATTATTTTCAATGTATATAAAATATGTGTCATCAATTAATAGTCTTTTAACTTAGTTTCTTAGTGATGAAGTAACCTAAAATTTGGTGATGGAGAAGAAAAAAATACTGAAATTGTTTACATCTATTATACCATAATACAATACGAATATGGTGAATAAATATACTATCGAGACTCATTAGATAATTTGAATTATTTCAAATTTATATGGAATATGTGTTATTAAGTAATAGTCTTTTAACTTAGTTTCTTAGTGATGAACTAACCTAAGATTTGGTGATGGAGAATTAGAAAATACTGAAACTGTTTACATGTATTATACCATAATACAATATGAATATGGTGAATAAATATACTATCGAGACTCATTAGATAATTTGAATTATTTCAAATGTATAAGGAATATGTGTCATTAATTAATAGTCTTTTAACTTAGTTTCTTAGTGATGAAGTAACCTAAGATTTGGTGATGGAGAATTAGAAAATAATGAAACTGTTTACATGTATTATACCATAATACAATATGAATATGGTGAATAAATATACTATTGAGACTCATTAGATAATTTGAATTATTTCAAATGTATATGGAATATGTGTCATTAAGTAATAGTCTTTTAACTTAGTTTCTTAGTGATGAAGTAACCTAAGATTTGGTGATGGAGAACTAGAAAATACTGAAACTGTTTACATGTATTATACCATAATACAATATGAATATGGTGGGTAAATATACTATCGAGACTCATTAGATAATTTGAATTATTTCAAATGTATATGGAATATGTGTCATTAATTAATAGTCTTTTAACTTAGTTTCTTAGTGATGAAGTAACCTAAGATTTGGTGATGGAGAATTAGAAAATACTGAAACTGTTTACATCTATTATACCATAATACAATATGAATTGGGTGAATAAATATACTATCGAGACTCATTAGATGATTTGAATTATTTCAAATGTATATGGAATATGTGTCATTAAGTAATAGTCTTTTAACTTAGTTTCTTAGTGACGAAGTAACCCAAAATTTGGTGATGGAGAAGAAGAAAAATATTGAAATTGTTTACATCTATTATACCATAATACAATATGAATATGATGGATAAATATACTATCGAGACTCATTAGATAATTTGAATTATTTCAAATGTATAAGGAATATGTGTCATAAATTAATTAATAGTCTTTTAACTTAGTTTCTTAGTGATAAAGTAACCTAAAATTTGGTGATGGAGAATTAGAAAATACTGAAACTGTTTACATCTATTATACCATAATACAATATGAATATGGTGAATAAATATACTATCGAGACTCATTAGATAATTTGAATTATTTCAAATGTATATGGAATATGTGTCATTAAGTAATAGTCTTTTAACTTAGTTTCTTAGTGATGAAGTAACCTAAGATTTGGTGATGGAGAACTAGAAAATACTGAAACTGTTTACATGTATTATACCATAATACAATATGAATATGGTGGGTAAATATACTATCGAGACTCATTAGATAATTTGAATTATTTCAAATGTATATGGAATATGTGTCATTAAGTAATAGTCTTTTAACTTAGTTTCTTAGTGATGAAGTAACCTAAAATTTGGTGATGGAGAAGAAGGAAAATACTGAAATTGTTTACATCTATTATACCATAATACAATATGAATATGGTGAATAAATATACTATCCAGACTCATTAGATAATTTAAATTATTTCAAATGTATATGGAATATGTGTCATTAAGTAATAGTCTTTTAACTTTGTTTCTTAGTGATGAAGTAACCTAAAATTTGGTGATGGAGAAGAAGAAAAATATTGAAATTGTTTACATCTATTATACCATAATACAATATGAATATGGTGAATAAATATACTATCGAGACACATTATATAATTTGAATTATTTTCAATGTATATAAAATATGTGTCATCAATTAATAGTCTTTTAACTTAGTTTCTTAGTGATGAAGTAACCTAAAATTTGGTGATGGAGAAGAAAAAAATACAGAAATTGTTTAC
The DNA here is from genome assembly GCA_948472305.1 of Vicia faba. NCBI lineage: Eukaryota > Viridiplantae > Streptophyta > Magnoliopsida > Fabales > Fabaceae > Vicia > Vicia faba. Next base: position 191,391 of record CATIWC010001768.1, read on the forward strand.
ATCTATTATACCATAATACAATACGAATATGATGAATAAATATACTATCGAGACTGATTAGATAATTTGAATTATTTCAAATGTATATGGAATATGTGTCATTAAGTAATAGTCTTTTAACTTAGTTTCTTAGTGATGAACTAACCTAAGATTTGGTGATGGAGAATTAGAAAATACTGAAACTGTTTACATGTATTATACCATAATACAATATGAATATGGTGAATAAATATACTATCGAGACTCATTAGATAATTTGAATTATTTCAAATGTATAAGGAATATGTGTCATTAATTAATAGTCTTTTAACTTAGTTTCTTAGTGATGAACTAACCTAAGATTTGGTGATGGAGAATTAGGAAATACTGAAACTGTTTACATCTATTATACCATAATACAATATGAATATGGTGAATAAATATACTATCGAGACTCATTAGATAATTTGAATTATTTCAAATGTATATGGAATATGTGTCATTAAGTAATAGTCTTTTAACTTAGTTTCTTAGTGACGAAGTAACCTAAAATTTGGTGATGGAGAAGAAGAAAAATATTGAAATTGGTTACATCTATTATACCATAATACAATATGAATATGGTGGATAAATATACTATCGAGACTCATTAGATAATTTGAATAATTTCACATGTATAAGGAATATGTGTCATTAAGTAATAGTCTTTAAACATAGTTTCTTAGTGATGAAGTAACCTAAAATTTGGTGATGGAGAATTAGAAAATACCAAAACTGTTTACATCTAATATACCATAATACAATATAAATATGGTGAATAAATATACTATCGAGACTCATTAGATAATTTGAATTATTTCAAATGTATATGGAATATGTGTCATTAAGTAATAGTCTTTAAACTTAGTTTCTTAGTGATGAAGTAACCTAAGATTTGGTGATGGAGAATTAGAAAATACTGAAACTGTTTACATCTAATATACCATAATACAATATAAATATGGTGAATAAATATACTATCGAGACTCATTAGATAATTTGAATTATTTAAAATGTATATGGAATATGTGTCATTAAGTAATAGTCTTTTAACTTAGTTTCTTAGTGATGAACTAACCTAAGATTTGGTGATGGAGAATTAGAAAATACAGAAACTGTTTACATGTATTATACCATAATACAATATGAATATGGTGAATAAATATACTATCGAGACTCATTAGATAATTTGAATTATTTCAAATGTATAAGGAATATGTGTCATTAATTAATAGTCTTTTAACTTAGTTTGTTAGTGATGAAGTAACCTATGATTTGGTGATGGAGATATAGAAAATACTGAAACTGTTTACATGTATTATACCATAATACAATATGAATATGGTGAACAAATATACTATCGAGACTCATTTGATAATTTGAATTATTTCAAATGTATATGCAATATGTGTCATTAAGTAATAGTCTTTTAACTTTGTTTCTTAGTGATGAAGTAACCTAAGATTTGGTGATGGAGAACTAGAAAATACTGAAACTGTTTACATGTATTATACCATAATACAATATGAATATGGTGGGTAAATATACTATCGAGACTCATTAGATGATTTGAATTATTTCAAATGTATATGGAATATGTGTCATTAAGTAATAGTCTTTTAACTTAGTTTCTTAGTGATGAAGTAACCTTAGATTTGGTGATGGAGAATTAGAAAATACAGAAACTGTTTACATCTATTATACCATTATAAAATATGAATATGGTGAATAAATATACTATCTAGACTCATTAGATAATTTGAATTATTTCAAATTTATATGGAATATGTGTCATTAAGTAATAGTCTTTTAACTTAGTTTCTTAGTGACGAAGTAACCTAAAATTTGGTGATGGAGAAGAAGAAAAATATTGAAATTGTTTACATCTATTATACCATAATACAATATGAATATGGTGGATAAATATACTATCGAGACTCATTAGATAATTTGAATCATTACAAATGTATATGAAATATGTGTCATTAAGTAATAGTCTTTTAACTTAGTTTCTTAGTGATGAAGTAACCTAAAATTTGGTGATGGAGAATTAGAAAATACTGAAATTGTTTACATCTATTATACCATAATACAATATGAATATGGTGGGTAAATATACTATCGAGACTCATTAGATAATTTAAATTATTTCAAATGTATATGGAATATGTGTCATTAAGTAATAGTCTTTTAACTTAGTTTCTTAGTGATGAAGTAACCTAAGATTTGGTAATGGAGAATTAGAAAATACTAAAACTGTTTACATCTAATATACCATAATACAATATAAATATGGTGAATAAATATACTATCGAGACTCATTAGATAATTTGAATTATTTCAAATGTATATGGAATATGTGTCATTAAGTAATAGTCCTTTAACTTAGTTTCTTAGTGACGAAGTAACCTAAGATTTGGTGATGGAGAAGAAGAAAAATATTGAAACTGTTTAAATGTATTATACCATAATACAATATGAATATGGTGGGTAAATATACTATCGAGACTCATTAGATAATTTGAATTATTTCAAATGTATATGGAATATGTGTCATTAATTAATAGTCTTTTAACTTAGTTTCTTAGTGATGAAGTAACCTAAGATTTGGTGATGGAGAATTAGAAAATACTGAAACTGTTTACATCTATTATACCATAATACAATATGAATATGGTGAATAAATATACTATCGAAACTCATTAGATAATTTGAATTATTTCAAATGTATATGGAATATGTGTCATTAAGTAATAGTCTTTTAACTTAGTTTCTTATTGACGAAGTAACCTAAAATTTGGTGATGGAGAAGAAAAAAATACAGAAATTGTTTACATCTATTATACCATAATACAATACGAATATGATGAATAAATATACTATCGAGACTGATTAGATAATTTGAATTATTTAAAATGTATATGGAATATGTGTCATTAAGTAATAGTCTTTTAACTTAGTTTCTTAGTGATGAACTAACCTAAGATTTGGTGATGGAGAATTAGAAAATACAGAAACTGTTTACATGTATTATACCATAATACAATATGAATATGGTGAATAAATATACTATCGAGACTCATTAGATAATTTGAATTATTTCAAATGTATAAGGAATATGTGTCATTAATTAATAGTCTTTTAACTTAGTTTCTTAGTGATGAAGTAACCTATGATTTGGTGATGGAGATATAGAAAATACTGAAACTGTTTACATGTATTATACCATAATACAATATGAATATGGTGAACAAATATACTATCGAGACTCATTTGATAATTTGAATTATTTCAAATGTATATGCAATATGTGTCATTAAGTAATAGTCTTTTAACTTTGTTTCTTAGTGATGAAGTAACCTAAGATTTGGTGATGGAGAACTAGAAAATACTGAAACTGTTTACATGTATTATACCATAATACAATATGAATATGGTGGGTAAATATACTATCGAGACTCATTAGATGATTTGAATTATTTCAAATGTATATGGAATATGTGTCATTAAGTAATAGTCTTTTAACTTAGTTTCTTAGTGATGAAGTAACCTTAGATTTGGTGATGGAGAATTAGAAAATACTGAAACTGTTTACATCTATTATACCATTATAAAATATGAATATGGTGAATAAATATACTATCTAGACTCATTAGATAATTTGAATTATTTCAAATTTATATGGAATATGTGTCATTAAGTAATAGTCTTTTAACTTAGTTTCTTAGTGACGAAGTAACCTAAAATTTGGTGATGGAGAAGAAGAAAAATATTGAAATTGTTTACATCTATTATACCATAATACAATATGAATATGGTGGATAAATATACTATCGAGACTCATTAGATAATTTGAATCATTACAAATGTATATGAAATATGTGTCATTAAGTAATAGTCTTTTAACTTAGTTTCTTAGTGATGAAGTAACCTAAAATTTGGTGATGGAGAATTAGAAAATACTGAAATTGTTTACATCTATTATACCATAATACAATATGAATATGGTGGGTAAATATACTATCGAGACTCATTAGATAATTTAAATTATTTCAAATGTATATGGAATATGTGTCATTAAGTAATAGTCTTTTAACTTAGTTTCTTAGTGATGAAGTAACCTAAGATTTGGTAATGGAGAATTAGAAAATACTAAAACTGTTTACATCTAATATACCATAATACAATATAAATATGGTGAATAAATATACTATCGAGACTCATTAGATAATTTGAATTATTTCAAATGTATATGGAATATGTGTCATTAAGTAATAGTCTTTTAACTTAGTTTCTTAGTGACGAAGTAACCTAAGATTTGGTGATGGAGAAGAAGAAAAATATTGAAACTATTTAAATGTATTATACCATAATACAATATGAATATGGTGGGTAAATATACTATCGAGACTCATTAGATAATTTGAATTATTTCAAATGTATATGGAATATGTGTCATTAAGTAATAGTCTTTTAACTTTGTTTCTTAGTGATGAAGTAACCTAAAATTTGGTGATGGAGAAGAAGAAAAATATTGAAATTGTTTACATCTATTATACCATAATACAATATGAATATGGTGAATAAATATACTATCGAGACACATTATATAATTTGAATTATTTTCAATGTATATAAAATATGTGTCATCAATTAATAGTCTTTTAACTTAGTTTCTTAGTGATGAAGTAACCTAAAATTTGGTGATGGAGAAGAAAAAAATACAGAAATTGTTTACATCTATTATACCATAATACAATACGAATATGATGAATAAATATACTATCGAGACTGATTAGATAATTTGAATTATTTCAAATGTATATGGAATATGTGTCATTAAGTAATAGTCTTTTAACTTAGTTTCTTAGTGATGAACTAACCTAAGATTTGGTGATGGAGAATTAGAAAATACTGAAACTGTTTACATGTATTATACCATAATACAATATGAATATGGTGAATAAATATACTATCGAGACTCATTAGATAATTTGAATTATTTCAAATGTATAAGGAATATGTGTCATTAATTAATAGTCTTTTAACTTAGTTTCTTAGTGATGAACTAACCTAAGATTTGGTGATGGAGAATTAGGAAATACTGAAACTGTTTACATCTATTATACCATAATACAATATGAATATGGTGAATAAATATACTATCGAGACTCATTAGATAATTTGAATTATTTCAAATGTATATGGAATATGTGTCATTAAGTAATAGTCTTTTAACTTAGTTTCTTAGTGACGAAGTAACCTAAAATTTGGTGATGGAGAAGAAGAAAAATATTGAAATTTGTTACATCTATTATACCATAATACAATATGAATATGGTGGATAAATATACTATCGAGACTCATTAGATAATTTGAATCATTTCACATGTATATGGAATATGTGTCATTAAGTAATAGTCTTTAAACATAGTTTCTTAGTGTTGAAGTAACCTAAAATTTGGTGATGGAGAATTAGAAAATACCAAAACTGTTTACATCTAATATACCATAATACAATATAAATATGGTGAATAAATATACTATCGAGACTCATTAGATAATTTGAATTATTTCAAATGTATATGGAATATGTGTCATTAAGTAATAGTCTTTAAACTTAGTTTCTAAGTGATGAAGTAACCTAAGATTTGGTGATGGAGAATTAGAAAATACTGAAACTGTTTACATCTAATATACCTTAATACAATATAAATATGGTAAATAAATATACTATCGAGACTCATTAGATAATTTGAATTATTTCAAATGTATATGGAATATGTGTCATTAAGTAATAGTCTTATAACTTAGTTTCTTAGTGATGAACTAACCTAAGATTTGGTGATGGAGAATTAGAAAATACAGAAACTGTTTACATGTATTATACCATAATACAATATGAATATGGTGAATAAAGATACTATCGAGACTCATTAGATAATTTGAATTATTTCAAATGTATAAGGAGTATGTGTCATTAATTAATAGTCTTTTAACTTAGTTTCTTAGTGATGAAGTAACCTATGATTTGGTGATGGAGATATAGAAAATACTGAAACTGTTTACATGTATTATACCATAATACAATATGAATATGGTGAACAAATATACTATCGAGACTCATTTGATAATTTGAATTATTTCAAATGTATATGCAATATGTGTCATTAAGTAATAGTCTTTTAACTTTGTTTCTTAGTGATGAAGTAACCTAAGATTTGGTGATGGAGAACTAGAAAATACTGAAACTGTTTACATGTATTATACCATAATACAATATGAATATGGTGGGTAAATATACTATCGAGACTCATTAGATGATTTGAATTATTTCAAATGTATATGGAATATGTGTCATTAAGTAATAGTCTTTTAACTTAGTTTCTTAGTGATGAAGTAACCTTAGATTTGGTGATGGAGAATTAGAAAATACTGAAACTGTTTACATCTATTACACCATTATACAATATGAATATGGTGAATAAATATACTATCTAGACTCATTAGATAATTTGAATTATTTCAAATTTATATGGAATATGTGTCATTAAGTAATAGTCTTTTAACTTAGTTTCTTAGTGACGAAGTAACCTAAAATTTGGTGATGGAGAAGAAGAAAAATATTGAAATTGTTTACATCTATTATACCATAATACAATATGAATATGGTGGATAAATATACTATCGAGACTCATTAGATAATTTGAATCATTACAAATGTATATGAAATATGTGTCATTAAGTAATAGTCTTTTAACTTAGTTTATTAGTGATGAAGTAACCTAAAATTTGGTGATGGAGAATTAGAAAATACTGAAATTGTTTACATCTATTATACCATAATACAATATGAATATGGTGGGTAAATATACTATCGAGACTCATTAGATAATTTAAATTATTTCAAATGTATATGGAATATGTGTCATTAATTAATAGTCTTTTAACTTAGTTTCTTGGTGAAGAAGTAACCTAAGATTTGGTGATGGAGAATTACAAAATACTCAAACTGTTTACATCTATTATACCATAATACAATATGAATATCGTGAATAAATATACTATCGAGACTCATTAGATAATTTGAATTATTTCAAATGTATATGGAATATGTGTCATTAAGTAATAGTCTTTTAACTTAGTTTCTTAGTGACAAAGTAACCTAAGATTTGGTGATGGAGAAGAAGAAAAATATTGAAACTGTTTAAATGTATTATACCATAATACAATATGAATATGGTGGATAAATATACTATCGAGACTCATTAGATAATTTGAATTATTTCAAATGTATATGGAATATGTGTCATTAAGAGGTAATAGTCTTTCAACTTAGTTTCTTAGTGATGAAGTAACCTAAAATTTGGTGATGGAGAATTAGAAAATACTGAAACTGTTTACATCTATTATACCATAATACAATATGAATATGATGGATAAATATACTATCGAGACTCATTAGATAATTTGAATTATTTCAAATGTATATGGAATATGTATCATTAAGTTTTAGTCTTTTAACTTAGTTTCTTACTGATGAAGTAACCTAAGATTTGGTGATGGAGAAGTAGAAAATACTAAAACTGTTTACATCTAATATACCATAATACAATATAAATATGGTGAATAAATATACTATCGAGACTCATTAGATAATTTGAATTATTTCAAATGTATATGGAATATGTGTCATTAAGTAATAATCTTTTAACTTAGTTTCTTGGTGAAGAAGTAACCTAAAATTTGGTGATGGAGAAGAAGGAAAATACTGAAATTGTTTACATCTATTATACCATAATACAATAAGAATATGGTTAATAAATATACTATCAAGACTCGTTAGATAATTTGAATCATTTCAAATGTATATGGAATATGTGTCATTAATTAATAGTCTTTTAACTTAGTTTCTTAGTGATGAACTAACCTAAGATTTGGTGATGGAGAATTAGAAAATACTGAAACTGTTTACATGTATTATACCATAATACAATATGAATATGGTGAATAAATATACTATCGAGACTCATTAGATAATTTGAATCATTTCAAATGTATAAGGAATATGTGTCATTAATTAATAGTCTTTTAACTTAGTTTCTTAGTGATGAAGTAACCTAAGATTTGGTGATGGAGAATTAGAAAATAATGAAATTATTTACATGTATTATACCATAATACAATATGAATATGGTGAATAAATATACTATCGAGACTCATTAGATAATTTGAATTATTTCAAATGTATATGGAATATGTGTCATTAAGTAATAGTCTTTTAACTTAGTTTCTTAGTGATGAAGTAACCTAAGATTTGGTGATGGAGAATTAGAAAATACTGAAACTGTTTACATGTATTATACCATAATACAATATGAATATGGTGAATAAATATACTATCGAGACTCATTAGATAATTTGAATTATTTCAAATGTATATGGAATATGTGTCATTAAGTAATAGTCTTTTAACTTAGTTTCTTTGTGATGAACTAACATAAGATTTGGTGATGGAGAATTAGAAAATACTGAAACTGTTTACATCTATTATACCATAATACAATATGAATATGGTGGATAAATATACTATCGAGAATCATTAGATAATTTGAATTATTTCAAATGTATATATAATATGTGTCATTAAGTAATAGTCTTTTAACTTAGTTTCTTGGTGAAGAAGTAACCTAAAATTTGGGGATGGAAAAGAAGGAAAATACTGAAATTGTTTACATCTATTATACCAAAATTCAATATGAATATGGTGAATAAATATACTATCGAGACTCGTTAGATAATTTGAATCATTTCAAATGTATATGGAATATGTGTCATTAATTAATAGTCTTTTAACTTAGTTTCTTAGTGATGAACTAACCTAAGATTTGGTGATGGAGAATTAGAAAATACTGAAACTGTTTACATCTATTATACCATAATACAATATGAATATGGTGAATAAATATACTATCGAGACTCATTAGATAATTTGAATTATTTCAAATGTATATGGAATATGTGTCATTAAGTAATAGTCTTTTAACTTAGTTTCTTAGTGATGAAGTAACCTAAGATTTGGTGATGGAGAACTAGAAAATACTGAAACTGTTTACATCTATTATACCATAATACAATATGAATATGATGGATAAATATACTATCGAGACTCATTAGATAATTTGAATTATTTCACATGTATATGGAATATGTATCATTAAGTTTTAGTCTTTTAACTTAGTTTCTTAGTGATGAAGTAACCTAAGATTTGGTGATGGAGAATTAGAAAATACTAAAACTGTTTACATCTAATATACCATAATACAATATAAATATGGTGAATAAATATACTATCGAGACTCATTAGATAATTTGAATTATTTTAAATGTATATGGAATATGTGTCATTAAGTAATAGTCTTTTAACTTTGTTTCTTAGTGATGAAGTAACCTAAAATTTGGTGATGGAGAAGAAGAAAAATATTGAAATTGTTTACATCTATTATACCATAATACAATATGAATATGGTGAATAAATATACTATCTATAATCATTATATAATTTGAATTATTTTCAATGTATATAAAATATGTGTCATCAATTAATAGTCTTTTAACTTAGTTTCTTAGTGATGAAGTAACCTAAAATTTAGTGATGGAGAAGAAAAAAATACTAAAATTGTTTACATCTATTATACCATAATACAATATGAATATGGTTAATAAATATACTATCGAGACTCATTAGATAATTTGAATTATTTCAAATTTATATGGAATATGTGTCATTAAGTAATAGTCTTTTAACTTAGTTTCTTAGTGATGAACTAACCTATGATTTGGTGATGGAGAATTAGAAAATACTGAAACTGTTTACATGTATTATACCATAATACAATATGAATATGGTGAATAAATATACTATCGAGACTCATTAGATAATTTGAATCATTTCAAATGTATAAGGAATATGTGTCATTAATTAATAGTCTTTTAACTTAGTTTCTTAGTGATGAAGTAACCTAAGATTTGGTGATGGAGAATTAGAAAATAATGAAATTGTTTACATGTATTATACCATAATACAATATGAATATGGTGAATAAATATACTATCGAGACTCATTAGATAATTTGAATTATTTCAAATGTATATGGAATATGTGTCATTAAGTAATAGTCTTTTAACTTAGTTTCTTAGTGATGAAGTAACCTAAGCTTTGGTGATGGAGAATTAGAAAATACTGAAACTGTTTACATGTATTATACCATAATACAATATGAATATGGTGAATAAATATACTATCGAGACTCATTAGATAATTTGAATTATTTCAAATGTATATGGAATATGTGTCATTAAGTAATAGTCTTTTAACTTAGTTTCTTAGTGATGAACTAACAGAAGATTTGGTGATGGAGAATTAGAAAATACTGAAACTGTTTACATCTATTATACCATAATACAATATGAATATGGTGGATAAATATACTATCGAGAATCATTAGATAATTTGAATTATTTCAAATGTATATATAATATGTGTCATTAAGTAATAGTCTTTTAACTTAGTTTCTTGGTGAAGAAGTAACCTAAAATTTGGGGATGGAAAAGAAGGAAAATACTGAAATTGTTTACATCTATTATACCAAAATTCAATATGAATATGGTGAATAAATATACTATCGAGACTCGTTAGATAATTTAAATCATTTCAAATGTATATGGAATATGTGTCATTAATTAATAGTCTTTTAACTTAGTTTCTTAGTGATGAACTAACCTAAGATTTGGTGATGGAGAATTAGAAAATACTGAAACTGTTTACATCTATTATACCATAATACAATACGATTATGGTGGGTAAATATACTATCGAGACGCATTAGATAATTTGAATTATTTCAAATGTATATGGAATATGTGTCATTAAGTAATAGTCTTTTAACTTAGTTTCTTAGTGATGAACTAACCTAAGATTTGGTGATGGAGAATTAGAAAATACAGAAACTGTTTACATGTATTATACCATAATACAATATGAATATGGTGAATAAATATACTATCGAGACTCATTAGATAATTTGAATTATTTCAAATGTATAAGGAATATGTGTCATTAATTAATAGTCTTTTAACTTAGTTTGTTAGTGATGAAGTAACCTATGATTTGGTGATGGAGATATAGAAAATACTGAAACTGTTTACATGTATTATACCATAATACAATATGAATATGGTGAACAAATATACTATCGAGACTCATTTGATAATTTGAATTATTTCAAATGTATATGCAATATGTGTCATTAAGTAATAGTCTTTTAACTTTGTTTCTTAGTGATGAAGTAACCTAAGATTTGGTGATGGAGAACTAGAAAATACTGAAACTGTTTACATGTATTATACCATAATACAATATGAATATGGTGGGTAAATATACTATCGAGACTCATTAGATGATTTGAATTATTTCAAATGTATATGGAATATGTGTCATTAAGTAATAGTCTTTTAACTTAGTTTCTTAGTGATGAACTAACCTAAGATTTGGTGATGGAGAATTAGAAAATACAGAAACTGTTTACATGTATTATACCATAATACAATATGAATATGGTGAATAAATATACTATCGAGACTCATTAGATAATTTGAATTATTTCAAATGTATAAGGAATATGTGTCATTAATTAATAGTCTTTTAACTTAGTTTGTTAGTGATGAAGTAACCTATGATTTGGTGATGGAGATATAGAAAATACTGAAACTGTTTACATGTATTATACCATAATACAATATGAATATGGTGAACAAATATACTATCGAGACTCATTTGATAATTTGAATTATTTCAAATGTATATGCAATATGTGTCATTAAGTAATAGTCTTTTAACTTTGTTTCTTAGTGATGAAGTAACCTAAGATTTGGTGATGGAGAACTAGAAAATACTGAAACTGTTTACATGTATTATACCATAATACAATATGAATATGGTGGGTAAATATACTATCGAGACTCATTAGATGATTTGAATTATTTCAAATGTATATGGAATATGTGTCATTAAGTAATAGTCTTTTAACTTAGTTTCTTAGTGATGAAGTAACCTTAGATTTGGTGATGGAGAATTAGAAAATACAGAAACTGTTTACATCTATTATACCATTATAAAATATGAATATGGTGAATAAATATACTATCTAGACTCATTAGATAATTTGAATTATTTCAAATTTATATGGAATATGTGTCATTAAGTAATAGTCTTTTAACTTAGTTTCTTAGTGACGAAGTAACCTAAAATTTGGTGATGGAGAAGAAGAAAAATATTGAAATTGTTTACATCTATTATACCATAATACAATATGAATATGGTGGATAAATATACTATCGAGACTCATTAGATAATTTGAATCATTACAAATGTATATGAAATATGTGTCATTAAGTAATAGTCTTTTAACTTAGTTTCTTAGTGATGAAGTAACCTAAAATTTGGTGATGGAGAATTAGAAAATACTGAAATTGTTTACATCTATTATACCATAATACAATATGAATATGGTGGGTAAATATACTATCGAGACTCATTAGATAATTTAAATTATTTCAAATGTATATGGAATATGTGTCATTAAGTAATAGTCTTTTAACTTAGTTTCTTAGTGATGAAGTAACCTAAGATTTGGTAATGGAGAATTAGAAAATACTAAAACTGTTTACATCTAATATACCATAATACAATATAAATATGGTGAATAAATATACTATCGAGACTCATTAGATAATTTGAATTATTTCAAATGTATATGGAATATGTGTCATTAAGTAATAGTCCTTTAACTTAGTTTCTTAGTGACGAAGTAACCTAAGATTTGGTGATGGAGAAGAAGAAAAATATTGAAACTGTTTAAATGTATTATACCATAATACAATATGAATATGGTGGGTAAATATACTATCGAGACTTATTAGATAATTTGAATTATTTCAAATGTATATGGAATATGTGTCATTAATTAATAGTCTTTTAACTTAGTTTCTTAGTGATGAAGTAACCTAAGATTTGGTGATGGAGAATTAGAAAATA
>CATIWC010001769.1:0-27775 GCA_948472305.1 Vicia faba
TTATTTAATAAATATTCATTTTAAGTCTCTTAAATTAAGTTTTGTTAGTCACATTGATCCTTTCCGTTAAATTTTATTAACCTCTATTAATTTTGGCTAATTTGGCAGCCCAACTCGTTCTAATATGATTGACATGGAATTATTTTATTAATACTTTATAATTTAATTTGTTAAACATCGATTCTATTTCTCTTTTCTCCTCTCTTCACCAAAACCCTTAGCGTCACTACTCTTTCTCTCTTCTTCATCTATATTTCTTATCTCTTCTCCTTATTAGAAAACACCATCAATACTCATGTCTCTCAATTCTCCTTCTTAAGTTCTAATTGGATTATTCAAACAAATTTCAACATGTTAAGAAACGTCATTTTCAGATCTAAATGGTCGTTTATAAATGGATCAAATTTTTGAGATGAAGTAAGCAAAGAATCAAATGGATCAAATCCATCTCCAGGTTTATGCGTTTTTTCAATTTTGCTATTATCTGAAACTGAAGCAATGGGTAGATTCAAGTTTGGGTTTAGATTTGAGTTGAGTTTAGGTTTTAAAATAGGATTGAGATTTTGAGATTTGTGGTAGTGTGAATTCGACATTACTACAAATAACGCTTGTAACGTCAGACGCGAAATGCATTTTACCTCGACAATAGATGCGAGGTCGTCATAAAAATAAAGACTTGTCACATCGGTGTTTAAAACACCAAAGTAAAATTTTATCAGCGCATGGATTTGAACCCCAACAGTTGCAACTTTTATTATTTTCAAAACTAGCATATCTTTTATCTCAGTTTACCAAAATAACCGAGGGGTTATTATTTTTTTTTTTATAAAATTTATTATATTGTTTACCCAGAATATTAAGTTTTTTACACAAAAAAAAATTAATTGTCCATGAAGATCATATGTTGGATCTTCAATTCTTTGATATTCTGGGCAAGATCAAATGCTGAAAAACTCTTTTCTACCAACAAAAAAATAACGGTTAGGTAAATTAATTTCCCCGATATAAATTTTAGATCTTCAAATCGTATAAGTTCACCAATATATTTTATATGGATTTTGCTTGCATTTGTTTCTGATATAAACAAAAAGAAGGGTTAGACAAAAAAAGGGTTAGATAACAAATAATTTTCTGCTAAAATAAATATTTAAGAACACAAACCTTAAACCCAAATAATTTTCTGCTCTTGCAATCCATCATAGAGAACTATTCATGGAAAACACTCTTGCAAACTTTAAACTCTTCATGATTTTGGCTTTTTCTTGCATTTGTTTCTGATATATACAAAAGAAATGGGTTACACAAAAAAAGCATTAGATAAATAAATGATTTTCTCTCAAATAAATATTTAAGAACACAAACTTAAATCATAGAGAACTCTTCATGACAAATACTCTTGTAAATGTTAAAGTTGAGCAATAATGGTAACATTTTGATAGTTTCACAATGCTTTTATAATGAAAGTAATTTATGTTTCACGCGGATCACTAATGGTAATATCTTGATCATTTATAGTTGTAGCAGTAAAAATGTTGAGACTAAGCCATTGGATTGACTTAACTCTTACAAATCAAATAAAAATCGCCACCGCGCTTTATTGTTTCCAAATGAAATGGGAAAATAGTGAATAAACCAAAAAAAAAGAGGTGGATAATCTAGGTACGGTGGTTAGTTATGCAAAGGGAAGTTATTACCATCATAAACATGTACGATACTTCGCAGGAACCTCTTTGAAAATCCGTATATTTGGCTATAAAAGGTGTATACAAAATAAGATGGTATAGATGAGAAAAGAAGTATTTTTTTAACAATTTTGTACCCGCTGCGGTTGTGAAACTTTAGTGCCTACATACCACCTTTGGTGCAATAGGGGATTAGGGTACTCATAGTTTCACCTCAAAAGTTTTCAAACACATGTGTGTTGGTTAATTTTAAGAGAGGAGACATCATCGTCATATCCGAGTAGAAAACATACTTACTACCCATGATTATAAGAAATGAGCATTTGCATCATCTCAAAGTGGAGGATATAGCTTGGATTTAAAATCAACAAAGCCCCACTCAACACCCAAGTGGAAAATATCTCATTTTACTACGTATCGTAGAAGTATAGTAGCTCACATCATTACAAGAAAGCTCGGAAGATAAAATTGATTGATTATGTCCAAAGTACCAATTCAAACATATGACTATTAATTCAACTCATAAATAGGATTAAAATAAATCAATTCCATGTCTAAATCTAAACTGAATTCAATAACTTCAACTTATTACAACATCATCGATTCCTCGTTCATAACTTACTTCATCAGATATTGGCCAAGAGAAAAATATTTGTACCGTGCTAACTTATTAATAATAAAAAAAACTGTACAAATTAAGCAATTGAAAAAAAAATAATGTGGTACTGATATAGAAACAGTTAGATTTAGATAAGAAAAGAAAAACCCAAAATTCAAAGAACAGTCAAATTTCAGACATGTATCTCTCTGTGGCTAATAGTCCAACTCCAATGCACATATTCGCCGTAACTTAAAACGGTAGTATTGGACGGTGTAAATTAAAGGCAGCCGGTTTCTTCAAGATTTAACGGCATGCAGAGTCAACGGCAGATGACGGCATGATAGGAGCAGTAGCAGAAGAAGTTCCTTCATCGTCGTCACTATTATTAACCTTTGGCCTTGGTGACCTAAACGACAACGCCCTAGCCAAAAACGACGGTGCCCTAGTAAAAACCCACCGGTCCGATTTTAAACTCCGGTCCACCCACCTCGAACTTTTCCCTTTACTACTTCCTTCACCGGTTCGATACCCATGCCTCGAGCTACTTTATCTTGGTAACACAATCAAACTACTTGTGCGTTGTAACTGCCGGTTCATTAACTCTTTCCTCGCTGCAAAAGGCAACTTCAAAGTAAACCAGTTTGTATTCTCACCCGGTTGAATTAAAGAGACGGGCGAAACAGCATAGGTGAGACGCGTGGGACGAAGAAGTTGAACAGTGACGAAATAATTTGTATTTAGGGGTTATTTCAACATTATATATATATATATATATATATATATATATATATATATATATATATATATATATATATATATATATATATATATATATATATATATATATATATATATATATATATATATATATATATATATATATATATATATATATATATATATATATATATATATATGTTTTTACATCGATGCAACAATTGGCCCGATGTAAGGGTTCGAGCGGTTATGTTTTTTACATTAGTTTAATGAATGGCCCGATGTAAGGTTCAGACGCTGATGTTTTTCACATCGGTTTAAAGAATGGTCTGATGTAAGGTTCTTTATGTTTTTTACATCGGTGAAATAAATAGCCCGATGTAAGGATTAACATATTTTTTATATTACCAATCTGCCACAGACTTTTTACATCGGTGGATTGCAGGAACCGATGTAATATCTGGCCAGTTTTTTATTTACAATTATGCCACCTGGTTTGTTATTTACAAAAATGTCACCGTGTTTTTTTCACGAAACCTTTTACATCGGTGGATTAAATGGCCCGATGTAATAGATAGCGAAAAAAAATTTTCATATTATTTATATCATTGCAAATAAATACCTGATGTAAAATTTTTTTAATTTTATTTTTTACATCGTATATTTTGATACCTGATGTAAAAAACTTTTCTCAAATGTCATTTTTTTAGTAGTGAAAGAACAACAAGGATTTGTTATAACTGTTATTCTTTACTTTCTCTTCAATCAAGATTACAAGTGTTACAAGAATAACAAATAACCATCTTACCCTAAACTAGGATTTACAATATGAAATGATGAGAGACTAGTATGCTATTTATAATAAAACCTAACATATTAAACTAATGGGCATTTTCACAAATATCCATTACAAACTAATTTAGGGTACACGCTAACTTAAACAATTTGACATAACAAACAGACCCAATTCAAAATACTAACAACCCTAGCATTTCAACGTTCATATACTAGAACGCACTTTAACTATAATATATAGGTCTTTGACACCAGCATGTGAACATACTTCAACGACATGCATAAATCCTGTCGAACCAGAAGCTACTCTTCAATTCAATAGAGTTCAATCTAACATCTCACATTTTTTAATTAGAAATACAAGTATTACAAATTTTAATTAAATAAAATAGGTAAACAAAATTAGAAAATTAATAAGTTCAAATTAAAAAAAAATATTTGATAAATCATATTCAATGAATTCTCTATCTTTCTCATTGAATCATAAAAAATAAAAAAACACAAAATGCATGGACACTGAATAATACTTTATCACGTAAATAAATTCATATATTTTCTTCATTTTTCATCTATTATATATGACTTTTGAGGTCATTCTAGCTGGGTGAGAAAATCTATTATATATACTATAAATTTTTAGTATTTTATATTATGTATTATATATATCAAAATTAATTTTTCTTAATAATTTATTTTTATTCTTTTCTATATTTATATTGTGATTTTGGACAAAATATTATATATAGGATTAATACATACTTTAGATTATCTGATTTTGTATTATATTTATGTATTAGTTATTATCTTTTAACAGTCTCATATTATAAGATATAATGTTTATAATGGAGATGAACAACAAACTCTATAATATATTAATTATTATAATATTAATAATAATATGAATGTGTTGTTTTTTATATATTATTTTTAAATTTGAATTTTTTTATGACAAATTTTATCGGAACTCTGTGTATGAATCGGTAGAAGTTAATCTATTAGAATAAGGAAAAAAGTATCAATTTTGATAGTATATATTTTAATTTTAACTTTTATCTGATTTATCTATTTTGTATTATTATATACCTAATTTGTCATAGTTCTATCCCACTATAAAAATTACATCAAAACTTTTATAATCTCATTTGAACCTTATTTTTTACTTTGAATATGTCATGGTATAGTTTTTTTTAATATTATTTATAAAGTATAAAATCTTTTGAGAATTTTTTTTTAAAAGTATAAAATCCAAAGTGGCAAAAATGGTTACAACGAGGTTAATTGACTTTTAGTCTTTCAAAAAGATGTCAAAGTATGATTAAGTTGATTAAAGTTTGATTAAGAAAAGATTTTTTAAAATGCATGAACCTAAGTCCAAGTTTATTATGAAATTATTTCAAGTTAGAAAACAAGAAGAGTTTTGTAAAGGAGGGAGAAGATTTTAGAAATTAAAGAAGATAAGAGGAGATGAAGGGACTATCCTAAAGCATAAGGTAAAAGCTAAGGAAAAGAACAATATCACCAACAATAAGCCAACATTTGACATAAAGAAGTCAATGTAGAATTCTCATCATTTGGATTAAAACCAAGTAAGTAAAAATACTAACCTCTGAGAAATACTACGCTTCAGATGAATTATGTATTCATAAAAATTGGGCAGAGTAACAGCTATATACAGAGAAATTCTTAATCACTGACGAAGCATATAATAAGAATAACCTACACATAAAAAAAATTAACCTAATGCCTTGGAGTAAACCTCAAGAACTTCAGAAAAAGTAACAATAGAGAAACAAGGTCTCCAAGTATCAAGGCTTCTAATCTTAAGTCCGAGAGATCCACAACTCCATAATGCCAATGATAGTAACCAAGTAGTCCGAGTAACCTTAAATTTTTTTTAATATTCAAGTTGATTATTAAGTTTTTTCAAAAGAAAAGAAAGCTCAAGTGAACAAAATTAAAATGACATAAAGATAAACGCTCAAGTGAGCAAAGATAAAATGACATAAAGATATATGCTCAAGTGAGCAAAAGAAAAATAACATGAGATGTAAATGATAAAATAAATGGTACATAAAAGTAAAGACACAAAATAAAGGCATAAAGTAAAGTTAATTGTTAGTGAATTAGAAGTTAGAAGTCAAGTATAAGGTTAATTGAAAGACTATCTTGAAGCTTGCTTTTGAAAACTCATTAGAAGATTGATAAAATCAAAGCCTCTCAACAACAAGTTTCATTTGCTTTTTGTCAAGTATATTATTTATTTCAAGTGCTCAAAGCAACCACATATGATCAACGATCTTCAAATGATTAACTTAGACCAACATTCATGAAGTTCATTAGAGGATTAATAGAATCAAAGCCTCATAAGAATAAACTTCAAAGTTATTGGATCAAAGGTTTCAAATTACACATACTTGGACTTGCAAACATATGTTTGGGCCATATAGCGCTATGTTAAGCAATCGTAAGTGGACTTATGTAGAAGTCACACCTATTTTGAGGTTGGTCAATAGCAATCTATGTACCAACATATTAGAGAAATGATATGCAGATCATTCTCCAAAAACATGTTGAACAAGTAAAAACAAGAAAGGGATAAGATGAAGAGGGAGGAGATGTATCAGATAAAACTAGGGTTTCAAATATCATCAACACCATTCATCCATTTTGGTGGATTTGGTTTTTCAACCTAACACCTAAGATCCAATGAAGTTGAGGAACTTGTCCCAAAATAACACTTAAGTGTCTCTAAATCAGGACCAATCAAAAAAATAATAAAATATATTTAATATAAAAGCAAATTTAAATGATTTTAAAAAGAATTAATTGGTAAACTACACAACATGTATTAAAATACCAAATAAAAATCCTAAAAAAAGACCATAAGTCAAACACGAGTCAATAAGTTTTGACAAAAAATTTCAGAATTTTTAAAGTCAGAAACTATTTTTAAAATTTAAAGAAATAAGCAAAATAAACAAAAATTTGTCAAAAATAGTAAAATAAAAAGTAAAAATAAAATTATGCCACTAATATTTATCAAGAGGTCATTGGATCCTTCCATAAATTTTTTAGAATTTAAAAATCAAGAAAAGTATTTTTAAACAATTAAAACAAGTCTAATAAAGTAAAAAATCATAAAAATATCAAATCACAAAATAAAATTATGGATAAATAAAAATTAGAAAGAGAAAAATCAAAAGTATTTTTGAGAATTTTTTCCCAATTTTAGAAGTTGAAATGAATTTTTGAAGTTTAAAACAATTAAAACAAAAATCATAAAATAAAATAATAAACCAAAAAAATGTGGACCATCTGGTCATTGTTAAAACGCGTTAATAATCAGGTCTAAGGGACCTGGCGCGTTGTGCATGTCATGGTCTCTCTTGAATAACACACCAGATTAATTATTTAAAAATAGATTTAAAAAAAATAAGTGGCGCGATATCATTGGTTGACAGATGACCCGCTAGTCATCTTCAACCTCTAGCCACACGCGAGTTGCAGGTTTCACAAACTGTAAAATTAGAAGCTTGGATTGGTGTCATTCGCTTCGCTCTTCAAGACGATTTCAATGGTACCTTCACGAAAAATTTATATAAACTATAGTTGAGTGGATTGCGAAAAACCAGAAGAAAAAGAATGAAAAGGGATTTGAAAATTCATGAACAAAACTCACTTCCAGTTAAAAAACAATGATGCTATGAGTATCAGAGTATGGATTATCCTTCATATTGTAGTAACAAGTTTGGAGAGAATTGATGTAGGAATCTACCTATTGAAGCTCAACTTTAGAGCTCTAAAACTTGACTTTGATAGCACGATTTAGGGCACTACAAGACTTGGTTCTTCTTCTGTTAGCTTCAGTGAAGTTCAAGGATGAAGAATGAGAAAATAAATTAGACTAAAAAAACAAGGGAATAGTGAATTTGAAAATTCAGAATTGTAAGCTACGGAGAGAGTTTGACATGGTGGTCCTGGCTATCCAAGCTTTCAAAAATGAGTAGAATGTGGTCTTTATTTGTAGGAGAAGTGAATAGAATCAGGAGGAGGGGAGAATGATGCAATTTGAGTGGAAATCGTGCACACATGTGGTCATGAAGAAAGTGTGACCACATGTGCATCAAAACTCATCCAAATGATGTGTTTTGACACTCTAAATGATTCAAACATCTATGCTAATCATGTTTAAGTGGAAAAAACGCACAAATTTAGTGATTAGAAGTCACATTATGGAAATTGAAATCTGAATGCCATGAGAAACTTTAGTTCCAAGGTACCAACTTTGAGTCCATGATACACACAACTCAGGAGGCTCTATGACATGATTCTCGAAGCATTTGAAAGACAGGGTCACAATTTTTACAATGTGCCAAGAAATAATCCATTTGGATAAGTGAGCTGGAAGTTATGATCAATTGAAATCGTGAAAAACAAAATGATTTTTATACTCAACCTAGCTTGGAAATCAATCTTACTCATCTGGAGAAATCCGCATCAAGACCTGATTGGGGAATATGGGATAGAAGTACTAAACCATCCAAACCAACACCATATAATAACTTGGAGAAAAATATGACCCAAGCCTTAACTGGGGAAAATGGGATCACTAACCCAATACCACACCACCTGTCAATTGGTATGAAATTCAACTATCCAAGAAGCAATCAAATATGGACCATGCATATATCAGCAAGAGTAACCGAGATACTTCTTGAGGAATCTTTTCAAAACTTTTATGTTCGTCCAACCATGTAACTACTACTTTTGTCCCACTTAAATCACATAATTGAGGTAAAAAGTAATTTGCAAATTCTTATTAAAAACATGTTTTTTTTTTGTTTTGAAAATTAATATCAATAATAAATGAAATTTTTGTAAACAGAATAAAATAAGAACTACAAATAATTGAATAAAGGCTCAAACTTTATTAATAGAATGGTAGTCCGCAAATGGTGTGACTCCATGGATGATTACAAAGTTTTGGAAAATGGTAAATACATGGAAAAGATAAATTGAAATACAATGACCACTATTCTCCCTAACAACTTTGAACTCCTGAGCATAGGCTTCAGTTTAAGTGTGTTAAGAATCTAAAAAGATTATTGCTTCAATGATCAAGTCTTGTTTGACGCAATTACTTGCAAAAAAATCCCTAACTTTTTCCTAGGTTGCCCTTGCGGGTTTTCAACCTACCGGGGAAATTTATTTTGTTTATGTCTCTAACTTTTTCCTAGACCGCCCTTTCGGGTTTTCAACCTACCGAGACGCTCTTTTTATCCTAAGCCTCCCTTTCGAGTTTTCAACTTAGCGAGTTGTTCTTTTATTTCTTTAGGTGAAGTATTTCTTGACTGTGTCATCATTCATAGGACGTGGGAACTCCTCACCATCCATAATTTCTAGAATCAATGCACCACCAGAGAAGGATTTCTAGACAACATGTGAGCCTTCATAATTAGGAGTTCACCTGCCCCTAGAATCAGCATTTAAAGACACGATCTTTCTGAGCATGAGGTCGCCTTCTCTGAATTCACGAGGTTTTACCTTCTTATCAAAAGCTTTCTTCATTCTTTTCTAATATAACTGACCATGACACAAGGTCGTCATTCTCTTTTCTTCAATTAAATTCAACTGATCAAACATGTTATGGATCCATTCATCCTCTGACAATTTGGTTTCCATTATTAGACGAAAAGAGAGAATCTCAACCTCAATGGGGAACACTGATTCCATACCATACACAAGAGAGAACGAGGTTGCCCCTTTTGAAGTGCAGTCAAATGTACGATACCCATGCAAAACTAAAGGTAGCATCTCATGCCAATCCTTATAGGTAACAACCATCTTCTCGATAATCTTCTTAATGTTTTTATTAGCAGCGTCAATAGCCCCATTCATCTTAGGCCTGTAAGGAGACAAGTTGTGATGGACAATCTTGAATTCTTCACAAAGTTCTGTCATCATCTTATTATTCAAATTTGAGCCATTATCAGTGATAATCCTACTTGGAACACCATACCGAGATATAAGATTGTTCTTGATAAACCGTACTACCACCTGCTTGGTGACATTAGCATAAGAAGTTGCTTCCACCCACTTGGTGAAGTAGTCAATTGCCACTAAGATGAAACAATGTCCATTCAACGCCTTGGGTTCAATCATTCCAATCATATCAATACCCCACATAGAAAAAGGTCATGGGGAAGAAATAACATTGAGATGCATTGGAGGCACATGAATCTTGTCAGCATAAATCTGACACTTATGGCACTTCTTTACAAATTTGTAACAGTCATATTCCATTGTCAGCCAATAGTTACCTGCCCTAAGCATCTTCTTTGCCATCGAATATCCATTGGCATGGGTACCAAAGGAACCTTCATAGATCTCATGCATCAATATGTTTGCTTCGTGTCTATCCATGCATCTGACCAAGACCATGTCATGATTTCTCTTGTATAACACATCTTCATTAAGGAAAAAGCTACCTGCCAACCTTCTCAATGTCTTTCTATCTTTGTTAGATGCACCAACTGGTTATTCTTGAGTCTGAAGGAAGTGCTTGATATCATAATACCAAATTTTTTCATATGACGTCCCCTATGTAGCAAACACATGATCTGGTCTATCAAGACGTCAGACTGTAATTTGAGGTACATCATTCTAAGCATTTACTTGATACATGGAAGCCTAGGTTGCTAAAGCATCGGCCATATGATTCTCATCTCTAGGAATACGATGGAATTAAACTTTATTGAAGAAAGGTAATAATATTCTTGCATAATCTTTATAGGGAATCAAGCCAATATGACGAGTCTCCCATTCTCATTTGATCTGATTTATTACCAAAGATGAATCGCCATATACATCAAGAATTTTGATTTTGAGATCTATAGACTCTTCAAGACCCATAATACAAGCTTCATACTCCGCCATATTTTTGGTACAATCAAATGTTAACCTTGCAGTAAAAAGGATATGTGACCCATGGGGAGTGATAATCGAGGCACCGATTTCTTTTCCATAGGCATTTACAGCTCCATCAAACACAATACCCCACCGGGATTCAGGATCAGGACCTTCCTCAGGAAACGGTTTATCACAATCTTTTACTTTCAAAAATATCGCATCCTCATCACAGAAATTATACTTAACAGACGGATATTCATCAACTGGTTAGTGAACGAGGTACTCCGCCAACACACTGCCTTTAATAACCTTCTAAGTACGATATTCAATATCATATTTAGACAACAACATCTTCCAATGGGAGATTCTTCCAGTAAGAGCCAGTTTTTCAAAAATATACTTAATTGGATCCATTTTGGAAATCAACCAAGTAATATGATTCAACATATATTGCCGTAATCGCTTTGCCACCTAGGCCAAAGTATAACATATTTTTTCTAGCAAAGAATATCGTGACTCACAATCAGTGAATTTGTTACTCAAATAATAAATGACATATTCTTTTCTTCCTGTTTCATCTTGTTGTCCTAAATTACATCCCATGGAGTTATCCAACACAAACATATACATAATCAATGGTCTTCCTTCAACGGAGGGAGAAAGATAGGAGGCTCAAGAAGATACTCTTTAATGCTTTCAAATGCCCTTTGGCAATCATCCATCCACACACAACCTTGATCTTTCTTTAACAGCTTGAATATTGGTTCACATGTTACAATCATATGGGAAATAAATATGGAAATGTAATTTAAACGTCCAAGGAAGCCTCTAACTTGCTTTTTCAGTTCTTGGTGCATGCATTTCTTGAATTTCCTTAACTTTATCAGGATCCACTTCAATTCCTTTTTGGGTGACAATAAAGCCTAACAACTTTCCTAAAAGAACACCAAAAGTACACTTATTTAGATACAAGCAGAGACGATACTTCCTCAAACGCTGTAACAATTTCAACAAGTCTTCTATATGCCCTTCCTTAGTCTGAGATTCGGCGATCATATCATCAACATATACTTCAATTTCTTTATGCATCAGATCATAGAATAAGGTTGTCATAGCCCTCTGGTACGTTGCACCAACGTTCTTCAACACGAAAGGCATCGCTCTATAACAGAATGTCCCCCAGGGAGTGATAAACGTTGTTTTTTCCATGTCCTCAGGAGCCATCCTAATTTAATAGTATTCGGAAAATTCATCCATGAACGAGAACACTTTGAATTTCTTCGTGCTATCAACCAACATATCAATATGTGGCAATGGGAAATCATCTTTCAGGTTTTCTTTATTTAAATCTCTATAACCAACGCACATGTAGACTTTTTTGTCTTTCTTTAGTATTGGATCAATATTGGTAATCCACTTAGGGTACACTGAAGTTACAAGAAAACTAGCATCAATCTTTTTCAAAACCTCTTCTTTAATCTTTACTTCCATGTCAGGATGAGTTCTTCCCACCTTCTACTTGATTGGTGAACATTCTAGATTTAGCGGAAAATAATGTTCCACAATATCGGTATCCAAACCAGGCATGTCTTGGTAAGACCCAGAAAATATATCCACATACTCTTTCAGTAGCCCAATCAACCTACTCTTCACATCTGGATGAATCAGTGCCCTAATCTTGACTTCTTTTGGATCTTCCTCTGAACTCAAGTTAGTTATCTGCAATGGCTCTTTATATGGCTTAATGGTATTTTCCTCGCGTTTGAGCAACCGTGAAACCAATTCTGGGATTTCATCATATTCTTTTTCAGCCACATACACATTATATTCAAAGTTTGAAGAGGGTCCAGGGTCATTGCACTCAACGGATTTTTTAATTAATCCGCACATATGATTTATGATTGATTTTAGAAACTGACACATGTAACTATTGACTATGCAGATTTATTTACAGTTATTATTTGTTTTGAAAGGTTTTTTGTGATTACCATTTTCCAAAAAAATAAAATAATAAATACATAATTTATAAATAAAAAACAAATTTTATTAATGATCTTAAAAATCAAAACAAAAGACACGCCCATACATCATTACTTTCACCTTAGGCAGAGTGAAAGAGTTTTGAAAAGACAAACATAAAACAAATTACTTTGAAATATGAATGCAAGAAGGAACATCAACAGTGATCCAATTTTTGACTTTGACTCCATGTGTCACAAAGTTCGACATCGCTTGCTCTAACTCATCTTCGAGAATAGCATTAATCTTTGGAGTAGTCGGATGGAGATATCCTGCACTGTGAAAGATGTATTGATATTTACTCAAAGCGGACTTTGGATTCACAACTTCTTTCTTCATGGAGGAACTCAAACCAGTCCCATTCTATTCATAGGTGGATTAATAACCTGGCCTCACACCTTGCTAGGGCCCTTCTGCACTACCTGTTACGCATACTTAAATGAGGTAATAAAATCTTCATTCTTCCTTATATTATCAATAGAAAAAGCTTGGAACTGAGTTCCAACAATGACTTCATCAGCTTCTACAATGATAAAGGAAGACAAATGAGATATCAACATAGCTTGCTCACCAGTCACAATGACTACCTTTCCTTCATGGACAAATTTGAGCTTCTGATGCAAGGTTGAAGTAAGTGCTCCTGCTTCATGGATCCAGGGTTATCCCAATAAACAACTATAGGATGTGACAATATCCATAACATGAAATGTGACTTGGAATAAGTGCGAACATATGTGAATAGGTAAATCCACCTCTCCAATGACAAATTTTCTCAAACCATCAAAAACTTTCACTATAATGCCACATGGGCGCATAAGAGTTCCCTGGTATTGAAGCTTCATGAGAGTACTTCTCGGTATGACATTTAAAGCATATCCATTGTCTATCAGTACATTGAACAAAGAGTCATTCTTACAATTCATAGATATATGTAGAGCCAGATTATGGTTTCTCCCTTCATCGGGTAACTCGTTATCACAAAAGCTCAGATTGTTACAAGATGTAATATTCCCCACAACACCGCTGGACTAATCCAAAGACATACCTTTTTCGACAAAATCCTGATCCAACACCCTCATCATAGATTCCTGATGAGCAGAGGAGTTCATCAACAAGTCTAAAATGGAAATCTTAGATGGAGTTTGCAACAATTGATCCACAATATTGTAATCACTCATCTTGATGATTTTCAATAGGTCATCCACATCTTTTTCCAAGGTGGCGCCGCTAGATTCTCCCACCACTTTCTTAGGTTCAACATTCTCAATAACCTTCTTACTAGAATTAACTTCTCCTTAGAAGGTAGGGACGTAGACACGACCACTATGAGTTACCCGACTAGCTTCAACAATATTCTCAACATGGGGTAAAGGTTGGATAGGAATTTCTATACCATCTTCCAGGATAGTTGCGTTTTACTTATAAGGCACAACATTATCTGATTTATATGGGATATAACCAGGCAGATGAATAACTACGGGAGCAACAACATGCTTATTGTGGTACACAATTTCTACCAGAGCAGGAACACCAAAATATGGCACAATGACATTCACCCCTGCTTCTTCAGCTTACTCAGGAATCACATAATCATTGTCAGAAAACATACCTTTATTAGAAGAAAAGAACTCATCGGCAGAAACATACTCATCATCAGACATGGCCTCATCAGAGTAATCTTCAATCACATTAACTCCATTATAAACATCTCTATTGCATATGACTCTGATAGTACCATCATCTAACAACAATTGAATACCTCTTCTTATAATAGAACAACCACGGGAATCCCTACAGCAGATATGACATGACCCATAATGATGTACCTTCTGGCCATCCATGTGACAAAATGTGGCGTGTAGCTGTACCGGATCATCATCCATAGAGTTTACATCAAAAAATTTGAATTCGCCAGGACAAACATAACCATATTCACATCTTCTTCATATTCATCCATTGGCCTGATTATGTGGATAAGTCCTTCATCCATCATTTCTTGAAGATCAGCTCTCACTTTATCACATCCATGGATATCTGAAATGCAAATACTACAAGCGGCATGGTCGTGTGTATAATAGCTGAACTTATAGAGATCGGCATGAATCTTTACTAAATCACCTCTGACCAGATTGATATCAAAAATCCTGAAGTCCCCACTATAACCAACAACCATATTTACAGCACTTCCACCCCATGTTTGGGTAGTGGATTATCCTTCACATCGGGACCAACATCTTTAAAAGACAGGAGACCAGATCTTACCCTCTTCTGCACTTCAGACTTCAATGGATAACAATTTTCAATATTGTGCCCGGGGGCTCCTTGATGAAAAGCACAAGTCTGATCTGCCTTATAACACCATGGTAAAGTTGAAGGTATAGCATGGGGAGTCCTAGTCTGCACCAATTTCTTCGAATCAAAGCCAGAAACAATTCTATATAACTCATAGGAATGGGAGGAAAAACTTCTCTCTTCCGACCTTTCCCTTTATTACCTTGTTGTGGTGCTCTCTGATAGGCAACAACAGTCGGAGCCACATTGACAACCGGAGTTATAGAGTCTACTTATTGTTGATGCTGATGACGTCTTCTTGAAGGGCCAACCCATATTTCTTCAGCAACAACATTTGTTTCACTTTCTTTCTTCTTAGAAAACCCATATGATTATTTCCTTGTTCCACTAGAACCTTCATCTTTTGTAAATTTCCATTCCCTGACAGCTTCCTCTAGACGGACATCCATACTTACCATATCAGTGAAATCACTCGGTGCACTCGCCACCATCCTTTCATAGTAAAATGAACCAATGGTTTTCAAAAATACCTTAGTAACCTCTTTCTCTCCCATTGGGGGGTACCACTTGGGAAGCAACCTCACGCCAACGCTATGTATACTCTTTAAATGACTCTTTATCTTTCTAAGCCATCAGTCTCAGCTAGCCACAGTCAGGTTCCATAAACATGTTGTACTTATACTGTTTCACAAAAGCTTCATCCAAGTCATTAAATATGTGAATGTTGCTACTGACCAATCCCATATTCCATTTCAAAGCAGCACTAATTAAACTATCCTAGAAGGAATGAATAAGAAAGTGTTTGTCATCAGTATGATTGGACATTCTCCGGATATACATCACCAGGTGGTCACGCGGACAAGAGTTTCCCCTGTACTTCTCAAACTCTGTCACCTTAAACTTTGTTGGAACTTTACAATTAGGCGTAACATGATGAATATCATTACTTTTATATTAGTTTATAGGGTTTTACATTATTAAATATATTAGTTTGAATAATCAACATTCACAAAATTAAAAAATACTAGAAACAATTGTCTCAATTTCACACTTAAAATAAAAATTATAAATGGTTTTTAACCATCTAAAATCAATATATTGCCAAACATAAAGATTATAAATGGTTTTTAATTTATTTTAAGCTTAATACTTTTTTTATCCTTTAAATTAATTTCAGATTTCACTTCCGTCTCTTATTTAATAAATATTCATTTTAAGTCTCTTAAATTAAGTTTTGTTAGTCACATTGATCCTTTCCGTTAAATTTTATTAACCTCTATTAATTTTGGCTAATTTGGCAGCCCAACTCGTTCTAATATGATTGACATGGAATTATTTTATTAATACTTTATAATTTAATTTGTTAAACATCGATTCTATTTCTCTTTTCTCCTCTCTTCACCAAAACCCTTAGCGTCACTACTCTTTCTCTCTTCTTCATCTATATTTCTTATCTCTTCTCCTTATTAGAAAACACCATCAATACTCATGTCTCTCAATTCTCCTTCTTAAGTTCTAATTGGATTATTCAAACAAATTTCAACATGTTAAGAAACGTCATTTTCAGATCTAAATGGTCGTTTATAAATGGATCAAATTTTTGAGATGAAGTAAGCAAAGAATCAAATGGATCAAATCCATCTCCAGGTTTATGCGTTTTTTCAATTTTGCTATTATCTGAAACTGAAGCAATGGGTAGATTCAAGTTTGGGTTTAGATTTGAGTTTGAGTTTAGGTTTTAAAATAGGATTGAGATTTTGAGATTTGTGGTAGAGTGAATTCGACATTACTACAAATAACGCTTGTAACGTCAGACGCGAAATGCATTTTACCTCGACAATAGATGCGAGGTCGTCATAAAAAATAAAGACTTGTCACATCGGTGTTTAAAACACCAAAGTAAAATTTTATTAGCGCATGGATTTGAATCCCAACAGTTGCAACTTTTATTATTTTCAAAACTAGCATATCTTTTATCTCAGTTTACCAAAATAACCGAGGGGTTATTAGTTTTTTTTTTATAAAACTTATTATATTGTTTACCCAGAATATTAAGTTTTTTACACAAAAAAAAAATTAATTGTCCATGAAGATCATATGTTGGATCTTCAATTCTTTGATATTCTGGGCAAGATCAAATGCTGAAAAACTCTTTTCTACCAACAAAAAAATAACGGTTAGGTAAATTAATTTCCCCGATATAAATTTTAGATCTTCAAATCGTATAAGTTCACCAATATATTCTATATGGATTTTGCTTGCATTTGTTTCTAATATAAACAAAAAGAAGGGTTAGACAAAAAAAGGGTTATATAACAAATAATTTTCTTCTAAAATAAATATTTAAGAACACAAACCTTAAACCCAAATAATTTTCTGCTCTTGCAATCCATCATAGAGAACTATTCATGGAAAACACTCTTGCAAACTTTAAACTCTTCATGATTTTGGCTTTTTCTTGCATTTGTTTCTGATATATACAAAAGAAAAGGGTTACACAAAAAAAGCATTAGATAAATAAATGATTTTCTTCTCAAATAAATATTTAAGAACACAAACCTTAAATCATAGAGAACTCTTCATGACAAAGACTCTTGTAAATGTTAAAGTTGATCAATAATGGTAACATTTTGATAGGTTCACAATGCTTTTATAATGAAAGTAATTTATGTTTCACGCGGATCACTAATGGTAATATCTTGATCATTTATAGTTGTAGCAGTAAAAATGTTGAGACTAAGCCATTGGATTGACTTAACTCTTACAAATCAAATAAAAATCGCCACCGCGCTTTATTGTTTCCAAAGGAAATGGGAAAATAGTGAATAAACCAAAAAAAAGAGGTGGATAATCTAGGTACGGTGGTTAGTTATGCAAAGGGAAGTTATTACCATCATAAACATGTACGATACTTTGCAGGAACCTCTTTGAAAATCCGTATATTTGGCTATAAAAGGTGTATACAAAATAAGATGGTATAGATGAGAAAAGAAGTATTTTTTTTACAATTTTGTACCCACTGCGGTTGCGAAACTTTAGTGCCTACATACCACCTTTGGTACAATAGGGGATTAGGGTACTCATAGTTCACCTCAAAAGTTTTCAAACACATGTGTGTTGGTTAATTTTAAGAGAGGAGACATCATCGTCATATCCGAGTAGAAAACATATTTACTACCCATGATTATAAGAAATGAGCATTTGCATCATCTCAAAGTGGAGGATATAGCTTGGATTTAAAATAAACAAAGCCCCAATCAACACCCAAGGGGAAAATATCTCATTTTACTACGTATCTTAGAAGTATAGTAGCTCACATCATTACAAGAAAGCTCGGAGATAAAATTGATTGATTATGTCCAAAGTACCAATTCAAACATATGACTATTAATTCAACTCATAAATAGGATTAAAATAAATCAATTCCATGTCTAAATCTAAACTGAATTCAATAACTTCAACTTATTACAACATCATCGATTCCTCGATCATAACTTACTTCATCAGAAATTGGCCAAGAGAAAAATATTTGTATCGTGCTAACTTATTAATAATAAAAAAAACTGTACAAATTAAGCAATTGAAAAAAAAATAATGTGGTATTGATATAGAAACAGTTAGATTTAGACAAGAAAAGAAAAACCCAAAATTCAAAGAACAGTCAAATTTCAGACATGTATCTCTCTGTGGCTAATAGTCCAACTCCAATGCACATATTCGTCGTAACTTAAAACGGTAGTATTGGACGGTGTAAATTAAAGGCAGACGGTATCTTCAAGATTTAACGGCGTGCAGAGTCAACGGCAGATGACGGCATGATAGGAGCAGTAGCAGAAGAAGTTCCTTCATCGTCGTCACTATTATTAACCTTTGGCCTTGGTGACCTAAACGACAACGCCCTAGCCAAAAACGACGGTGCCCTAGTAAAAACCCACCGGTCCGATTTTAAACTCCGGTCCACCCACCTCGAACTTTTCCCTTTACTACTTCCTTCACCGGTTCGATACCCATGCCTCGAGCTACTTTATCTTGGTAACACAATCAAACTAATTGTGCATTGTAACTATCGGTTCATTAACTCTTTCCTCACCGTAAAAGGTAGCTTCAAAGTAAACCAGTCTGTATTCTCACCCGGTTGAATTAAAGAGACGGGCGGAACGGCGAAGGTGAGACGCGTGGGACGAAGAAGTTGAACAGTGACGAAATAATTTGTATTTAGGGGTTATTTCAACATTATATATATATATATATATATATATATATATATATATATATATATATATATATATATATATATATATATATAATATATATATGTGTGTGTGTGTGTGTGTGTGTGTGTGTGTGTGTGTGTGTGTGTGTGTGTGTGTGTGTGTGTGTGTGTGTGTGTGTGTGTGTGTGTGTGTGTGTGTGTGTGTGTGTGTGTGTGTGTGTGTGTGTGTGTGTGTGTGTGTGTGTGTGTGTGTGTGTGTGTGTGTGTGTGTGTGTGTGTGTGTGTGTGTGTGTGTGTGTGTGTGTGTGTGTGTGTGTGTGTGTGTGTGTGTGTGTGTGTGTGTGTGTGTGTGTGTGTGTGTGTGTGTGTGTGTGTGTGTGTGTGTGTGTGTGTGTGTGTGTGTGTGTGTGTGTGTGTGTGTGTGTGTGTGTGTGTGTGTGTGTGTGTGTGTGTGTGTGTGTGTGTGTGTGTGTGTGTGTGTGTGTGTGTGTGTGTGTGTGTGTGTGTGTGTGTGTGTGTGTGTGTGTGTGTGTGTGTGTGTGTGTGTGTGTGTGTGTGTGTGTGTGTGTGTGTGTGTGTGTGTGTGTGTGTGTGTGTGTGTGTGTGTGTGTGTGTGTGTGTGTGTGTGTGTGTGTGTGTGTGTGTGTGTGTGTGTGTGTGTGTGTGTGTGTGTGTGTGTGTGTGTTTACATTGATGCAACAATTGGCCCGATGTAAGGGTTCGAGCGGTTATGTTTTTTACATCAGTTTAAAGAATGGCC
This sequence comes from Vicia faba, assembly GCA_948472305.1. Taxonomy (NCBI): domain Eukaryota; kingdom Viridiplantae; phylum Streptophyta; class Magnoliopsida; order Fabales; family Fabaceae; genus Vicia; species Vicia faba. The sequence goes on from CATIWC010001769.1 coordinate 19,989, forward strand.
CGATGTAAGGTTCAGACGCTGATGTTTTTTACATCGGTTTAAAGAATGGTCCGATGTAAGGTTCTTTATGTTTTTTACATCGGTGGAATAAATAGCCTGATGTAAGGGTTAACATATTTTTTATATTACCAATCTGCCACAGACTTTTTTACATCGGTGGATTGCAGGAACCGATATAATATCTGGCCAGTTTTTTATTTACAATTATGCCACCTAGTTTGTTATTTACAAAAATGTCACCGTGTTTTTTTCACGAAACCTTTTACATCGGTGGATTAAATGGCCCGATGTAATAGATAGCGAAAATTTTTTTTCATATTATTTATATCATTGCAAATAAATACCTGATGTAAAATTTTTTTAATTTTATTTTTTACATCGTATATTTTGATACCTGATGTAAAAAACTTTTCTCAAATGTCATTTTTTTAGTAGTGAAAGAACAACAAGGATTTGTTATAACTGTTATTCTTTACTTTCTCTTCAATCAAGATTACAAGTGTTACAAGAATAACAAATAACCATCTTACCCTAAATTAGGATTTACAATATGAAATGATGAGAGACTAGTATGCTATTTATAATAAAACCTAACATATTAAACTAATGGGCATTTTCACAAATATCCATTACAAACTAACTTAGGGTACACGCTAACTTAAACAATCTGACATAACAAACAGACCCAATTCAAAATACTAACAACCCTAGCATTTCAACGTTCATATACTAGAACACACTTTAACTATAATATATAGGTCTTTGACACCAGCATGTGAACATACTTCAACGACATGCATAAATCCTGTCGAACCAGAAGCTACTCTTCAATTCAATAGAGTTCAATCTAACATCTCACATTTTTTAATTAGAAATACAAGTATTACAAATTTTAATTAAATAAAATAGGTAAACAAAATTAGAAAATTAATAAGTTCAAATTAAAAAAAAATATTTGATAAATCATATTCAATGAATTCTCTATCTTTCTCATTGAATCATAAAAAAAAAAAAACATAAAATGCATGGACACCGAATAATACTTTATCACGTAAATAAATTCATATATTTTCTTCATTTTTCATCTATTATATATGACTTTTGAGGTCATTCTAGCTGGGTGAGAAAATCTATTATATATGCTATAAATTTTTAGTATTTTATATTATGTATTATATATATCAAAATTAATTTTTCTTAATAATTTATTTTTATTCTTTTCTATATTTATATTGTGATTTTGGACAAAATATTATATATAGGGTTAATACATACTTTAGATTATCTGATTTTGTATTATATTTATGTATTAGTTATTATCTTTTAACAGTCTCATATTATAGGATATAATGTTTATAATGGAGATGAACAACAAACTCTATAATATATTAATTATTATAATATTAATAATAATATGAATGTGTTGTTTTTTATATATCTTATTATTTAATTTGAATTTTTGTTATGACAAATTTTATCGGAACTCTGTGTATGAATCGGTAGAAGTTAATCTATTAGAATAAGGAAAAAAAGTATCAATTTTGATAGTATATATTTTAATTTTAACTTTTATCTGATTTATCTATTTTGTATTATTATGTACCTAATTTGTCATAGTTCTATCCCACTATAAAAATTACATCAAAACTTTTATAATCTCATTTGAACCTTATTTTTTACTTTGAATATGTCATGGTATAGTTTTTTTTAATATTATTTATAAAATTATATTAGGATGAATATAGGAGGACGAAGCTCTTATATAACCTATGAAAATTTGATTCAATAATTTAATTTAATAAGTGCTACTTTCAAAATCAAGTCAAAGCCGTAATTTATTTTTCTTTAATATATATAGCATTATAATATAAAAATAAAATTGAAATTTTACTGTAAGATTAAGTTGATTAAAAGTTAATAATATGTAATTTGTTTATGAAAATAATTGTTAAAAATTCTTAAAGTACAAGTTTTAACAAATGATTTAATTATCTTATGATTTTTATTTATTATATAAAACTAAATGTATTTTTAAATAGTTGTTAAAGTGTCAAATTGAAATAAATAAATAAAAAACTTATATAAATAAACTACAAATATAAAAAAAAAAGTCTCTTATAATAAAAAGAACAAATTGCTAAGTGTCCTTATATATATATATATATATATATATATATATATATATATATATATATATATATATATATATATATATATATATATATATATATATATATATATATATATATATATATATATATATATATATATATATATATATATATATATATATATATATATATATATTATATATATATATATATATATATATATATATATATATATTTATTTATTTATTTATTTTATTTATTTATTTATTTATTTATTTATTTATTTATTTATTTATTTAAATACAAGAAAAATAGAGTGAATGTCAAGATATGTATTTAAAAATTCATCTAAAAAATGTATTTCTATTTTACAATACAATTTATATTTTAATAAAAATATATAATTTATATTTTAACAATTGTTTATTTTTTTATAAAATGAAAATTATATTCTTATATTAATTTGTCTTTAATATTTCTATTATATATATATATATATATATATATATATATATATATATATATATATATTATATATATATATATATATATATAATATATATATATATATATATATATATATATATATATATATATATATATATATATATATATATATATATATTATATATATATATATATATATATATATATATATATATATATATATATATATATATATATATATATATATATATATATATATATATATATATATATATATATATATATATATATATATATATATATATATAATATATATATTATATATATATATATATATATATATATATATATATATATATTATATATATATATATATATATATATATATATATATATATATATATATATATATATATATATATATATATATATATATATATATATATATATATATATATATATATATATATTATATATATATATAGTGTATGAATTGATTTGTCAGGTCTTCCCTCAATTTTCTAGACGATTTAATTATATCTGAAAAATATTCTATTAGAGATATTTATTCTCTGAATACACTTGTGAAGACTTTCTCAATGTCAATAATTTAATAACGTCGAAAATCTCCTCAATATTAATTATTGATATGGTTTGAAATGACAAATCAACTGATGACTAAATAATACAAAAATAATAAAGCCATATGTAATAAAGTTGTTCATTAATTATGAAATATTTAAAAAAATTACCATTACAAATGTCTATCATTACTTTTATATTAGTTTATAGGGTTTTACATTATTAAATATATTAGTTTGAATAATCAACATTCACAAAATAAAAAAAAATACTAGAAACAATTGTCTCAATTTAACACTTAAAATAAAAATTATAAATGGTTTTTAACCATCTAAAATCAAGATATATTGCCAAACATAAAGATTATAAATGGTTTGTAATTTATTTTAAGCTTAATACTTTTTTTTATCCTTTAAATTAATTTCAGATTTCACTTCCGTCTCTTTATTTAATAAATATTCATTTTAAGTCTCTTAAATTAAGTTTTGTTAGTCACATTGATCCTTTCCGTTAAATTTTATTAACCTCTATTAATTTTTGGCTAATTTGGCAGCCCAACTCGTTCTAATATGATTGACATGGAATTATTTTATTAATACTTTATAATTTAATTTGTTAAACATCGATTCTATTTCTCTTTCTCTCCTCTCTTCACCAAAACCCTTAGCGTCACCTACTCTTTCTCTCTTCTTCATCTATATTTCTTATCTCTTCTCCTTATTAGAAAACACCATCAATACTCATGTCTCTCAATTCTCCTTCTTAAGTTCTAATTGGATTATTCAAACAAATTTCAACATGTTAAGAAACGTCATTTTCAGATCTAAATGGTCGTTTATAAATGGATCAAATTTTTGAGATGAAGTAAGCAAAGAATCAAATGGATCAAATCCATCTCCAGGTTTATGCGTTTTTTCAATTTTGCTATTATCTGAAACTGAAGCAATGGGTAGATTCAAGTTTGGGTTTAAGATTTGAGTTTGAGTTTAGGTTTTAAAATAGGATTGAGATTTTGAGATTTGTGGTAGTGTGAATTCGACATTACTACAAATAACGCTTGTAACGTCAGACGCGAAATGCATTTTACCTCGACAATAGATGCGAGGTCGTCATAAAAAAATAAAGACTTGTCCACATCGGTGTTTAAAAACACCAAAGTAAAATTTTATTAGCGCATGGATTTGAACCCCAACAGTTGCAACTTTTATTATTTTCAAAACTAGCATATCTTTTATCTCAGTTTACCAAAATAACCGAGGGGTTATTATTTTTTTTTTTATAAAATTTATTATATTGTTTACCCAGAATATTAAGTTTTTTACACAAAAAAAAATTAATTGTCCATGAAGATCATATGTTGGATCTTCAATTCTTTTGATATTCTGGGCAAGATCAAATGCTGAAAAACTCTTTTCTACCAACAAAAAAATAACGGTTAGGTAAATTAATTTCCCCGATATAAATTTTAGATCTTCAAATCGTATAAGTTCCCAATATATTTTATATGGATTTTGCTTGCATTTGTTTTCTGATATAAACAAAAAGAAGGGTTAGACAAAAAAAGGGTTAGATAACAAATAATTTTCTGCTAAAATAAATATTTAAGAACACAAACCTTAAACCCAAATAATTTTCTGCTCTTGCAATCCATCATAGAGAACTATTCATGGAAAACACTCTTGCAAACTTTAAACTCTTCATGATTTTGGCTTTTTCTTGCATTTGTTTCTGATATATACAAAAGAAATGGGTTACACAAAAAAAGCATTAGATAAATAAATGATTTTCTTCTCAAATAAATATTTAAGAACACAAACTTAAATCATAGAGAACTCTTCATGACAAATACTCTTGTAAATGTTAAAGTTGAGCAATAATGGTAACATTTTGATAGTTTCACAATGCTTTTATAATGAAAGTAATTTATGTTTCACGCAGATCACTAATGGTAATATCTTGATCATTTATAGTTGTAGCAGTAAAAATGTTGAGACTAAGCCATTGGATTGACTTAACTCTTACAAATCAAATAAAAATCGCCACCTGCGCTTTATTGTTTCCAAATGAAATGGAAAAGAGGTGAATAAACCAAAAAAAAGAGGTGGATAATCCTCCACCCTCTAGGTACGGTGGTTAGTTATGCAAAGGGAAGTTATTACCATCATAAACATGTACGATACTTTCGCAGGAACCTCTTTGAAAATCCGTATATTTGGCTATAAAAGGTGTATACAAAATAAGATGGTATAGATGAGAAAAGAAGTATTTTTTTAACAATTTTGTACCCGCTGCGGTTGCGAAACTTTAGTGCCTACATACCACCTTTGGTGCAATAGGGGATTAGGGTACTCATAGTTCACCTCAAAAGTTTTCAAACACATGTGTGTTGGTTAATTTTAAGAGAGGAGACATCATCGTCATATCCGAGTAGAAAACATACTTACTACCCATGATTATAAGAAATGAGCATTTGCATCATCTCAAAGTGGAGGATATAGCTTGGATTTAAAATCAACAAAGCCTCACTCAACACCCAAGTGGAAAATATCTCATTTTACTACGTATCGTAGAAGTATAGTTAGCTCACATCATTACAAGAAAGCTCGGAAGATAAAATTGATTGATTATGTCCAAAGTACCAATTCAAACATATGACTATTAATTCAACTCATAAATAGGATTAAAATAAATCAATTCCATGTCTAAATCTAAACTGAATTCAATAACTTCAACTTATTACAACATCATCGATTCCTCGTTCATAACTTACTTCATCAGATATTGGCCAAGAGAAAAATATTTGTACCGTGCTAACTTATTAATAATAAAAAAAAACTGTACAAATTAAGCAATTGAAAAAAAAATAATGTGGTACTGATATAGAAACAGTTAGATTTAGATAAGAAAAGAAAAACCCAAAATTCAAAGAACAGTCAAATTTCAGACATGTATCTCTCTGTGGCTAATAGTCCAACTCCAATGCACATATTCGCCGTAACTTAAAACGGTAGTATTGGACGGTGTAAATTAAAGGCAGCCAGTTTCTTCAAGATTTAACGGCATGCAGAGTCAACGGCAGATGACGGCATGATAGGAGCAGTAGCAGAAGAAGTTCCTTCATCGTCGTCACTATTATTAACCTTTGGCCTTGGTGACCTAAACGACAACGCCCTAGCCAAAAACGACGGTGCCCTATTAAAAACCCACCGGTCCGATTTTAAACTCCGGTCCACCCACCTCGAACTTTTCCCTTTACTACTTCCTTCACCGGTTCGATACCCATGCCTCGAGCTACTTTATCTTGGTAACACAATCAAACTACTTGTGCGTTGTAACTGCCGGTTCATTAACTCTTTCCTCGCCGCAAAAGGCAACTTCAAAGTAAACCAGTTTGTATTCTCACCCGGTTGAATTAAAGAGACGGGCGAAACAGCATAGGTGAGACGCGTGGGACGAAGAAGTTGAACAGTGACGAAATAATTTGTATTTAGGGGTTATTTCAACATTATATAAATATATATATATATATATATATATATATATATATATATATATATATATATATATATATATGTTTTTACATCGATGCAACAATTGGGCCCGATGTAAGGGTTCGAGCGGTTATGTTTTTTACATTAGTTTAATGAATGGCCCGATGTAAGGTTCAGACGCTGATGTTTTTCACATCGGTTTAAAGAATGGTCTGATGTAAGGTTCTTTATGTTTTTTACATCGGTGAAATAAATAGCCCGATGTAAGGATTAACATATTTTTTATATTACCAATCTGCCACAGACTTTTTTACATCGGTGGATTGCAGGAACCGATGTAATATCTGGCCAGTTTTTTATTTACAATTATGCCACCTGGTTTGTTATTTACAAAAATGTCACCGTGTTTTTTTCACGAAACCTTTTACATTGGTGGATTAAATGGCCCGATGTAATAGATAGCGAAAAAAAAATTTTCATATTATTTATATCATTGCAAATAAATACCTGATGTAAAATTTTTTTAATTTTATTTTTTACATCGTATATTTTGATACCTGATGTAAAAAACTTTTCTCAAATGTCATTTTTTTAGTAGTGAAAGAACAACAAGGATTTGTTATAACTGTTATTCTTTACTTTCTCTTCAATCAAGATTACAAGTGTTACAAGAATAACAAATAACCATCTTACCCTAAACTAGGATTTACAATATGAAATGATGAGAGACTAGTATGCTATTTATAATAAAACCTAACATATTAAACTAATGGGCATTTTCACAAATATCCATTACAAACTAATTTAGGGTACACGCTAACTTAAACAATTTGACATAACAAACAGACCCAATTCAAAATACTAACAACCCTAGCATTTCAACGTTCATATACTAGAACGCACTTTAAACTATAATATATAGGTCTTTGACACCAGCATGTGAACATACTTCAACGACATGCATAAATCCTGTCGAACCAGAAGCTACTCTTCAATTCAATAGAGTTTCAATCTAACATTTCACATTTTTTAATTAGAAATACAAGTATTACAAATTTTAATTAAATAAAATAGGTAAACAAAATTAGAAAATTAATAAGTTCAAATTAAAAAAAAATATTTGATAAATCATATTCAATGAATTCTCTATCTTTCT
>CATIWC010001770.1:0-121136 GCA_948472305.1 Vicia faba
TAGCAATTTATTAAATGTTTGATTGTGTAAATTAATTAGAATAGGAAGATCCTTTGAATGTTTAAATCCCTTTGTCGATGAGCTTACAATCTCTTTGATGTAAGAGGTTTTGATACCAACTAAGTTCAAAGGAAATTCTGGAAAATCAAAGTGCATATTAAGTGTTCGATAAATTGTCTTAATAAACTTCACCATTAATTTCATTGAAAATTAAGCAATTTGTTAGATTCTTTGATTGGCAGTTAATTCGTATAGAAACATCCTTTGATTATTGTACCACTTTGTTGATCACATTGCAATCACTTTTTAATTGTGAGAATTAAATCATATTGTTGTACCCCAAAATTTGCCCTCTCATTTATTAAGACTTTTCTCACAAGATTTCTTTGACTCAAGACTGGATTAGGGTTTGGTCAGCTCAAGACATCTCATCATGCACTGATGACCCAAAATTGGAGTTTGAGTTTGCACAAGGATTTTTGGACTATCAATGTTTCATATGACTTTCAACATCATTATGGACCCCTAAGATCACTCATGACAAGTTTCAAGCCTTGAACCATATTTTTTGACCAGTCAATTGGACAATTGACCTAATATTCAGCTGTATTGGGAAAAAGCCCACCATGGCCAATTTACAGTCAAAATTCATAATTTTTTATCCACATCAACATTCTAGACTCATGTATATCATTTGATCAAGTTTGGACCATAATTCCTCAAGAAATTTGATCAAATCACCAAAGGGGCAAAATGGTCAAAAATTAGGGTTTTGACTGAGGAAAGGCAATTTCTGATTTTTTAACCTAAGCAAATGACCAATTGAGTTAAGGCATGATATCAAGAATTAAATTGCATCATCTTGACCTCATTACATGGCTCAAAACATTGCAATTTCATTGGATTGACAGATGAAATTTGCAGTCAACTGATCAAAAGTCAATTGTACACTGAAAAGTCAAACTTTGACTTTTTGGTCAAAATCAAGTGCCAAGGATCACAATTCATCAAAACATGTCAAAATGTGAAATTTGTTCATCAAGAAATCCAAGTTTGAAGATTAGGGTTTAAATTTGAAAATTTTCTTAACTTAGATATTTTCTAAGTATTGAAAATTTCTTATTTTTTCTCAACTTTAGACCATTTTCTCACCATGATGCATAATGATTCAAAGAAAATTCCCAACATGAAAGTTGTAGACCTCCATGAAATCTACAACTTTTATTCACACACTTTTCCATAAAGATGCTTGGATCTCAAGATATAAATTTATGAATACATGGTCATGAACTAAATAACTTAGTGAAATTTTGCCCTAATTTAGGCAGGTTTTGGACCCAACTTCATGGCAATTTTTCACCTAGTTCCAAGAGGTATCTCAAAATGCATTTCAAAGATAAGTTATATATAATATTGCAAGCTTTCCAAAATGTCCAATAACTCATAAAGATCATTTTTGAGTAGGGAGAATCGAAGAGATGAAGTTGGCATTTTCTCACTTTCTGTCCAAGCCATTTCATGAAGAACAAAGTTCCAATCAGTACTTATGCTGCCTAATCCATGCTTTACAGGTCCCAAACTTGTTCCTTACTCCTTAATTTAATGCTTACTCAGTTGATAAAGCTTTGATCCAAGCCCTAGAGCCATTACCCAAGTTGTAATTCCATAAATGGCATAAAGTGACCATTGTCATTTTGAAAAAGCTCAACTTTTGCCACTTTCCAATTCTTGAGCATTGCACCTGTCTCCATTGCATATACAAATTTTACAGGCCTAAAGAAAGTTGTACAAGTATATACCAACCCTAAGAAAGCAAGTACAAGCATGGCAAGCCTTGTCCCTTCACTTTGCTTTAAAAGCAAGAAAGGTTGCCAAAAGGCTAGAACTGGCACATCTATTAGAGGGTTGACATGAAACTGATTCTATACTAATATACAAACATAAGAAAACACAAGACACGATTAGTTAAGGCCTCAAACACTCCCAAGCTCAAAAACACCAAAAAACTGTCAAAACTTGCAGTTTTGGCATAAGCATACCAATCTCTCATTTGGCTCGTGCGTTTCCATTCTTGATCATCAAAACACCTTACCTACTTGATATCCAACTAATCCAGACCTTCATCCCTGTATTGTAACCCCTTCTCCATCATCTGCCATTTTTGTTTACAAAGCTTGCAGGTTGACTTGGCGAAGGAGTTTCAGGCACTTTCAGAGCAAGGCAAGGTTGAGAATACATTCAGGGAAGTTCAAGGAAGCTCAAGCAAGCATCAGGCCTCCATCAAACTCACTCCAGTTCCATCCACGATTTCAACTGAAGGAAGTAAAATCTCAACTTCTATCTCCTTGTACAGGCCACCATTGGCCACGATTTGTGAATAAATAATGTAGCTTTCATTGCAACGAAAATGTACATATCTTTATCTTACATTTATTTGGCCTGGGTTGGGTGAATTTAGAACTTGAAGTTTCTGAAAAAATTAGGTTTAAATTTAGGGCTTTTAAAATTCTCTCTGATCTTTGATTGTTAGCTTACATAACTTATATGGTTAGAATCGTGAGATCAAATACTACAGCTTTCATGTTATGAGTTTTCATTTTTATGGAAGAATGAAAGAGTTACAGGACATCTGGCCAAGCTTGAGGAAGAAGATGAAGTACAGGGCAAGGACTTGTTTCATGTTATATTATTTTTGCTTCACTTAAATCAACGGATGTATAGCCACCCCAGTGGCAAAGTAGCGCGCTGGTGAGACCCATGTCCTGGGTTCAAACCTGGGCGCTACTTTTGTTTTTTCACATTTTTCCTTCTTTCCATTTTTCTATTTTTTGCAGGTTTGGGCTTAGTTCTTTGGGCCATAGTTTTTTTACTAACACATTGCTGCCAGTTTTTCTACAGCACCCCCTTTGCCAACTCTTTTTATGTTTTTATTTTATTTGTTTTATTTTTATTTTAGTTTATTAAATATTTTCTTTTATGCATAAAAAATCCTAAAAAACATAAAATTAATAATATTTCATTTTTATTTTGTTTTAGTTTATTTTTCACATAAAAATATATTTTATTTTTAATATATATCATGTTTTTCTTAATAAACTTGTAAAATATAATTAAATATATTTATTTTTATTTATTTATTTCCTTTTCATCCCATACTCATACATATTTATTTTTGCATATATAAAAAAACTTTACATTTTTATATACAATATTATTTATTATTTTAATATAAAAAATATATAAAAAATAATATATATGAACTTCATTTTCTTTTAAAATAGAAATTAGGGTTAAGCCTCCCTTCTAAAAAATTAGTTTCTTTTCCTTATAATTTTAGGTTTAGATTAAAATTTCTTTTACATAAAAACAAAACAAACAAAAAATCTTTTCTTACATGTACATTATATTGTATCTTTAAATATTGTATTTTAATTTGTACAAATTCGATTTGGTTGTAATAATTTATTTAGGTTTACATTCTTGAAAATCCCCATTCAAATTTGTATTCCTCCCTCCCATAAAATTGTTGTAATAGCTTAGTAATATTTACATTACGCAATTTACCGCTTTACATGCCATGATTAGTAATTAGGGTTTGTATGATAAGATCGAAACAAAGCAAAATAGAAAACCCTAAATACAAGACAAAATCAAAGCATGAAAATGATACACTTGCACACAAGCATCCTTAGGGTTTCTCCACTTGGTTGCCTTATACAAAAAAATGGCCATATTACGCATGCGAAGTATCTTGGCAAAACAAATAAGTATAAGATCATATTCCCTCGATGAGGCTATTCAAAGTTGCCTTACAAAATGATCTTGGTCCCTCAAAAAATGCTAAGATACTTTGCAATATTGCTAATCATGGTTATACGATGACCCACGCCCGTCCCGTTTACATCCAAAGATAGGGTTACTCACCAAATCAACGGTAAGACAACAATGTCAAAGGAATAAAAAATGCACAAGAAAGAGATTTGAGTAGGTAGATTACTTCTAGTTACTTGCTCCATTTCAAACAACTATCCTTGCTACTTTCAAAACAAACACACACATTTCCAAACATTTTTTTCAAACATTGAAAACATTTTCAAAAAGACAAACATCTTTGTATACATTCTTACGAACGAGAATCATTACAAAGATTGACAAAACAATGCCCTCTTTTATAAAATACTTTCAAAACCACACCAAACACAATTTCGAACAACAAAAGCAAGTGATCTAAGCAAGTAACTAAGAGCCCATGGAAAACCATGGATGAAAAGGGTGCTAATACCTTCCCTTTTCATAATCTACCCCCTGAACTCAAGAAAACATCTCAAAGGTTTTTCCTGTGCTTTTTCACCTTTCCTTTTGGATAAAAGAAAAGTCGGTGGCGACTCTTGCTAACCGCAACATTTGCGAACATAAACGCAAAACCTCAACTCAGTTCTCCCACCGCATCACACATATCAACAATGTTCAAAGGAAAATCTGAAAAATTAAGTGGACACCAAGTGTTTGATAAATTGTTTCAATTGGCTTTATCAAATATTTCATTGGATATTGATTTGTCGTGTTGTTGTTGTGAATATATTAATCGAGAATTCATAGTATTAATCACTTATCATCATATTCCATATCATTGATATAATTCACATATCTAGGATACGACTTCCACTAACCATTGTTTTTAACTTGATGTAAAAACTATTTTTAAAACTCAATTTTGAATTGGTTATCTATTCACCCCCCTTCCAGATGACTTTTCACCGTCTAACAGATGTCTTATACAACGCCAGGACGTCCAAAATGTCAAAAGCAATGTCGAGCACAATGTTAAGACATTGTAACAACAAACAAAACAATAAACAATTTAAAGGAAGATGCAGAAAGTAAATAACATAGTTCAGTTATTAACCCATTTTGGTGCAACGTCACCTGCATCTGGGGGCATCCAAGCCAGGATAGAAATCCATTATAATAGTATTAGTTTGAAGTTCTCAACAACCTTTGGTTTTACAAACTTCTCACCTAATCATTACCCGTGCTATTTCTATCTAAGAACTACTAAATATGAGACCCCTTTCACTTCCCTTCAATCAAACAACAATAATAATAACAACAATTACAATAAATAAAATATACACTTCCAATTAAACAAAATCCCCTTTTGCTTAAAATCTTATGAGTGATTCACAAATTACAACTCAAACTCAGTCCAACTTAAGCATCAAAGTGATACAAGAGTGGATCATAATTAACAAAGAACAGACAAAACCATAAAGTGTATTCTCTCACGTGCAACTTCATGAATCCTTTAGGTTTAGATTCTTTCTTTCTATAGTCATAGAAACGCTTGGGATTGGATATCAAATTTGGCTAAACAATATTTTTAAATCAAATCAAATCTTCAGCAGAATATTTGGAACAGAATCTTATGTCTACTTAAATGTTTTGACATTTGCAACAAATCAAATAAAATCTTCTGTAGAATATTCGACATCTGAATAATCTTCTGCATAAAATCAGGAACTCACACTAATGTTTGACTGAATATTTTAACACCCAATATTGAGAAACAAATCTTCAGATATTTCATGCTAAAACAAATCGTCAGATATTTTGTTTTGAAACAAATCTTCAGGAGATCAAATCTAAAACAAATATGAAAACAAATATGAAAACAAATCTTCTAAAAATATGGAACCCAATCAGGCTACGATGTCATACCAACATGCCAAGACATCTTGTCCAACATCTTATTTTAACAAAATGCAAATGTTGTGCCCTAAAATTCTCCCTCTCATTTATCAAGTAATCTCTCACAAGATCTCTTGTGGTTCAAGACTACACTAGGATTAATCAGCTCAAGACACCTCCTCAAGCACTAATGACTGAAAATTAGGGTTTGAGATTGCACAAGGATAAATGGACTTTTAATGCCCCATATGACTTTTTGGATCATTTTGGACTCTCAAGATTTCTTATGTCAAGTTTCAAGTCTTGGATCACATTTTTACTCAGTCAACTGATCAGTTGACCTAAAAATCAATTGTATTGGGGAAAAAGTCAATTGTGGTCAATTTACAGTCAAACTTTATGATTTTTGATCCATATCAACACTATGAAAATATATATGTCATTTGATCAAGTTTGGACCATAATTCCTCAAGAAATTTGATCAGATCATCAAAAGGGAAAAATGGTCAAAATTAGGGTTTTTGACTGAGAGAGTGCAATTTCTGATTTTTGACCTAGCAAATGGTTTATTGGTTTGAGACATGATATCAAGGATTCAATTGCTTCATTTTGACCTAATGGCATGACTCAAAACTTCCCTCAAGATCAATTGATTGATAGTTGATTTTCAGTCAACTGATCAAAACTCAATTGCATACTGAAAAGTCAAACTTTAACTTTTTGGTTAAAATCAAGTATCAAAGATCACAATTCATCAAAAAATGTAAAAAATATGAAACGTGTTCATCAAGAAATCAAAAAGTCAAGATTTCATTTGAAAAGTCAAAATTTCTAAACTTAGAAATTTTTCTAAGTGTTGGAAACTTCATATTTTTTCACAACTTTGAGCCAATTTTTCCCCATGATGCAAGATGATTCAAAGGAAACTTTCAACATGAAAATTGTAGATCTAAATGATATATAAAACATTGTAGAACACAACTTCTCCTAGAAATGCATGGATTTCAAGTTATGATTTTGTGAATACATGTTCATGAAACTTGGAAACTTAGTGAAATTTTGCCCTAGTTTAGGCAGGATTTTGACCTAACTTCATGGAAATTGTTCATATATTTCCAAGAGGAATTTTCAAAAATATTCAACATAGAGGTTGTATAGGATGTTACAAGCTTTCCAAAATGTCTAAGAACTCATTGAGATCATGCTTGAGCTAAGAGAATCGAAGAGATGGAGTTAGGGTTTCATTCTAGATTTGCAAGGCAGAATTTGTGATGAACACTTGACCAATTTATAGCTAGGCTGCATAATCTTTGCTTTGCAGGCCTCAAACTTGTTTGTCACTCCATAATTAAATTTTTACACAGCTGTTAGAGCTTTGATCCAAGCATTTGAGCCATTATCCAAGTTGCATTTCCATTTATGGCACAAAGTTACCATTACTATTATTATCATTATTATTTTTATTAATAAAAATCCAAAAAAATATATTTTATTTATTTATTTACATATTTAAAATGTTCATTAATATTTTATTTTTCTTCATAAAACAAAAGACCAAAATATTTTATTTTAACAAATTAATTCTTCTTTTAAACAATAATTAATAGTTAGACTTAGTTTAATTATTATTTTATCTTCTTAATTAAAATTAACTTAGAATTTAGTTTTCTTTTAATTAATTAATTTTCCTACTATTTTTAATTTAAATACTTTTCATAAAAAAAACCTAAAAATCATTTTAAATTAATTCCTTTTCTTAATTAGTTTAAGTTAATTTTAGTTAATTTTTCATTAATCATTTTCTAAATTAGGTCAAGATTAAAACCCCTTTCATAAAAAATCCAAACAAAATCATTTCTTTTTCCATTTTGCATTCTTGCATTTTATCTTGAATTTTGCACAAAATTCAATATGGTTGTAATAATTAATTAGATTTAATTTTCTTGCAAATCCCCCCATTTGTAAATTTGTATACCCCCTCCCCTAATGATGTAATAGCTTAGTATTTTTATTTTCCGCAATTTATCGCTTTATATAAATGCTAGTAAACTAGGGTTTGTATGGAAAGATTAAAATCAACAAGTTAGCAAACCCTAATCCAATATAAACAAAGCATGTAAATCAACACACTTGCACACTTACACCCTTAGGGTAAATCCACTTTGTTGCCTTATAAAAATGGCCATGTTATGCATGTGGGGTATCTTAGCAAAAAGCAATCAAATATACAAGATCATAGTCCCTCGATGACGCTATCAAAGTTGCCTTTCAAAATGATCTTAGTCCCTCAAAGAGAATTGCTAAGATATTTCACAATATTGCTATCATGGCTATACGATGACCCACACGCGTCCCTTTACATCCAAAGATAGGACTTCTTACCAAATCAATGGTAAGATAGCAATATCAAAGGAAATGAAGAAATGAATTAAAGACTTTTGAGTAGGTAAATTTTTTCTAGTTGCTTGCTCAATTTCAAATCACACACTCTTGCTTATTTTCAAAACAAACACCAACACTTTCAAAAACACTTTCAAAACATCTTCCAAACTTGAAACATTTTCAAAAGATCAACAATTTGTATACGTTCTTACGAACGAGAACTATTAAAAAGTTTGCCTAAACGATGGTGCCTTTTCAAAATACTTTCAAAAACCACACAAAGCATATTTTCAAACCAAAGCAAGTGGTCTAGCAAGTAACTAAGAGCCCATAGATAACTATGGATGAAAGGGGTGCTAACACCTTCCCTTTTCAAAATCTAACCCCCGAACTCAAGAAATAATCTCAAAAGTCTTTCCTGTTCTTTTCACCTTTCCTTTTGGATAAAAGAAAAGTCGATGGTGACTCTTACTAACCGTAACATTTACAATAAAACGCAAAAACATCCCAAGTCATTTCTCCCACCGTATCATAGAACTGGCGACTCTGCTGGGGAAAACTTAAAAGTATGGTTACCTTAGGGCTAGATCACCTTTATTTGCTTTCATTGTTTGACTTGATTGCTTTACATTTTGGTTCCTTGTTTGGGATTGTTTTGATCCTCTACTCGGATATGGGATACCTTATAGGTAAGTAGCAATACATTGTGGAAACTGTGTGGGGTATACCAACATGGTCTAAGTAATAGCTACGTTAGTGTGACACATTTGTAGGTACCGGTAGTCGTTGAGTAGTCAAGGAGAATACGGGGCCGCAGTGTGGTGTCATGAAGCACTAACTAACTTTAGAACCTTTACTCGACCAACTTGGCCATTATGAGGTAGTGAGATAGCCTGCTTTGGTGCAGTCTGAAGTTGGTTGATACTCGATACTACGCTCATTGAGATCGGACTTCTCGGGATATATCGGTCGCCATTAAAGAGGCTTACGCTGAAACAATACCCAACAAGAAAGATCAATGATATTGGGATTCTTTAGAACCTGGTTACTATTTCTAGGACAGGTTTGAGCCAACTAAACTTCAAGAGGGTACTTACCTATGAGACTCCATGAAAGCCTAAACCTAAGGATTTGTTTGTCTTGTTTGTATTTACTTGTACGTAACATCATAAACATCATGACATCATACTCATTCTCACCAACCATTTCAAGGATTATTGGGATTTATCTTTGTACTATTTTGTAGGATATGGCTTCTATCCGCAGGAAAACCATTCAAGTCAATCTCGTAAGGATTCCTCCTCAACTCAAAGAGTTAGCATCAAGGGTTCCTGAGAATTCTCCATTCACCGAAAGACATGGTTTCCTCCTAAACTTGGTTACCTCCAACACTGATGAAGATATAATGAAGGTGTTTTTCCAATTCTTTGATCCTCTACACCATTGCTTCACTTTTCCCTATTATCAACTTGTGCCAACTTTGGAAGAATTCTCCCAACTCTTGAGGATTACCATTCTCAATCAACTACCCTTCAATGGTACAGAAAAATATCCAAAACCTGAAGAGATTGATCAAGCCTTACACTTGCAACAATCTGATGTCACAACTAATTGGGAGACAAGGAGTGGTGTTAAAGGTTTCTTGGCCAAGTTCTTGTTTGAGAAAGCACAAGATTGTTGGAACTCCTTGGACTTACAAGCTTTTGAGGAAATTGTGTCCCTTCTCATTTATGGGATGGTTTTGTTTCCAAATCCTGCCCAACTCATAGATGTAAACACCGTCAAAATCTTCATGTCTTGTAACCCAGTGCCTACTTTGTTAGGACATATCCTACATTCTTTTCACTCTTGCACTATGAGGAAGAGAGGTATACTCATGTGTTGCACTCCTCTCTTGGAAAGATGGTTTATTTCTCATCTTCCCCAATTTGTGTTGAAAAATAAGCAAGGTTCAAGGTGGTCCCATAGGTTGATGACACTCCGAAATTCAGATATTCATTGGTGTTCCTGATCTTTGGAGAATGTTACTATCATCGACCGTTATGGAGAATTCCTTAATGTCCCCTTGCTTGGAATTAGAGGAGGTATCATTTTCAACCCCTGTTTAGCCTCACGACAGTTTAGTTACTCCCAAAGGGATGGTCCACATGAGATGCTTATCTAAGGAGTGGTATTCGACTACGAGAATGACGATCAAGGTTACCGTCAGAGGTTTATCCGAGATTGGAGGATGGTGAACAAGGTGGATAGCAAGACGCTGGGACGCAAGAATTTTATTCTCCTTGAGCCTTACCTTAAGTGGGTGCGAGCTCGTGCTCAAAAACTTGTGATTCCTTATCCCTCCATCTTACCAATCATCATGGAGAATGTGGTTGAAGGAGATGTTCCCTACACTATCCTCCATCCCGACATGCCAACTTCTCTCGAAGACTTGCAAAAGGATTGGATTCAGCTGAAGGAAGAACGAGATACTTTCAAAGCTCAATTCTATTCTAGTGAGAAGAGGGCCTTGGAACTTACGAAGCAGCTACAAGAAGAGCAAAGTGTGAACGCCTATCTCGCACCAAAGAGGACGCGTTCAGTCTTTTTATCTTAGAAAGTTATTTTGTAAGCCCGAGAGGCATGATGTAATATTTCTTGTTTTATTTAATGAAAATTGACGTTTTTTCATTCTTTTGTCTATATAAATTTAAATCTCATTAATCCTTGAAAGCATTTGCATATACATATTCCATGCATCATAACATGCCAGGTTTTCGCATAACAGGTTTCCTTATCTTTCTGCTGTTTATTTGAGCAAGATGGATCTAGAAAAAACTGTGAAGGATCTCCAAGCCCAAAACTCTCAATTCCAAGAGACTCTACTAGCCCTAGCCAAGGGGTAGCAAGACATGATGGCATTTCTATCAGTCAAGAAGAAAGCTCTACTCAACATGGGTAGAAGGTTCAAGGAGACAGTCCGTCAGATCCCAGTAGGAGGAGAATCGTCTCAAGAGGACGAGAACCAGATTGGTGAGGTCAAGAGTACTCAGGCTGACTGTGTTAATGATCAAGTATCTGATGATGATTATTTCGACGAACATTATCCACCCGTCGATATCAAGTATGAGCAGTTAGAAGACAGATTGAAAGCTGTTGAAATCCAAGTCGTCCCCGGTTTAGATTTTTATGATTTGGGTTTGATCTCTGGGGTAGTCATTCCACACAAATTCAAAATACCAGTATTTGCAAAGTACGATGAATTTTCTTGCCCAAAACTTCATCTAAAATCTTATGCGCGAAAGATACAGCCGCACACTATTGATAAGAAGCTCTGTGTTCACTTTTTCCAAGAGAGCTTGGATGGAATGCAACTTGAATGGTTTTATCAGTTGGATGGTTCCCGTATCAATACTTGGGAGGATTTAGCTACCGCCTTTTACCATCAGTATCAATATAACGCCGACTCGGCGCCAACGAGGGTTCAATTACAAGATATGACCATGGGAAAGAATGAAGGATTTAAGGAATATGCGCAAAAGTGGAGAGACCTCGCCAGTAGGGTTTAACCACCCTTGACTGATAGGGAGAATATTGACATGTTCATGGGCACTTTATCTGTTCCTTTCTTTAATTTGTTGGTTGGCTGCTCTTCTTCTGGTTTCACCAAATTAATCTTAACCGGTGAAAGAGTTGAAAGCTGCATCAAAAGTGGAAAGATTTATGTGGCGTCTGCCTCCACTTCAAATCCTGTCAAGAAACCTTTTGTTGCAAAGAAGTAAGTCAATGATGTGTATGGGGTAAGGGCCCATACCAAGAGGAATGATCATCCGTCTGCCAATGCCGTCCAAATCTCCAATCCAACTCCTACTCCAAGACCATCTGCAAATCATCAACATTTTGAAACTCCGAGAAGACAAATTACGAGGTTAGGCATGTCATTTTCTCAAGCCTTACAAAATTTGATCAAGGCTAATTTGGTGATATTGCATGACCCTCCTGCCAACCCTGATACCACTTCACCAAAGTATAATCTGAACGCCAAATGTGCTTACCACTCAAGTAGCCTCGGGCACGAGACTGACCAGTGCTGGGCCTTGAAGAACAAAATCCATGATTTGATTGATAACAAGACTATTGAGTTTGATCCTCCTCCAACTCTGAATGTAATCACCGCTCCAATGCCGAAGCATGACAAGGGTGTCAATGCTGTTAAAGATACAATTTTTGTTGCCTCTGTTGGAGAATTGACTACTCCGCTGAATATAATCATAAACAATCTGTTGAAATCTGGGATCTTCCCTGGCTGTGTAAAAGACTGTGTTTGTTGTATCCAACAACTCAATGGATGTGAAGGGCTGAAGAAAGGCATTCGACGCCTGATGGATAGCCACGAAATTCTATTTAAGAAGACTCCGCTTGCCAAAAGTTTGATTAACAAATATGAAGACCTCTCCATTATTACCATCTCAAACAAGCCTATTAGGATCACCTCCAAAGGTCCTATTAGGATTTCAAATGAACCCATTGTTTCTCCCTTAATAATTACCAATCCCAGACCAGTTCCCTATTCCTCAAACAAGGCAGTACCATGGAACTATGGTGCTGAAGTGTTTTATCATGGGATTAAACAAGACGCTTGGATCGAAGAAGGAAAACATGATGATGTTAATAACATAACTGGCTCAAGCAACGTAACAAGAACTGGGAGAATATTTTCACCCAATATCTCACCACCAGTTGTTACAAAGGTTCCCATCCGCATTCCTGCTGCCAAGCCAAGTATCGATATAAGAGGGAAGGAGAAGGTTGTTGAGCCGGCCATAACAAAAATACCAGCAAAGGACATTGTTGATGAAGAACCCTCTGCTCGTGAGATGGACGAGATCTTCAAGATAATAAAAATAAGCGACTTCAAGATTGTGGAACAGTTAGGGCAAACCCCTTCTAAGATTTCAATGTTGTCATTGCTGCTTTGTTTTGATGCCCATGCTCGGACATTAATCAAATTCCTGAAAAAGGCTCATGTCCCCCATGAGACAACAACAGACCAATTTGAGAATTGTGTGGCTAGCCTGACGGCTGATAATGGCTTGGGATTTTCCGATGCTGACCTAACACCGCTTGGGAAGAATCACAATAAAGCTTTACATGTTTCAGTCGAGTGCAAAGGGACTACCTTAGCACATGTGCTAGTCGACACTGGTTCTTCTTTGAATGTATTACCCAATGGGGCATTAGACCTTCTAGACTGCGAAGGTTTAGTCTTGAAGCCAAGCGATATGATTATAAGGGAGTTCGATGGATCAAAGAGGACTGTTCATGGGGAAGTAGATCTTCCAATCAAAGTGGGATCCCAAATTTTCAACTCCACCTTCTACATTATGGATATTTGTCCTGCCTATTCTTGTCTGTTAGGTCGCCCGTGGATCCGTAAAGCTGGGGCAGTAACCTCAACTCTCCATCAAAAGCTTAAATATCCCGTTAAGGGAAGATATGTCATCGTATATGGTGAGGAAGAGTTTATGGTGAGCCACCTTAACTCTTTCAAGTATGTAGAGATGGATGGAGAATTCATTGAGACACCGTGTAAAGCCTTTGAGGTTGTACTACTAATGGTTGCTGCTACAAAATGTTCCTCTAATGAGTCCAAAGCTGTTAAGGTCGTGCCGAAGATGGTTTCAGTCAAAGATACTCGTGCGACAATTGAAGAAGGAAGCTGTGATACTGGGGGGAAACTCCTCGATATCCCATTTAAAGTAGACAAGTTTGGTTTGGGATTCACCATCAAAGCTCAGAAGGAAGTGAGGTGTGCTCGTGCTGGAAAGCCACCTCTCCGCATTGGGAGCCATGAAGCCAACACCATGGGTGATTCTGATAAAGAAGCTGCATTTGAAGATTAGTTGTATCCAACTACAACGGAGCTGAAGAATTGGCATGTAAAGGACTTTGTGCCCATCTCGTTCATCGAGGAGTAATCTACTTGTTTTTGCTTTTCTTTCAATTCAAGAACATTTTGTCTGTAATATTCAACAATGACTTTTAAGCCATATGCCTGGCCCGGGGAACTTTGGTCCATTTGTCAAGGGTTTTATTTATGTTCATCTAATCATATGATCATTCAGTACATTGGGATCTTTTGCATTCAAATATTTGTGTTCATTGTCTTTATTTTCTTTCAAATACATTTTCAAAAATAGCCATGTATCTTACATACACACACACATACACATTCTTGCAGGTCCTCATCTACTTTGGATCCTATTGCCAATGACTCTACTATTGCCGACTATGACTTCGAACGTCCAATCAACCAAGCCAAAGACGAAGGCGAGGAAGATTGTGGAATAACGGGAGAACTAGCCAGACTTCTATTACAAGAGGAAAAATTTATTCAACCACACGAAGAGTCAATTGAAGTCATCAATCTGGGTACTGAAGCAGATAAGAAGGAAATCAAGATCGGCACTAATTTGGAAAGCAGTGTCAAGAGCAGGTTGGTTCAGATGTTGCATGATTATGTGGAAGTATTGTATTAGTATTATGAAGATATTCCTGGGTTAGATACCGACATCGTAGTTCATTGTTTGCCGACAAAAAAAGGTTGCCCTCCTGTTAAACAAAAGGTTCATCGCATGAGGCCTGATATGTCTGAGAATATCAAGGCTGAAGTAATGAAACAGTTTGATGCAGGGTTCCTAGTTGTGACATCCTATCCCCAATGGGTTGCCAATGTGGTTCCAGTACCAAAGAAATACGGGAAAGTTCGCATGTGCGTAGACCATAGGGATCTGAATAGGGAAAGCCCCAAGGATGACTTCCCTCTACCATACATTAACGTCTTAGATGATAATATTGCTCAGTATAAAGTCTTCTCTTTCATGGATGGCTTCTCAGGCTATAATCAAATAAGGATGGCTCCTTAAGAAATGGAGAAGACCACTTTCGTTACGCAATGGGGTACCTTTTATTACAAGGTCATGCCGTTCGGATTGAAGAATGCAGGGGTAACATATCAAAGGGCTATGGTAGCTTTGTTTCATGATATGATCCATCATGAAATAGAGGTATATGTGGATGATATGATTGTAAGATCACAAACTGAAGAGGAACATCTTGATCACCTGTACAACTTATTCGAAAGGTTAAAAAAGTACAAGTTGAGGTTAAACCCTAACAAGTGCACATTCGAAGTGCAATCTAGAAAGCTTATAGGTTTTGTTGTCAGTAGTAAAGGCATTGAAGTCGATCCTGCCAAGGTAAAGGCCGTCCAAGAAATGCCAGTCCCCCACTCTGAAAAGGAAGTTAGATGATTCTTGGGTCGTCTCAATTACATCGCCCACTTCATATCTCACTAGACTGCTACTTGTGAGTCAATCTTCAAACTCTTAAAGAAAGATCAAGTAGTCATATGGAATGATGAATGCCAATCTGCCTTCAACAAAATCAAAGAATATCTACAAGAACCTCTTATTCTCTTGCCTCCAGTTGAAGGAATACCCTTGATCATGTACTTGACAGTACTAGAGAACTCTATGGGGTGTGTTTTGGGCCAACATGATGAGTTTGGCCGAAAAGAGCATGCTATTTATCACATGAGCAAAAAGTTTACCGACTGTGAAACTAGATATTCAATGATCGAGAAAACTTATTGCACTCTGGCATAGGCTGCTCGCCGGCTAAGATAGTATATGTTGACTCATACCACTTTGTTGATTTATAAAATGGACCCAATCAAGTACATTTTTGAGAAACCTGCCCTTTCTGGACGGATAGCCAGATGGAAAATGATCTTGACTGAGTACGATATTCAATACACTACTCAAAAGGCCATCAAAGGAAGCGTACTAGCAGATCATTTGGCCCATCAAGATGTGGATAATTATCAGTCTATGAACTTCGACTTCTCTGGCGAGAACATCATGCTGGTAACCGATTGCGTGAAACCTAGACTGTATGACGGACCTGGAGAAGGATCCTGATGGACTATTCTAACGCGGTGGGAGAACTGACTTGGTTGTTTTGCGTTTTATTGAAAATGTTGCGATTTAGCAAGAGTCTCCACCGACTTTTCTTTTATCCAAAAGGAAAGGCTGAAAAGAACAGGAAATACCTTTGAGATGTTTTCTTGAGTTCGGGGGGTAGATTATGAAAAGGAAAGGTATTAGCACCCTTTTCATCCATGGTTTTCCATGGGCTCTTAGTTACTTTCCAGATCACTTGCTTTTGTTTGAAAATATGTTTTGTGTGGTTTTTGAAAGTATTTTGAAAAGGGGTCATCGTTTTGGCAAACTTTGTAATAATTCTCGTTCGTAAGAATGTATACAAAGTGTTGATCTTTTGAAAATATTTTTCAAGTTTGAAAGGTGTTTTTGAAAGTGTTGGTGTTTATTTTAAAAATAGCAAGGATGTTTTGGTTTTGAATTTGAGCAAGCAACTAGGAGTAATCTACCTACTCAAAAGTCTTTCATGTTTATTTCTTCTTTCCTTTGAAATTGTTATCTTACCATTGATTTGGTAAGTAACTCTATCTTTGTATGTAAAAGGGACGGGCAAGGGTCACCGTAGCCATGATTAGCAATGTTGTAAGATATCTTAGCATTTTCTTTAGGTAATAAGATCATTTTGAAAGGCAACATGGATAGCATCATCGAGGGACTATGATCTTGTTTTTTTTTTTATTGTTTTTGCTAAGATACCTCACATGCATAATATGACCATTTTTGTAAGGCAACAAAGTGGATTTACCCTAAGGGTGAATGTGTGCAAGTGTATTGATTTACATGCTTGATTTGTCTTGATTAGGGTTTTCTAAGCATTTGTTTTAATCTTTCCATACAAACCCTAATTACTAACATTTGTATATAAAGCATTTAAATTGCGGAAAATAAAAATACTAAGCTATTACATCATTTAAGGAATGGGGTGTACAACTTTACAAATGGGGATTTGCAGAAAATTAAAACCCTAATTATCTATTACAACCATATTGAATTTGAATAAATGTACAAAAATGAAGATCAAAATGCAAGAATATAAAATGTAAAAAGAAATGTGATTTTTGTTTGGTTTTCATGAAAAGGGATTTTTGACCTAATTAATTAAAAATAAAATAATTAACTAAAAATAAGAAAAATTAAGATTGAGTTAGTAAAATAAATTAACTTAAAGAAAACAAATTTTTAGGTTTTTTTGTGAATTTAATTAGTAAATAAAATTAATCAAATAAAAATCCTAAGTTCTAAATTGATTTAAATTTATAAGAAAAATATAATAATATAATGACCAAAACTAAATTATCTAAGTATTTAAAAAAATTAAATTAAATTATTTAAAGGAAATGTTTTTGTTCTTTTGCTTTTATGAAGAAAAATAAACTAAATAAATATAAATAATAAAATATAAATATTTTTGGAATTTTTATTAATGAAAATAATAATAATATTAATAATAATAATAATAAAATATGAAATAAAAATAATAAAGTCAGGGAGGTTAAAATTGAATTTTAGAGGTTTGTTAGAAAAACAGTTTTTGAATCTGGCCCAATTGATGTTTTTGTGTGGAAGTCAGAAAAATAAAAAAAAAAGGACATATGGGTTGTGTGATATGAGCAAACAGGGGGGTATTAGTGAGTAAGAATGAAAAGCCCAGGAGGGGAAGGCCCAAGCGCTTCCTGTAACAAAAAATGTCAAAAAAAGTGAAAAATTGCAAAAGGCAGCGCGCTGTATGTTGAACCCACGACCTCTTGGTTACTAGCGTTCTGCCTTACCACTGGGGTGGCTATACATTCGTTAATATAACTGAAGTGATAAATATATAATACAAAACAAGTCTTGAATACACTTCATCTTTAACCTCCAGCCAGACCACTTGTATCTTCACCATTTCTCAACCATTCTTAAAACTTCCAACATCAAACTTGTTAGAAATTTTCTCACGATTCTGAATATGTAAATAACTTAAGCTAATTCTAAAAAATGAACATGAATTCCTAATGGTACCAAATTCTGACCTAAATATTTTTAGAGGTTCAGATTCAAAATTCTAACTACTCAAGCAACAATAATGAAATCTAAGGACAAGGTTAGCTTCAGGACAAGGATATCTGCATTTCTTATTCACAAATAAACCATTAATGATGCTTGTATGATGAGTTCAAAAGTCATAAAACTCACATTGCAAGAGGCTATCGTGTTTTGAGTTTGAGCAACTTTTGATGAGTTCCAGTGATTGGGTTAGCTTCCTCAAGTTCCCAGGAAGCTAATGTGATGCTTGGCTTGAGCTGAAAGTGGCTGAGGAGCTCTGGAGAAGTCAAGGTACAAGATGTTGTTTTTGAAAATGGTGGATGGTGATGGAGATGTTACAGTCGTGTTGCAGGTGTTGCAATTGTTTGTATATGTTATTTGGAAGCTTTTGAAAGTAAAAGGCCAAGAGACGCACGAGCAAATTTAGAGATTGGATTCAAAACTCAGAAATGGCAAGTTTTGAGATGTTTTTGGTGGTTCTGTTCTTTTGGGGATTTCAGGGCTTGAGCATGCGTGTTTTCTTGCAAATGACTTGTGTATCTATAAGCAAAAGGTTGGAAATTTTTTTTCACAAAGGATTTCTGAGTTATAGGGTTATGGCTAGGTTGCTTGATTTTGAAGAAAAGTGAGAAATGTAGTTTCAAGGTAGAAAGTACAAACATGTAGAGTGGTTGCCAACTTTAAACATACTTATCTGACTTTGTAGAAGAAGCTTGTGCAAAAGGAACAAGTGCAAAGCTCAATGCAAGTTGACTTTGTATAAAGCTTGCTTTATGTAAATGGCAATGGTGCCTTTGTGCCATTAATGGAAAATTGTCTTGGATAAAGCTTGAATCAAATGGATAATAGCTCAAAAGCAAGTATAATCTTATGATTAGGTAGAGATATTGACATTTAGAGGCCTGCAAAGCAAGATTATGCAGCATAGGTTTGAGATTTGAATTTTGTTCATCACAAAATGACCTATAATTTCAGTTTGGAAACCCTAACTTCCTCTCTTTGATTCTCCTTCCTCGAGAATAATTTCAAGGAGTTATTGGACATTTTAGAAAGCTTGTAATGTGCTCTACAACCCCTCTTTGAATCACTTTTGAAAATTCCCCTTGGAACTATATGAAAAATTGCCATGAAGTTAGGTTAAAATCCTGCCTAAACTAGGGCAAAATTTTCACTAAGTGTTTAGTTTCATGACAATGACTTAATGGATTAATAACTTGAGATCCAAGCATTTCTAGGAGAAGTTGTGTAAAGAAATTTTTTATATATCATGGAGATCTACAACTTTCATGTTGAAAGTTTCTTTTGAATCATCTTGCATCATGGTGTAAAATTAGCTTAAAGTTGTGAAAAAATATGAAGTTTTCAACACTTCGAAAAATTTCTAAGTTTGGAAACTTTGACTTTTCAAAATGAAATCTTGACTTTTTGATTTCTTGATGAATAAGTTTCATATTTTGACATGTCTTGATGAATTGTAATCTTTGACACTTGATTTTGACCAAAAAGTCAAAGTTTGACTTTTCAGTGTACAGTTGACTGTAAATCAACTATCAATCAATTGATCTTGAGCAAATTTTTGAGTCATGCCATTAGGTCAAAGTGATTAAATTGAATTCTTAAGATCGTGTCTCAAACCAATTAACCATTTGCTAGGCCAAAAATCAGAAATCGCCCTTTCCCAGTCAAAATCCTAATTTTGACCATTTTGCCCTTTTGATGATTTGATCAAATTTCTTGAGGAATTATGGTCCAAACTTGATCAAATGACATATATGAGTTCACAATGTTGATATGGATAAAAAATTATTAATTTTGACTGTAAATTGGTCACAATTGACTTTTCCCCAATATAGTTTATTTTTAGGTCAACTGGTCAATTGACTGAACAAAAATGTGATCCAAGACTTGAAACTTGACATGAGTACTCTTGAGGGTCCATAATGATCCATGAAAGTTATATGAGGCATTAAAAGTTAAAATATCCTTGTGCAATCTCAAACCCTAATTTTAGTCATCAGTGCTTAAGGAGATGTCTTGAGTTGATCAACCCTTGTGCAATATTAAACCAAAGGGAGATCTTGTGAGAAAATACCTGATAAATGAGAGGGCAAATTTTGGGGTACAATAGATGCCCCTGTTCAATCTTTTTAAACCTGAAGAGTTAGATTGGCGGTGTTGTACCCCAAAATTTTCCCTCTCACTTATCAAGAATTTGCTCACAAGATCTTCTTTGGCTCAAGACTGTATTTGGGTTGATTAGCTCAAGACACCTTAAGCACTAATGACTAAAAATTAGGGTTTGAGATTTCCCAAGGATTTTTGAACTTCCAATTCCCCATATGACTTTCATGGATTATTATGGACCCCCAAGATTACTCATGTCAAGTTTCAAGCCTTGTATCACACTTTTGATCAGTCAATTGAACAATTGAACTAAAAATCAGTTGTATTGGGGAAAAGTCAACCATGACCAATTTACAATCAAACTTCATAATTTTTTATCCATGCTAACATTTTAAACTTATATGTATCATTTGATCAAGTTTGGACCACAATTCCTCAAAAATTTGATCAAATCATCAAAAGGGCAAAATGGTCAAAATTAGGGTTTTGACTGGGAAAGGGCAATTTTTGGTTTTTGACCTAGCAAATGATCAATTAGGTTAAGGCATGATCTCAAGAGTCCAATTGCATCACTTTTACCTAATGACATGATTCAAAACACTACAAGTCCATTGGATTGACAGATGAATTTTTCAATCAACTAATCAAAAGTCAACTGTATACTGAAAAGTCAAACTTTGACTTTTTAGTCAAATTCAAGTGCCAAAGGTCATAATCCATCAAAACATGTCAAAATATGAAACTTGTTCATCAAGAAATCAAGAATTCAAGATTTTATTTTGAAAAGATGAAATTTCTTAACTTGGAAATTTTTCGAAGTATAGAAATTTTTTTTTATTTTTTCACAACTTTGAGCCAAGTTTTCATCATGATGCAAGATAATTCAAAGGAAACTTTCAACATGAAAGTTGTAGGTCTCCATGAAATCTACAACTTTTGTTCACACAATTTCTCCTAAAAATTCTTGGATCTCAAGTTATAATTTTGTGAATACATGTTGATGAACTAAAAAATGACTTAGTGAAATTTTTCCCTAGTTAGGCAGATTTTTGACCTAACTTCATGGCAATTTTTCACATAGTTCCAAGGGGAATCTTCAAAATAAATTCAAAGATAAGTTGTAGATCACATTTCAAGATTTTCAAAGTGTCCAAGAACTCTTTGAGATCATTCTTGAGTAGGGAGAATCGAAGAGATGAAGTTGGTGTTTTGTCACTTGGATTACATGCCATTTTGTGAAGAACATTGGATCCAATCCTCAAGCATGCTGTACAAATCCCACTTTTCAGGCTTCTAACTTGACTCTCACTCCATAATTAAATGTTTTCACATTTGTTGGAAGCTTTAACCCAAGCATTCAATGCATTGTACAAAATTAATTCCATTTTGGGAAGAAAGGCAACATTGTCATTTTAGAAAAGCAAGCTTTATGCAAAGTCAGCTTGCATTGAGCCTTGCATTTGTTCTTTCTGCACAAACACACTCCATACAATCTGAACAAGTGTGTTTAAAGGTCTCAGCCCCCCTACAAGCTTTGTACTTCACCTTGAAACCATGCTTTCTAGCTTTGTTTCAAAAACAAGTAACCAAGCAAAACATGTGAGTTTTTGAAATATGAGGTTTTACAAGTCTTAAACCTCTTGCTTATAAGTAGACACACTATTTGCAAGTGGACACACGAATGCTATTGCCCTGAAACTGCCTCAAACATTCCAAAACCAAAAACCTGTTCAAGAATATCATTAACATACAGTTTTGAACCAAAACTCATGATCTTCATTTCCACTCGTGCGTTTTGAAAACTAATCACTCAAACACATTCTATACATCATACCAAAGCAATCCAGGCCCTTGTTTCAAGACTGTAGCTCCTCCATCACTATCAACCATTTTCAAAAACCAAGCTTGCAGGTTGACTTGAGTAGAGAGATTCAGGGACATTCAAGGCAAAGTAAGAGTTGGGATACATTCAAGGAGGTCCAGGCAAGCTAAACAGATCCTCGGGCCATCTCAAAAGTTGCTCAAACTCCATTCACGACTCCAGCTGTAAGAGGTAAAAACTCAAACTTCTATCTCTTCATACAAGCATTATTTGATCCTGATTTGTGAAAACAAAATGTAGATATTCTTGCTCTAAAGCTAACCATGTTCATAGTTTCCATTTATATTAACTGTGTATAGAGAATTTTGGATTTGAAATTTCTGAGAAAATTAGGTTTCAATTTAGGGCCAGTAAAATTAGATTTTATCTCTGAATTTTAGTTTAAATAAGTTATATGGTTGAATTCGTGAGAAGAAACACCACAACTTTCATGTTTGAACTTTCCATTTTTGTGGAGAAATAAGGAAGATACAGGTGGTCCGGCCATGGCTCAAGGTTCAAGATGAAGTTGCCTTCAGAAAGCAGTTTCTAATATATATTTATGGTTTTGTTTATATAAATGGATGTACAGCCACCCCAGTGGTAAGGCAGCGCGCGTTATTGCTAGAGGTCATGGGTTCGAGCCTCAGCGCGCTGCCTTTTGCATTTTCTCACATTTTTCCACATTTTTTTGCCTCTTGCAGCGCTAGGCCTCCACCTCATGGGCCTATTGTATTTTTTTCTAACATTTCCTCCCTGTCTCATATTTGCACCCCTGGCCCATTATTATTTTATTTTTATTTTATTCTCATTTTATTTCTTTAAATATATTTATTTCAATATTAAAAATCATAAAAAATACAAAAAATAGTAGAGTTATATTTTAACTTAGTTTATTTATTTTTTACAAAAAAATATATTTTATTTTGATCACATTTTATTTACTTTCACTAATTATCTTGTAAATTTAATTAAAACTAAAATATTATTTATTTTATACTAATGAAAATATATTTTTGATACCAAAAGACTAAAGAATATTTTATAACACTATAATTTATTTTTCAAGAAAAAAAATATAAAATATAAAAAATACTTTTTTTTATATAAACTTCATTCTTTTAATCAATCAAGAAGAATTAGGGTTTTAGTCAAGAATCTTTCTCTTAATAAATATTAAAGTTGACTAATTATTTTCTTTATCTAATTAGGTTAAAATAAAGACCCTTTTTCTTAAGAAACCAAACAAAAAATCTTTTTTCTTTGCATTTACAAATTCTTGCATATTTAATTCATCTTGTATATTATATTCCAATTCTTGTATAAATTCAATTTGGTTGTAATAGATTAATTAGGTTTATATTATTGCAATCCCCATTCATAAAATTGTATACCCCCCTCCCATAAATGTTGTAATAGTGTAGTAACTTTAAATTTCGCAATTTATAACTTTTACATAACATGCTAGTAATTAGGGTTTGTATGGAAAGAATAAAGTCAATCAAATAGAAAACCCTAATTCAAGACAAAAACAAACATGAAAATGACATACTTGCACACAAGCACCCCTAGGGTTATCCCACTTGGTTGCCTTACAAAAATGGTCATATTACGCATGTAAGGTATCTTAGCAAATACAAGATCATAGTCCCTCGATGACGCTATTCAAAGTTGCCTTACAAAATGATCTTAGTCCCTCTAAAAGAATACTAAGATACCTTGCAACATTGCTAATCATGGTTATACGATGACCCACGCCCGTCCCATTAATATCCAAAGATAGGGTTGCTTACCAAATCAATGGTAAGACAACAATGTCAAAGGAAAAGAAAATGAACAAAAAAGAAATTTGAGTAGGTAGATTGCTACTAATTACTTGCTCCATTTCAAAACAAACATCCTTGCTATTTTTAAAACAATCACATACACTTTCAAACATCTTACAAAAATTGAAAACATTTTCAAAAGATCAACATCTTTGTATACATTCTTACGAACGAGAATCATTACAAAGATTGCCTAAACAATGGCCTCTTTACAAAATACTTTCAAAAACCAAACAAAGCACAATTTCAAACAAAAGTAAGTGATCTAGCAAGTAACTAAGAGCCCATGGAAAACCATGGATGAAAAGGGTTCTAATACCTTCCCTTTTTATAATCTACCCCCGAACCCAAGAAACAATCTCAAAGGTCTTTCCTGTGCTTTTTCCCCTTTCCTTTTGGATAAAAGAAAATTCAATGGTGACTCTTGCTAACCGCAACATTTGCGATAAAACGCAAAACCCTCAATTCAGTTCTCCCACCGCATCACAGAACTGACGACTCTGCTGTGGATTTATTCTAAAAGTGGGGTTACCTTAGGGATAGATCACATTTATTTGCTTACATTGTTTGACTTGTATGCTTTACATTATGGTTCTTTGTTTGGGTTTGAATCCTCCACCCGGATTTGGGACACCTTATAGGTAAGTAGCAATACGTTGCGGAAACTGTGCGAGGTATATCGACATGGTATAAGCAATAGCTACATTAGTGTGACATATTTGTGAGTACCGGTAGCCTTTGAGTTAATCAAAGAGAATACAGGGCCGCTGAGTGATGTCATGAAGCACTAATGAACTTTTATAACCTTTACTTGACCAACTTGGCCTTTAGGATGTAGTGAGATGATCGGCTTTGGTGCAGTCCGAAGTTGGTAGATACTCGATACTACACTCATTGAAGTTTGGTTTCTTGGGATATTTCGGTCTCCATTAAAGAGGCTTGAGCTGAAACAATGACCAAGGAAACAAACCAGTGATATTGAGCTCCTTAGAACCCGGTTACTATTACTAGGATATGTTTGAGCCAACTAAACTTCAAGAGGGTACTTACCTATAAAACTCCATGCAAGCCTAAACCTAAGGACTTGTTTGCTTTTCTTGTATATGCATACTTATACATAACATCATGAACATCATGAACATCATATACATCCACTAACCATTTGAAGGATTTTGGGATTCATCTTTGTTCTTGTTTTGTAGGATATGGATTCACTTCGCAGGAAAACTATTCAAGTCAACCTTGTGAGAATCCCTCCACGACTTAAGGAGCTAGTTTCAAGGATTCCTGAAAACTCTCCATTCACCGAGAGACATGGCCGCCTACTCAACTTGGTCACCTCCAACACAGATGAGGACATGATGAAGGTGCTCTTTTAATTCTTTGATCCTTTACACCATTGCTTCACCTTTCCCGACTATCAACTTGTGCCTACTTTGGAAGAATTCTCCCGACTCTTGAGGATTCCCATTCTCAGTAAACTACCTTTCAACGGTACGGAAAGAGATCTAAAGCCAGAAGAGATTGCTCAAGCTCTACACTTGCACTCATCTGATATCAGAACTCATTGGGAAACAAGGAGTGGTGTCAAAGGTTTCTTAGAAAAGTTCATGTTTGAGAAAGCCCAAAGCTGTTGGAATTCCTTGGACTTGCAAGACTTTGAGGAAATTGTGGCTCTCCTCATCTATGGGATGGTTTTGTTTCTAAATCCTGACCAACTCATAGATATCAACGCCGTCAAAATCTTCATATCCCACAACCCGGTGCCTACATTGCTAGGAGATATCCTACACTCTTTTCACACTCGCACAATGAGGAAAAGAGGTGTTCTTATGTGTTGCACTCCTCTCTTAGCAAGATGGTTTATTTCTCATCTTCCCCAATTTGTATTAAAGAATGAGCAAGGTTCAAGGTGGTCACAAAGGTTGATGACTCTCAAACATTCAGATATTCATTGGTGCTCCCGATCCAAAGAGAATGTTATCATTGTTGACCGTTATGGAGAATTTCCTAATGTCCCTTTACTTGGCATTAAGGGAGGTATCACCGACAACCCTTGTTTGGCCTTAAGACAGTTTGGTTATGTTCGAAGGGATGGCCGGCATGATATGCTGATTCAAGGTTTGGTATTTGACTACGACAACGACGATCAAGGTCTTCGCCAGAGATTTATCCGAGCTTGGAGGATGTTGAACAAGGTGGATAACAATACTTTGGGGCACAAGAATTCCATCCCTCTTGAGCCTTACCTTAAATGGGTATGAACTCGTGCTCAGAGTCTTATGATGCCTTACCCCTCCATCCTTCTGGTAACCATTGAGTCTGTCATGGAGGGAGATGTTCCATACACTATCCTACATCCTGACATGCCCACATCTCTTAAAGACCTACAAAGGGATCGGATACAACTCAAAGGAGAGCGAGATACTTTTGAAGCCCAATTCTATGCAAGCGAGAAGAAGGTTTTGGAGCTCACTAGGCTACTTCATGAGGAGCAGACTCTCAATGCCTACATTGCACCAAAGAGCATGCATACTACTTTTCTATCTTAGAGTTTTTGTATTATTTTACCCAAGGGGCATTGATGTACTCAAACTTTATCTTATTAATATAACGTGTGTTTCCTTTTTGTCTAAAACAAATTTGAATATTTGAAATTCTTGAAAACATTGCATATGCATATACCATACATCATAACATAAGCAGATATTTTGCAACAAGTCTCCTCATCTCTCTATTGTTTATTTCAGTAAGATGGATCTTGAGCAAACAGTGAAGGATCTCCAAGCTCAGAATACACAGTTTCAACAATTTCTCTTGACCCTAGCTAAGGGACAAGAAGAATTGAAGATTTTGTTGGCTGAAGAGAGGAAAAAGAAAACAAAGAAGGTAACCGGAGTCTTAAACACGGGAAGAAGATTTCATGGATAGACAAGAAGGAGTTTGGACTTTGCAACAACATCCGGTGAAAGAGACAACCAAGATGGTAAAGGAAAGGAACAAGTTATCTCGTCAGAATCAGAGGAGGAAGAGGAAGAGGAAGAATACTCTGAAGAACAATACCCTCCGGCTGATGACAAGTATAAACATCTCGAAGAGCGTTTGAGCGCAATGGAAATCCAAATGGTCCCTGGCTTGGACTTTGAGGAATTGGGGTTGGTGTCGGGGATTATGATTCCTCCTAAATTCAAAGCACCTATATTCGCCAAATATGACGGAGTTTCGTGCCCTAAAATGCATCTCTGGTCATATGTAAGGAAAATTCAACCCATACCGCTGATAAAGACTTATGGGTGCCCTTCTTCCAGGACAATCTGTCTGGAACTCAACTTGACTGGTTTTACCAACTAGAAAGAGCCAATGTTCACAATTGGGAAGATCTTGCTGCAGCTTTCTACAAACAATATCAGTACAATGCTGATCTGGCGCCTACCCGTACTCAACTCCAGAGTATGGCCATGGCTTCCAATGAGGGTTTCAAAGACTATGCACAAAAATGGAGAGATTTGGCTGGAAGAGTTCGACCCCCTCTGCCTGAGAGAGAATTGGTAGACATGTTCTTAGGCACCTTGTATGGTCCTTTCTTCAATCATTTAATCGGAAGTTCATCTGCAGGTTTTACTGAACTAATACGGACCAGAGAGAGGATATAAGTCGGTATAAAGAATGGAAATATTCAGAAAGATACATCTTCTTTTACAGCTGTAAGGAAGCCCTTCATCAGAAAGAAGGAGGTGGTTGCCATATATCCGCAAAGAAACCAAGATAGGGTCGAACGCCGACCAATGGTGGGAGCTGTTATGATTCCTAAGCCTGCATCTAATCAACAAAGAAATAATCAACCAAGGATGGAAAGGCCAGTCAGGTAGTTCACCAGAATTAACATGACCCTGTCTCAAGTATTACCGCATCTACTAAGATCCAACTTGGTAACCTTGAAGAAGCTCCGAAAAACCCCAATACAACATCTCCTATTTATCATCCCAATGCATGTTGCGCACATCACTCTGAAAGTCCTGGTCACGATACTAATAACTGTTGGGCTCTAAAGAACAAAATACAAGACCTCATTGAAGCAAAAGAAATTGAGTTCGATGCGCCTGAAAAGCCAAATGTCATTTCTGCCCCTATGCCCAGACATGGCCACAATACCAATGCCATTGAAGAAGGACTGTTTGTTACTTCAATTGATGAACTCATGACCCCACTTTTGACTATTAAAATGAATTTGTTGAATGCCGGTGCGTTCCTGGGTTGTGGTGAAGTTTGCCATCTCTGTTTGTCCTCCCCAACCGGCTGTCCTTTATTGAAAATAGGCGTTCAGTGCCTAATAGATAACAAAGAAATTTTGTTTGAAAAGACTCCTGTTTCACCTATCCCTTTTGAAGATGTTTCTATCATTACCATTTTCGCCAATTATTCCAGGGTCTCCACCAAAAGACCCATTAGAATTACATCAGTTCCGAAAGCATATCCTTTAATAATCACAATGCCTGGACCAGTCCCATATGCGTCAGAAAAAACCGTGCCATGGAATTATGGAGGGGATATCTATTACCATGGTATTAAGCAAGACTGGCCAGCCACCGAAGATTCAAGCTCCGAGAAAGTCAACTCCGACATCAGTAACATTGCAGGAACTAGCAAAATTACCCGAAGGGGTAGGATCTTTTCTCCAGAAATTGCTCCCCCAAAAGCAGTTTCTGGACCCGTAATCATCCCTGTGGATGCTACAAAGGTTACTCCCACACCCATGATCATCTCTACAAATACTCCAATTGACAAAGCCGTTACAACCCCTGTAATCATTCTTACTGACACTCCTGCTGCCGAGTTGACCGAGACTCGAGAAAAAAATGTTTTGATTGAGCCTGTCCGGACGAAGGCTCAGTCATTAACCATCCCTGAGACCTCCAAGAAAGAAATGGAGGAGATCTTAAAAATTATAAAGAGAAGCGACTACGATGTAGTTGAACAAATGGGGCAAACTCCCTCTAAAATATCTATGCTGGCATTGCTACTATGTTCCGAGGCACATGCAAAAGCCTTGGGGAAGTTCTTAAAAACCGCCCATGCACCTCAAGAGACGTCTACCGATTAGTTTCAAGACTGCATAGCCAGCCTAACTGCGGACAATGGTTTAGGTTTTTCAGATGTTGATCTGACGCCGAGGGGAAGGAAGCATAATGAGGTATTGCATGTCTCAGTGGAATATAGGGGCACAACTCTGGCGCATGTTTAGGTGGACACTGGCTCATCTATGAATGTATTACCAAAAAAAAGCTCTTGATAGACTTGACTGTGAGGGGTTGACTTTGAAGCCAAGAAACATAGTGGTAAGGGCTTTTGACGGCTCGAAGAGGATGGTGCACAGGGAAGTGGATATCCCCATAAAAGTTGGTACCCAAACTTTCAATTCAACTTTTTATGTAATGGACATCCGCCCTTCATACTCCTGCTTGCTAGGCCGACCATGGATCCACAATGCTGGAGTTGTTACTTCTACGTTGCACCAAATGCTGAAGTATCCAATTTAAGGGAAGATTATCACCGTTCATGGAGAGGAAGAATACATGATCAGCCATCTCAATTCCTTCATATATGTGGAATTAGATGATGAATTCATTGAAACTCCATTTCAACACTTTGAAGAAGTCCCCCAAGAGGTGAAAGTAACCAAGTCTGTGTCTCAGGTTCCCAAGATTACAAGGCCTCCACTCCGGATGTCATCTTTGAAGGATGCCAAAGCAGTGGTAGAAGAAGGAGAGTGCACTATTTGGGGAGAGCTCCCAGATATCCCATATAAGTCTGACAAGTTTGGCCTAGGTTTCACTTTAAGTTCTCAAAAGGCAGTACGCCGTGCTCGTGCTGGAGGACCACCCCTGAAGATCAGCAACTGTGAAGTCAATACGGTAGAAGATGGTGAAGATGGTGTTAGAACAATGTTTGAATCTAGTACCCTATAATTAAGTTTTGATGATAACAAAGTGAAAAGATATAGTAGTTAAATATTTCATGATTGAATTATATGCTACTTAAAATTACTATGCTCTGACTTGCAGATATGCTGATTAAAATAAGCAAGATCACGTTCTCAGCATCAGAATATGAGTTTGCACACCAGCATCAGAAGTTGCTGAATCAGAACGTCAAGATCAGAAGATCAACGCTTGCACATGCTGAAGCTTGATGAACAGAACTGCGCGTGAAATACTCTGATACAGAATCAAATTAGTTCATCAGCAGCGAAGCAGAATCAGAATGAGCCAAGCCAGAACGTGCATTGAAGAAGCAACGGTACTGTGCATTGAAAGCTAATCAATACCAACGGCATCATTCTAGACAAGATCTGCTCAGAAAGGAAAGCTTGTTAATAGCATTGAATCAAGAATATTTGCTTCAACGTTCATCTTCTCAAGTGCTATATAAACCAAGCTTTGAAGATTATCACGGCTAATGCTTCCAAACTCTCTACACGCAAAAAGCTGAACAGTAATCTTAACTCTACAAGTTTTGCTAAACCACCAAACTCTGATACTCTATTAGCGTTTAGCATCTTAGTATTCTAAGCTTCATTTGTGTAAACATCACAGTTGTGATATAGTTTTTGTAGAAAACATTCATACACACTTGTTCATTCCTTTGTAAGAAAGTGTTGCCTTGACAAACCGGATTGTGGTTTGAATCAAGAAGGTTTTAGCAGTTGCTAAAGCAGATTTGTATTCAGTTGAATATAGTGAATTAAGACCTCGTTGGAGAGAGGCGAAATCACCTTGAACGGGTGGACTGGAGTAGTTTGAGATCAAACGAACCAGGATAAAAATACCTTGTCATTTGCTTTAAAGTTTCCAGTTTTACAATTCAACCCCCCCCTTCTTGTGTTTTTCACCCCTTCAATTGGCATCAGAGCGCCTGGTTCTGAGCTAAAACACTTAACCGTGTCAGTAAAAGATCCAGCGTCAGAAAAACACTATGGCAGGAAACAACTCTCATTTCAGCAATGACAACAATGAGGATAGAGACAGATTCAGCGGCAAACCTCCAGTCTTTGATGGAGAAAACTTTGACTACTGGAAAGACAGAATTGAAAGCTTCTTTCTAGCACATGATGCTGATCTGTGGGATATGGTGACAGATGGATACACGCACCCTGTTAATGCAACTGGTCAGAAGATTGATAGAAAATCAATGACTGATCAACAAAAGCGTGATTTCAAGAATCACCATAAGGCCAGAACCATCCTCCTCAGTGCTATCTCCTATACTGAGTATGAGAAGATCTCCAACAGAGACACAGCTAAGAACATCTTTGATTCTCTCAGAATGACGCATGAGGGCAACGTCCAAGTCAAGGAAACAAAGGCTCTGGCGCTCATTCAGAAGTATGAGGCGTTTAAAATGGAAGAATCTGAATCCATTGAAACTATGTTCTCCAGATTCCAGATTCTGGTAGCTGGTCTCAAAGTTCTGGACAAGGGGTACTCTACTGCTGACCATGTCAAGAAGATAATCAGAAGTTTACCCAAGCAGTGGAGGCCTATGGTTACTGCTCTGAAGCTGGCGAAAGATCTCAACAAAATCACTCTGGAGGAACTTATAAGCTCCCTCAGAAGTCATGAGATAGAGCTGGAAGCTGACGAGCCTCAGAAGCAAGGTAAGCCTATAGCTTTAAAATCTAACAGAAAATCTGAATCTAAAGTTTTG
Source organism: Vicia faba (assembly GCA_948472305.1). Classification (NCBI taxonomy): domain Eukaryota; kingdom Viridiplantae; phylum Streptophyta; class Magnoliopsida; order Fabales; family Fabaceae; genus Vicia; species Vicia faba. Next base: position 31,593 of record CATIWC010001770.1, read on the forward strand.
CAGGCAGTTGAAGAAACATCTGATGGATCCTCATCAGAAGAAGACGAGCTTTCTCTTCTCTCCAGAAGAGTAAATCAACTGTGGAAGCAAAGACAAAAGAAATTCAGGAATCCCAGAAGATCTGATCAGAACGAGTCTTCCTCCAGATACAGAAGAACAGATTCTTCCTCTGGATACAGAAGATCTGAAGGCTCCTCAGGTAGCAAGAAGCCAAATACAAAAGACATCATCTGCTACGAGTGCAATGAGCAAGGTCACTACAAGAGCGACTGCCCAAAGCTTCAGAGGGAAAAGCCAAAAAGGAAGTTTGGAAGAGAGAAGAAGAAAAGTCTCATGGCCACATGGGATGACTCTGACTCGTCTGAAGCTGACTCAGAATCAGATGATGAAAGGGCGAACATAGCGCTTATGGCTAACATTCCAGATGACAGTGAAGCTTCTGACTCAGACTCAGAATCAGACACAGAAGAGGTATTCCCTAACTTCGCTGTTAATTTTACAAAGGCTGAACTTGCTGAAAGCCTAAATGAAATTCTGGAACGTTATCAGCAGATTAGAGCTAAATTCAGAGACCTGAAAAGGACTCTTGAATCTGACTCTAATAAGTCTGAGAGTCTCAAATTGGAAAACTCTGAGCTGAGAGATAAAAGTTTAAAATTAGAAAACTCTTTACAAAACTCTCAGAAGGTACCAATTTCTGAAACTCCCAGCAACGCTGATGAGATCATCAAGGAGTATGATCATAGTTTCCAGAAGTTCCTTGCTAAAAGCATAGATAGAAGCAGAATGGCTTCAATGATCTATGGAGTTAGCGGAAACGGCAGGAAAGGAATAGGATACCTAGGTAAGGTTCCTACACCCAAAAATGTCATGGATTTAACAATTAAATACACTCCTCTAAATTCACACTTTGTGTATGGTCACACACATGACATCAAATATACTAGTAGTAATCACTTTGTGAAACCAAAATTCAACCAGAGTTTTGGTAAAACTAACAAATCAGGACCCAAGAAGATCTGGGTACCTAAGGATAAAATAATACATGTTGCAGATATCTTTAGCAGCAAGTCAGAAACACCAATCATGGTACCTGGACTCTGGCTGCTCACGTCACATGACGGGAAGAAGGCATATGTTCCAAAGCCTGGAACTTAAGCCTGGAGGCCACGTTGGCTTTGGAGGCAATCAGAGGGGAAAGATAATTGGCTCTGGAACTGTAGGTAACGGAAATCTTCCCTCTATTAATAATGTTCTGCTTGTTGATGGATTGATGCATAACCTGTTATCCATAAGTCAATTAAGTGATAACGGTTATGATATAATCTTTAATCAAAAATCATGTAAAGCTGTTAGTCAGAAAGATGGGACTATCCTATTTAATGGTAAGAGGAAAAACAACATTTACAAAATCAAACTTTCTGAACTTAAGAGTCAGAACGTAAAATGTCTTCTGTCTGTTAACAACGAGCAATGGATCTGGCACAGAAGATTGGGACATGTTAGTATGAGAAGAATATCTCAGATTAACAAACTCAATCTGGTCAGAGGACTTCCAAATTTGAAGTTCAATTCAGATGCTCTGTGTGAAGCATGTCAGAAAGGCAAATTTGCAAAACCCTCTTTTAAATCCAAAAATGTTGTTTCTACCTCTAAGCCATTAGAACTTCTGCACATTGACTTATTTGGACCAGTTAAAACTGCTTCTGTCAGTGGCAAGAAGTATGGGTTAGTAATCGTAGATGACTATAGCAGATGGACATGGGTAAAGTTCTTAAGACACAAGGACGAGTCACACTCTGTGTTTGTTACCTTCTGTAACCAAGTTCAGAATGAAAAAGATCTTAGAATCGTTAAAGTCAGAAGTGATCATGGTGGAGAATTTGAAAATAAAGATTTTGAGTCATTCTTCAATGACAAAGGCATTCTGCATGATTTCTCTTGTCCTAGAACTCCTCAACAAAATGGAGTTGTAGAACGAAAGAACAGAACATTGCAAGAAATGGCCAGAACCATGATCAACGAGACAAACGTTGCTAAGACTTTCTGGGCAGAGGCAATAAACACAGCGTGCTACATTCAGAATAGAATCTCAATAAGACCTATTCTGGAAAAGACTCCATATGAATTGTGGAAGAACAGAAAGCCCAACATTTCGTACTTTCATCCATTTGGATGTACTTGCTATATGTTAAATACTAAGAATTATTTGAACAAGTTTGATTCTAAGGCACAGAAGTGTATTATGTTAGGATACTCTGAACGCTCAAGAGGGTACAGAGTATACAATACAGAAACACAGATTGTGGAAGAATCAATCAGTGTTCGTTTTGATGACAAGCTTGACTCTGAAAAGTCAAAGCAGAATGAAAATCTTGCAGGTATAGAAATTGAATTTGCAGGTTCTGAAGACAGGTCATCAGAAGCTCTCAACACAGACATTCCTTCAACGTCTGAAAGAAGCAATGCTAGAAATCCTACAACTGCTGCTGATCAACCTCAGAAGAGATTACCCAGAAGCAGTTTGGATCACCCAGAAGAGACTATCCTAGGAAGAAAGGAAGATCCAATCAGAACAAGAGCAAGCTTCAGAAACTCTGAAGAAACTCTGATGGGACTTGTGTCTCTGATTGAACCTTCTTCTATTGATGAAGCACTTCTGGACAATGACTGGATTCTGGCAATGCAAGAAGAGCTGAATCAATTCACCAGAAACGACGTTTGGGATCTCGTTCCAAGACCAAAAGGATTCAACGTCATTGGAACAAGATGGGTGTTCAGAAACAAGCTCAATGAACAAGGTGAAGTCGTCAGAAACAAGGCACGACTGGTTGCACAAGGTTATAGTCAGCAAGAGGGGATAGACTATACAGAAACCTTTGCCCCAGTCGCCAGGTTAGAATCTATCAGACTCTTAATCTCATTTGCTGTTAATAGAGGCATCACTCTGTATCAGATGGATGTCAAAAGTGCATTCTTAAATGGTTATATAGAAGAAGAAGTGTATGTTCACCAACCCCCAGGTTTTGAAAATACTAAACATCCAGAACATGTTTTCAAACTGAAAAAGTCACTGTATGGTTTGAAACAAGCTCCCAGAGCTTGGTATGAAAGGCTAAGTAACTTTCTGCTTGAAAATGAGTTCACCAGAGGGAAAGTGGACACCACTCTATTCTGTAAAACAGTTAAGAGTGACATTTTAGTCTGTCAAATTTATGTTGATGATATAATCTTTGGTTCTACTAATCCTTCTCTTGGAAGAAAATTTGCTAAGTGTATGCAGGCAGAATTTGAGATGAGCCTCATGGGGGAACTGAAGTTCTTTTTAGGAATTCAGATCAATCAAACTCCAGAGGGAACTTACATTCATCAGAGCAAATACATCAGAGATCTTCTGAAGAAATTTGACCTCTCAGAATGTAAGCCATCAAAGATTCCAATGCATCCCACGTGCATTCTGGAAAGAGAAGAGGTAAGCAAAAGCGTAGAACAGAAGGTCTACAGAGGTATGATTGGTTCTCTCCTTTATCTGACTGCTTCAAGACCTGATATTCTATTCAGTGTATGTATTTGTGCTAGATTCCAATCAGATCCTAGAGAATCTCACTTAACAGCTGTTAAGCGAATTTTCAAGTATCTGAAAGGTACTACTAATCTGGGTCTGTTTTATAGAAAATCTAGTGATTACAGTTTAGTAGGCTACTGCGACGCTGATTTTGCTGGAGACAGAGTGGAACGCAAAAGTACTTCTGGAAACTGCCAGTTTCTGGGAGAAAATCTGATCTCGTGGTCCAGCAAAAGGCAATCAACTATTGCTCTGTCAACAGCAGAAGCTGAGTACATAGCAGCAGCTGGATGTAGCACACAGATGCTCTGGATGAAAAGTCAGCTTGAAGACTTCCAGATTTTTGAGAGTAACATTCCTATTCTTTGTGATAATACTTCTGCTATTTGCTTGAGTAAGAATCCTATTTTACATTCTAGAGCTAAGCATATAGAAATAAAACATCATTTCATTAGGGACTATATTCAGAAAGGCATTTTAAACTTGAAATTTATAGATACAGACCATCAATGGGCTGATATCTTTACAAAACCCCTTTCAGAAGATAGGTTTAATTTCATTCTGAAACATCTCAGCATGAAAGTATGCCCAGAATGAAAATGCTTTAATTCCATATTTTTATCTTTCAGAATGTAATTATATTACTGTGAACTTCTGATCAATCTTTGTCTCAGAAAGTTAGAACATGCAGATTGTATCAGAGGCAAGTCTAAAGATCTGAGAGTCTAATCTCAAATACAGACGTGTTGATCACTACATCAAACAAGTGTCATCCAATCATCAGCAAATCCCTGAAGCAGAACGCGTGCACGCTTCTGAGAAAGGAAAGCGCTGATTGGGTGCATTGAGACACATGTCTGGTAACCGTTTTTAAGTATCTTTCTCAAATCCCCCAAAATCAGCAAGCATTAAATGCAAAAGTAATCACGCTTGTTAATTGCAATCATTATTTTTTTTCTCTCTCTTAAAAACGTTTTATTTTTCAAAATAATTTTTGAAAATCCTATTTAAGCACATTACTCTTCATGTTTATTCTTTACGCTTATTCATAATCTCTTAAGAATTTTTCTGCATATCTCCTTCAAAACCCTAGCTTTTCTCAAATCACTCTCAAGCTTTTTGTGTGAGAACAATGGCATCCTCCAGCATTTCTGCAGGAAATCAGAAGAAAGAAACCTCTGAGCAATATCAAGCGCCTACCAGAACTCTTCTCACACCGGTTAAGAATCTTGAGGTTCTCTCTGAATTAATCATCGATTTCGAAAGTTTGAAGGATAATGGATTTGACCTATCTGCTGAAGTCAAAGCTCAGAAGTGGGAGAGGTACTTTGATAGATTGGTTGGACCAACCTTCCCAGAGCTTGTCAAAGAATTTTGGATTCATGCCAAGATTGATAAGCATCTAGTTATCTCTTCTGTCATGGGGAAGAAGATAATAATTTCTGAAGACCTCATTGCCAGGTTAATAGGTCAGAGTGGTGGTGGAGTCCGTTGTGTGGACATGGCTGATAGGTGCCCTGATATTGGTGTGGTAGCAAACTGCATCTTCACTCTTGGTTTTCCCAGCAGCAAAATCAAGGATCTGAAGGATCACTGCAGAGTGTGGGCCAAGATTGTCCTAGGTTGTTTCAATCACAGGAAGCCAACAAGCTCTCCTGACTATATAAACGTGGATCAGCAATTTCTGATCTACTTTATTAATCAGAGGGTGAAGATCAATTTGGCACACTTCCTGTTCAATCATCTGAAGACTAGTGTGAAAGAGACTAGAGAAGAAGAAAGGACGAAAAGAGACTGGATACCTTTTGGGAGGCTCATATCAGATATTCTGACAGAGAATAAGCTGATAGATTATCTGAGCGAAGCTAAAGTACTGGGCAATTTTGAACCAACTGTTGGAAAACCGCTGAATGCCAAGAATCTGAAAAAGATGAAGCTGATAGACAATATCAGGAAGGAACCCAGAGCTCCTTCAACTGCTGACATCTCCAGAAGAAGAGTGCCTCTGAGTGATTTTCCAAGATTTTCTGAGATGGAATCTCACCCTGATATGGTTGCCAAGTATCCAGATTCTCCCAAGGCAGACGTTGCAGGTTCTAGGCTGAAGATCAAAGACCTGAGTCAAGTTCAACCTGAAGTGACTCAGAAGAAGTCAAAGAAGAGGAAAGCAGAAGGATCATCTCACCAGACTCCAAAGAAACGAGGTAATCCATCTGCTGCTCCTATTTCAATTTCAACTACTATTCCATCATCTGTTGCTCCACCCCAAACCTCTCACAGAATTTCCATTCCAATCCCCACTATTGATGAAAACATACCAGAAGACCCTTCTGAGGCCTTACAACTCAGAAGAACCAGAATTAAAATTCCTCTCAAAATTACCAAACAACAACCAACTGTTTCAACAACATCAGCACTTGATAGCGTGCTAGCTGACATTGAGCGTGAACATGCTTCTGTTCAACCTCACTCTGAACCACCCAATATCCCTCCTCCACAACCTGAACCAGAAATTCAACCAGAACCACAACCAGAACCAGAACAACAACAACCTATCACAGAAGAACCTCTGATCCCTGAACAATCAGAAGTTCCACCTCCTCAACCAGAAAATAATCCTCCCTCACCTCAAACAGAGTTTCATCGCTATGAAACCCCATCTCCTCATCATTCTGATCCCCACTCACCTCAACCTTCACCGCTGGCAATCCAGTTGCCATGTGGAACCACCATTATCACACCCCAGTTACCATCATCAGAGGAATCAACACCTCCAAAAACTCCAACCACTCCAATAGACATATCCTCTGACTCTGATAACCATCCACCAAAACAAACAGCACCTCAGCACACCTCTGAAAACCAATCATCTGAAAACCCCAGCAGAACATTCATTGACTTAACAAGTCTTGAACGTCTTGCTGATTTAAGACACAAATTGGCCATTCCCAAACCAAAGCAATTAGATGTTGGCTCTGGTATTTTGGACTTTGAAACAGGTATGCTGCAGTGGATTACTTCGCTGAAGCAAGTTTGTCCGGGGATGATCGACCCAGCTGCTTCTGATCAGCTCTGGTCACAGTTCAGAGTATGGGTTCGTGCTGAAGCACTCAAGCTGCAGGACGTCAACTATGAGCAGGCTCAACAGAACTTTAGCAAGCTGCTGAAGGAAGTTGAGAGTCAGCTGCCTCAAGAAGTTGTGCTCCCTCTGGACTCTGAATCGTGGTCTGAGAAAGAACAAGCTGCACAGGTGGAACCAGCAGAAGAAGACAAGACTCTTCAAGAAGAAAATCCAGCAGAAGATGTAGCTGAAAGTTCTGAGAAGCTTCCTCCTGCTGAAAATTCTCAAGCTGCCTTGGACAGGCAGGCTCTGGAAGAATTAAGGCTGAATGACTTGCGTCTACAGCAGCGGATGGATGAGAATAATCAGAAGATGGAAGCAAGAATGAATGTCCAGGACAGCAAGATTGATACTGTTGTCACCATGGTTCAGAAGCAGAATGCAACTTCTGAAAAGATTCAGGCCATGCTGGAAAGCCTGTTCTCACGCATGCCCCCACAACCTTAAAATTTTTTTTCATGCATGACATTCTCTATATTTTCTTCATTTTCTGATGTACTTTTGACTATGTTTTGACTATGGTTTGTAATGCTATTTTGCTCTAATTCTGAACTATCTTTAATATTATTAGTTTTTCTGATCTAAATCATTTTAGCACATCACCAGCACTTTTTGATTGCTGACAAAAAGGGGGAGAACAAGAATGATATTTAAAATCAATAACGGCTAACTAGACAGAAATTCTCAAACATTCTAACTCTATTACTTGAAATGTTTTTCTGTTTTGTCTTTAAGTCTACAGGCACAATGAAGACTAGAAGCTCTGATCAAAAATGTAGAAGCTCATGTTGCTCTGATCAAATATGAAGTTCTGATATATGAAGATCTGATCGACCTAACACTCTGATCCGAAGCAAAGCTCTGACAGGAAAAGCTCTGAAGCTCTGCTCTCTGATAAGTCAAAGACTTATAATCTGATGCTCAAAGATAGAAAAAGATCTGACTCTGAAGAACACACATATCAAAAGGAAGTAACAAACTCAGGGGGAGTATCTCTTAACTCTGACTTCTCCGTACTTCTTATTCTGATACATAGATCTGATAACTTTTCACGTTATTTTTTATTTAAAATATCTAGTTTTTGTCATCATCAAAAAGGGGGAGATTGTTAGAACAATGTTTGAATCTAGTACCCTATAATTAAGTTTTGATGATAACAAAGTGAAAAGATATAGTAGTTAAATATTTCATGATTGAATTATATGCTACTTAAAATTACTATGCTCTGACTTGCAGATATGCTGATTAAAATAAGCAAGATCACGTTCTCAGCATCAGAATATGAGTTTGCACACCAGCATCAGAAGTTGCTGAATCAGAACGTCAAGATCAGAAGATCAACGCTTGCACATGCTGAAGCTTGATGAACAGAACTGCGCGTGAAATACTCTGATACAGAATCAAATTAGTTCATCAGCAGCGAAGCAGAATCAGAATGAGCCAAGCCAGAACGTGCATTGAAGAAGCAACGGTACTGTGCATTGAAAGCTAATCAATACCAACGGCATCATTCTAGACAAGATCTGCTCAGAAAGGAAAGCTTGTTAATAGCATTGAATCAAGAATATTTGCTTCAACGTTCATCTTCTCAAGTGCTATATAAACCAAGCTTTGAAGATTATCACGGCTAATGCTTCCAAACTCTCTACACGCAAAAAGCTGAACAGTAATCTTAACTCTACAAGTTTTGCTAAACCACCAAACTCTGATACTCTATTAGCGTTTAGCATCTTAGTATTCTAAGCTTCATTTGTGTAAACATCACAGTTGTGATATAGTTTTTGTAGAAAACATTCATACACACTTGTTCATTCCTTTGTAAGAAAGTGTTGCCTTGACAAACCGGATTGTGGTTTGAATCAAGAAGGTTTTAGCAGTTGCTAAAGCAGATTTGTATTCAGTTGAATATAGTGAATTAAGACCTCGTTGGAGAGAGGCGAAATCACCTTGAACGGGTGGACTGGAGTAGTTTGAGATCAAACGAACCAGGATAAAAATACCTTGTCATTTGCTTTAAAGTTTCCAGTTTTACAATTCAACCCCCCCCTTCTTGTGTTTTTCACCCCTTCAGATGGCTGCAACCTAGAGGATTGGATCTTCTCGGCTATCAATGGAGGGCTCAGAAATTGGGAGGCTAGAGACTTTGTCCCGATCACTTTTATCCCACAGTAATTTGTCTTTACATTTTGTTGGATCTGTAATATTGAAACAATTTGCACTCCTAAAACCTTGTGTCTTACCCGAGGCACAACGGTCCATTTGTAAGGGTTATTATCTTATTTTCATATGACATCAATGAATCATGGATGTTTTCGCATACAAACTATTGTGCTCATTGTTTTTCTTTTACATTTTACTTTCTTTCAAAGATAGCTATACTCTTACACACACCCACACTCACAATGCAGGTATACATCCATTCGGGACCCCATGGGTAACGATACTGCTATGGCCTTTTGTGACTCTGAGAATCTAATATACCAAGCCGAAGACGAAGGTTAGGAAGATTGTGTAGTACCAGGGGAACTTTCTAGACTACTACAACAAGAAGAGAAAACCATTCAACCTCACGAGGAACCCGTGGATACAATTAACCTAGGTACCGAAGAAGACAAAAAAGAGGTCAAGGTGGGTGCCAATCTGGAACCCAGCGTCAAGGAGCGTCTAATTCAGTTATTACACGATTACGTTGAAGTCTTTTCTTGGTCATATGAAGACATGTCGGGGCTTGATGCAGATATTATGGTACATTGTTTGCCTACAAGAAAAGATTGCCCGCCAGTAAAGCAAAAGGTTCGCCGCATGAGACCTGATATGTCAGAAAAGATCAAAGCAAAGGTCATGAAGCAATTCAACACTGGATTCTTGGTTGTCACCTCTTACCCTCAATGGGTTGCCAACATTGTTCCCATACCCAAAAAAGACGGCAAAGTGCGAATGTGTGTGGACTACAGAGATTTGAATAGGGCAAGCCCTAAGGATGATTTTCCACTTCCCCACATTGATATCCTAGTTGACAATACAACACAATACAAAGTGTTTTCCTTCATGGACGGATTCTCAGGTTAAAACCAAATCAAAATGGCGACTGAGAACATGGAGAAAACAACATTTGTCACACAATGGGGCACATTCTGCTACAAGGTAATGCCATTCGGACTAAAGAATGTTGGGGAAACCTATCAGCGTGCCATGGTATCTCTATTTCACGACATGATACAACACGAAATAGAAGTCTACGTGGAAGATATGATAGCCAGATCTCAAACAAAAGAAGAGCGTCTTGACCACTTATAAAAACTGTTTGAGAGACTGAAGAAGTACAAACTGAGGTTGAATCCAAACAAATGCACATTTGGGGTCAGATCTGGAAAACTCCTAGGCTTTATCGTCAGCAACAAAGGTATCAAGGTCGATCATGCCAAAGTTAAAGCAATACAAGAGATGCCTGGTCCTCGCACTGAAAAGGAAGTCAGAGGATTCTTGGGACGTTTGAACTATATTGTCAAATTCATTTCTCACCTGAAAACTACATGTGAGCTAATCTTCAAACTATTAAAGAAAGATCAAGTAGTCAAATGGAATGATGAATGCCAAATTTCTTTTGATAAAATAAAAGAATACTTACAAGAGCCTCCTGTGTTGATGCCACCAGTCGAGGGAAGACCGTTGATCATGTATATGACTGCTTTAGATAACTCAATGGGGGTGTGTATTGGGGCAGCATGACGAGTCTGGCCAAATAGAGCATGTTATTTACTACCTGAGAAAAAAGTTTACCAACTGTGAAACCAGATATTCACTGCTCGAGAAAACTTGATGCGCTCTGGCATGGGTTGCTCGCCGGCTAAGACAGTATATGCTGACTCATACTACCTTGTTGATATCTAAAATGGATCCGATAAAATACATCTTTGAGAAGCCTGCTCTTTCTGAGAGAATAGCGAGATGGAAGATGATCCTGACAGAATATTACATACAGTATACTACCTAGAAAGATAATAAAGAGAAGTGTACTAGCTGACCACCTCGCTCACCAAGCTGTAGAAGACTACCAATCCATGAAATTCAAATTTTCGGATGAGGACATCATGACATTAGACAACTGTGAAGAATTCAGGCCATATGACAGACCTGAACAAAGATCCCGATGGACCCTGTTCTTTGACGGAGCATCCAACGCACTCGGAAATGGTATTGGTGATGTACTCATATCTCCCGAAGGGTGTAACACTCCCTTTACTGCCAGACTTTGCTTCAATTGTACAAACAACATGGCGGAATACGAAGCGTGCATCTTCGGTCTCAAAGCTGCCATAGACTTGGGGATCAAATCCTTGGATGTATTTGGAGACTCAACTTTAGTTATCAGCCAGATCAAAGAGGAATGGGACACCAAACACCCTAACCTTATCCCTTATAAAGAACATGTTTTGACATTGTTACCACATTTTGAGAATATTACCTTCGAGCATTTCCCGCGAGAAGAAAATCAGCTAGCAGACGCTCTAGCAACAATGTCATCTATGTTTAAACTTAATTGGGATAACGAGGCTCCCCAGATCACCATCGAGCGAATGGAGGAAACAGCGCACTGTCACGAGATTAATACTGAAAAAGTAGTGGACCAACCTTGGTTTCACGAAGTCAAGATGTATCTTGAGGCTCAAGAATATCCAGAAGGAGCTTCAATCAAAGACAAGAAGTTCTTAAGGAGATTCTCTGCTAAATTTTTCCTTAGTAATGGCATCTTGTACAAATGCAATTATGACTCTGTGTTACTTCGGTGCGTAGATAAGGTTGAAGCTGAAAGGATCATGGATGATTTACATGAAGGCACTTTTGGCACCCATTCCAGTGGGCATACGATGGCAAAGAAAATCCTACGGGCAGGCTATTACTGGTCCACCATAGAAGCAGATTTCTATCAACACTCTTGAACCTTCCATAAGTGTCAGATTTACACCGACAAGGTGCACGTACCTCCGGTTCCTCTGAATGTCTTGACGACTCCTTGGCCCTCTGCTATGTGGGGGATTGATATGATTGGGGAAATCAAGCCGACCGACTCCAATGGACATCACTTCATCTTAGTTCCCATTAACTATTTTACAAAGTGGGTAGAGGAAGCTTCCTTTACATCCGTTACTAAGAATGTTGTTGCCCGTTTCATCAAGAAAAATCTCATTTGCCAATACGATATCCCTGAAAGGATCATCATCGACAATGGTACAAATCTCAACAACACTATTGTGATACGGTGGGAGAACTGACTTGGGTGTTTTGTGTTTGATTGCAAATGTTGCGGTTAGCAAGAGTCGCCACCGACTTTTCGGTTATCCAAAAGGAAAGGTGAAAAAGCACAGGAAAGACCTTTGAGATTGTTTCTTGAGTTTGTGGGATATATTATAAAAAGGGAAGGTATTAGAACCCTTTTTATCCATAGTTTTCCATGGGCTCTTAGTTACTTGCTAGATCACTTGCTTTTGTTTGAAATTGTGCTTTGTGTGGTTTTTGATAGTATTTTGTAAAGAGGCCATTGTTTAGGCAATCTTTGTAATGATTCTCGTTTGTAAGAATGTATACAAAGATGTTGATCTTTTGAAAATGTTTCCAATTTTGTAAGGTGTTTGTATGTGATTGTTTGAAAATATCAAGGATGTTTGTTTTGAAATGGAGCAAGTAATTAGGAGCAATCTACCTACTCAAATGTCTTTCTTGTTCATTTCCTTTTCCTTTGACGTTGTTGTCTTACCATTGATTTTTGTAAGCAACCCTATCTTTGGATGTAAACGGGACGGGCGTGGGTCATCGTATAACCATGATTAGCAATATTGCAAGGTATCTTAGCATTCTTTTTGAGGGACTAAGATCATTTTGTAAGGCAACTTTGAATAGCGTCATCGAGGGACCATGATCTTATATTTGCTTGTTTTTGCTAAGATACCTTACATGCGTAATATGGTCATTTTGTAAGGCAACCAAGTGGATTTTACCCTAGGGGTGCTAGTGTGCAAGTGTGTTGTTTTCATGCTTGTTTTTGTCTTGGATTAGGGTTTTCTATTTGATTGATTTTATCCTTTTCATACAAACCCTAATTACTAGCATGTTATGTAAAAGCGATAAATTGCGAAATTTAAAGTTACTATGCTATTACAACATTTGTGGGAGAGGGTATACAATTTATGAATGGGGATTGCAATAATATAAACCTAATTAATCTATTACAACCAAATTGAATATTGTACAAATAATTGAAACAAATAATATACAAGATGAATTAAATATGCAAGAAATGCAAATGCAAAGAAAGGATTTTGTTTTTGGTTTCTTAAGAAAAAGGGTCTTGATTTTAACCTAATTTGATAAAGAAAATAATTAGTCAATTTTAATATCATTAAGAAAAAGATTCTTGAATAAAACCCTAATTCTACTTAAAAAGAAATGAAATTTATAAAAAGATATTTTTTATATTTTTATATTTTTTGTCTTAAAAAAAATAAATTATAGTGTTATAAAATATTCTCTAATCTTTTTGATATCAAAAATAAATTTTTATTTGTATAAAATAAATAATATTTTAGTTTTAATTAAATCTTTACAAGGAAATTAATAAAAGTAAGTAAAGTATGATAAATAAAATAATTTTTATGTGGAAAAATAATTATATTATGTCAAAATATAAATCTACATTTTTTATACATTTTATGATTTTTTGGTATTTAGAAAATATATTTAAAAGAAAAAAAGGAATAAATAAATAAATAAAAACAAAATGGGCCAGGGTGGTGTCATAAGTGAACAGGGTGTATGTTAGCAAAAACAAAAAAAGAAAGAATGCTAGGCCCAAAGGGCCCAGCGCCTGCAAACAAAAATCAGAAAAATGTCAAAAATGTGGGGAAAAAAAAGCAAAATGGTCTCGCTGGGGCTTGAACCCAGGACCATAGGGTGAACAGGCGCGCGTTTTACCACTGGGGTAGCTCTACATCCGTTTATATAGGCAAAACCATAAATATATAAGGCAAACTGCTTTCTGAAGGCAACTTCATCTTCAACCTTGAGCCATGGCCGGACCACCTGTATCTTCCTCATTTCTCCACAAAAATGGAAAGTTCAAACATGAAAGTTGTGGTGTTTCTTCCCACGAATTCAACCATATAACTTATGTAAACTCAAAGTCAAAGATAAAATCTAATTTTACTGGCCCTAAATTGAAACCTAATTTTCTCAAAATTTTCAAATCCAGAATTCTCAATACACAGTTAATATAAATGGAAACTATGAACACGGTTAGCTTTAGAGCAAAGATATCTACATTTTGTTTTCACAAATCATGATCAAATGATGCTTGTATGAAGATGTGGTACGGTGGGAGAACTTACTTTGGATTTTGCGTTTGTGTTTGCAAATGTTTCGGTTTAGCAAGAGTCGCCACCGACTTTTTATTTTATCCTAAGGAAAGGTCAAAAGGCACAGGAAAGACCTTTGAGATGTTTTCTTGGGTTCGGGGAGTAGATTATAGAAAGGGAAGGTATTAGCACCCTTTCTATCCATGTTTATCCATGGGCTCTTAGTTACTTGCTTAGATCACTTGCCTTTGCTTTTCAATTGCTTGAAATGGTGCTTTGTGTGTGTGGTTTTGAAAATGTTTTGAAAAAGATGCCTTGTCTAGGCAACCTTTGTAATGATTCTTGTTTGAATGTATACAAAGGTGTATGTCTTTTTGAAAGGTTTTCAATGTTTTGAAAGTTGTTTTGAAAGTTGTTTTGAAATTGATGCCTTGTCTAGGCAACCTTTGTAATGATTCTTGTTTGAATGTATACAAAGGTGTATGTCTTTTTGAAAGGTTTTCAATGTTTTGAAAGTTGTTTTGAAATTGTATTGTGGAATGTGTTTTGAAAAATGGCAAGGATGTTTTGCAAGATTTTTGATCAAGTAACTAAGAGTTGTCTACCCTATTTTACTCAAAGATCTTTCTTATGTTTTTAACCCTTTTAACAGTGTTGTTTCACCATTGTGTTTGATGAACAACCTTGTGTTAGGATGTTGAACGGGACGGGCGCGGGTCATCGTATAGACCATGATAGCAATGTTGTGAAATGACTTAGCACTTTTCTGTAGGGACTAAGATCATTTTGAAAGGCAACTTTGATAGCGTCATCGAGGGACTATGATCTTTTTTCAATTCGTTTGTGCTAAGACATCCCACATGCATAACATGGCCATTTTTATAAGGCAACAAGTGGAATTTCCTTAAGGGTGCAAGTGTGTTTGATTACATGCATTTTGTCTTTGATTTTTGGGTTGTCTACTTGTTGATTTTATATTGTCATACACGCCTATTTACTAGCATTTGTATAAAGCAATAAAAATGTAGCAAATAAATATCCTACACTATTACAACCAAATTGAAGTGCAGAAGAATATAAAGGAAAAAATAAGATAAAAAGAAGAAACAATGAGCTCCTTCGATTTGGGCAGGAGCAGCCTTCGATTTTCATTTCTAGGCTTCCTTCGATTGGAAGTTCGCACCAGTGAGGTCATGGCCTTCGATTTGGCTTTGGCACCAGTCAGGTCATGTACTTCGATTGGAGGTTGGCACCAGCATGGGAGTGCCTTTCGTCTGAGCCTGGACTTAGTGCAAGTGTGCCTCTGGCTGGGCCTTTCTGCCTTATTGCCTTCTTCGATTGGGCAAGTGAAATCAGTGTGAGCGTGTCTCTGGCTGGGCCTGGAAGTCAGTGTGGAAACCAAAGGCTTCATTTCATGTTCTTGTCTCCTGTTTCTTTCATTTAAAGCACTTAAATGGAAACATGGCCTGAGGCCATGCTAGTATTTGTCTTGCAAACAGTTTAATAGTTAAAACTAGTTCAGGTAAACAGAAAGCAAAACAAAAGGGTTAACTCTAAAAAAACATGTTAAAAAGGGGGGAAACCAAAGGAATAATGATATATACTTGCTTGAAACGAACGAAAAGATTATTTACATGTTATGTCATGAAATGAAAGTTTCAAGGTTAAGAATGACTTACCTTGCTTTAGGCTGGAACGTGTGTTGGGCCTTTAAGTGGTTTCCTTGAATGCTTCTGGATTCGAAGGGAGGAACCAGGGGTTATGTCTTTGATACTGGATCCGAAAGAGAAGAAACAAGTATGAGGTTCTTCCTACTGGATTCAAAGGGTAACAAGGTGTAGGGATGTTTCAGATTCTGAGGGGATAAGTGTTTGGATTCTGGGTATGTGTTTGATGAGTGTTTAAGTGTTTGAGAGCTTTATGGTGTTAGAGAATTTTGTGGTGTGTGAGAATTTTGAAGATACGTTCTCCTCCCTCTTCCTCCTCTCTTTCTTTGTGCAAATGAACTCTCTATTTATAGAGAAAAGCTTTTGGGAAGCTTGGGGAGCAAAAATAATAAAATAAGGCCCAGCTGGAAAGTAAATGTCCACTTGTGCCACAAAAGCAAGATGAACGATTCAGATGGGTTGGCTTGGGGAGAAAAAATAATAAAATAAGGCCCAGCTGGAAAGTAAATGTCCACTTGTGCCACAAAAGCAAGATGAACGGTTCAGGTGGGTTGCTTCCTTCTGAAGGAAAATAAGCGCAAGGCTCAAGACAGACTTTTCTAAAAGGTAGTACTGTGCTATTAAGTGCAAGTGGTCTTAGACAACAAATGGGTAAAGGCCTAAAAAGGGAAGACACGTGGCCTAGCCTATGGGTCTGAATGTCCAAATCGAAGTAGGCTTTGCAGGCAGTAAACTTGTCCAAATTGAAGTAGGCTGAATCGAAGGAGGTTTCAAATCCAAACGAAGGATGTACCTAAACTGGCATTCGAAGGAGGCTTTAAGTTCAAAATGAAGGATGTAATCCAAGTTGCATTCGAAGGAGGTTTCAAATCCAAACGAAGGATGCACCTAAGCTTGCATTCGAAGGAGGCTTAGAGTCAGTCGAAGGGTGCTGGATCGAAGGAGACCTATTTTCCTTCAAATTTGTCAAAATGTTATTTTTATCTGTTTTCTCCCTTTTTAACAATTTCCTTTTAATTTTGGTACTGGAAAATTCCAATGCACTTGTTCAAGCTTGAACCTTGAAAATCCTTGTGAGAAAGGCCTTGGAAAATGAGAGGGCAAATTTTGGGGTACAACAGTTGCCCCTGTTCAATCTTCTTGAACCTGAAGAGTTAGATTGGTAAGTTTTCCTTTCGCGACTCGAAGTTAAAAGAGGATTGAACACTAGAGTGCCCGTAAATTTGCACTCGTCAACATATAGCTGAGGGAATGGGCTTAAAGATGCCATTTGGAGATGGTAGAACCTTGCTGGAGATGGGCTTAAAGATTCCATCCAAGAATCTTTGTTGAATTGCAATGTTGTAGGTCAAAAGAATGAGCATCAAAATGGTATCCGTGTCCGGAATGCATTTGAACTGTATCTGGAGACTGAGTCTATATGATCCAAAGAATGGTGTCCGTGTCTGGCGCATATCTGAGTTGTAACTGTATTTGGATTTTGAATGAATATCAGAATGACTGCCGTGTCTGGAGTGTATCTGTATTCTGAATGGGTAACAGAGAAAAATCTGTGTATGGAGCAACTGTGTGCTGAGGATAAGTTCTGAATGAGTGACAGAATGGCAACCGTGTCTGGAGTTTATCTGGACTGTATCTGAAGTTGAGATCTGTATGAGTAGCAGAATGACTTCCGTGTCTGGAGTGTATCTGAAACTGTAACTGGGATCTAAATTAGTGACAGAATGACAATCGTGTCTGGAGCGTATCTAGTCTGTATCGGATTGCTGAAGTCTGAATGGGTAGTAGAATGACTTTCGTGTCTGAAGTGTATCTGTACCGCATCTGACTTGAAATTCTGAATGAGTAATAGAATAACCGTCGTGTCTGGGGTGTATCCATATTGTATCTGAAGTTGAATTAGAAAGAGTTGGTCGAGTAGATATTTATCCTGTCTGGTTTCAGGTATTAATCTTTGACCTGAGAAAGAAAGATAGTTTCCTGGCTTGTTACAGGTGTTAATCTTAAATCTCTTCATGTAGATAGTTTTCCTGGCTTGTTACAGGTATTAATCTACAATCAGTCATCCATAGATAGTTTTCTTGGATTGCTACAGGTATTAATCCGGAACTTGAAAAGGTTGGCCGATGAGACAGTTGTCCTGTCTGGTTTCAGGTATTAATCTCTGACCTGAGAAAGAAAGATAGCTTCCTGGCTTGTCAAAGGTGTTAATCTTCAATCTCTTCCTGTAGATAGTTTTTCTGGCTTGTTACAGGTATTAATCTACAATCAGTCGTCCACAGATAGCTTTGCTGGCTTGCTACAGGTATTAATCTGGAACTTGAAAAGGTTGATGGTAGCCATCTGTTGATTGACCTTTTTCTGAAAAAGGTAAAATGTTAGTTGTATGCAATGTCATGATGTATGAAATGCACGATGTCATGATGTTCTCAAAATAAATGAGATTGTGTTGTATGCACTTATCATGTATGTAAATAGGATGTATGAAATGTGAAATGTTAATGAATGTATTTTTGTCTGGGAAAATAAATCCTTGACAAAAGCTGGGGAGTCATTAAATCCTGGACTGCTGTTGAAGAGTATGTGTGTCTTCAAACTTTGCTTAGAATATTTCCAATGGATTCCTGTTTTGTTGTTTGAGGAGAACTCCGCTGGGGGAAGTTGAAAACTCTGTGGGGAGCATGTTTATTTCTGCTTGGAAAAGGAGTTTAGGAGTCTTAGTCGTCCGTTTCTCTACTGGGGAGTCGAAGTTGAACTGATATCTTGTCGGGTCCAGGTTTCGTAGTAACTTGCTGGGGATTGTAGAGTAGTCTACTGGGGAAGAGGAGTTGTGGTCCTTTGATTTGTAGTGTAGTCGGAGAGGCAAACTCAAGCTGGGGAATCCTGGTGTTATTGGGGAAATAAACCCTGTCGTCAGTCCGCTAGAGAGGTGACATCTTCGTTGGGGGAAGTCCTCGAGGATTCTTGAGGTTGATTCAGCTGGGGAAAGGGGGTCAGAGATTATACTCTTGCTATGGAATCATCCTATGAGAAGGACTTTGGGGAGACTTGTCATTGCCCCTAGTAGCGAATGTTTGTGGCATTGCCAAAAAGTTTGATTGTATGTAACCCTTTGTCGGGGTTGACGTTCAATGCCCCAAGTGACGGAGATGAAGACTTGCCCCTGGTTACTCTGCACTTCTTCAGAGATTTCTTGAAATCTTGACTGGACTGCCCCAGGTGTGCTGGATAGTGACATGTTAAGTCCCCCTGTTGATAGGAGATTCGTCAATGGGAGTGTCATCCTTCTTGAATTGATTTGTTCACTGAGAGAGCTTTTGTTCACTGGATATTCATTATGTGAATTTCTCCGCTGTTAAACAAATAGCCATATGCAAACAATGATATTCAAGTAATGCAAAGTTTATGTTTGTCTTGAAGTTTTTTGAAAAATGCATTTTTTAGCATAAAACTTTTTATAAGACAAATTCAACACAAGATTTAGGGCAAAGCCTTACAAGAGTCAGGATACCTTTTGTAACAGTATGCTTTCGAACTAACCCATGCTTCAATTAGGACTTTTAAAGGGTTGTAACGTGGCTTGGTTCACGGTTTAAGAAACAAAGGATAAAGGCTCAAAGTGTATTTGTACCCACCCGCTCTTCGTGATGTTCTTCAATCCTAAACTCAGTTAATTGTGCGTTTGAACTCCAAATGAGTCTGGAACGACGTTTTTGGTGATGGTTCACACAAGTTGAATTTGTTGGAAGGAAATCATTTTTGCAACATTTTTCATGTTGTTGAGGATTTGTAGCGACCTCGTTCTTTTGATTTGTTATCCCTAACTTTTGCCTGACTGTTCCTGTTTTCGAGATTACAATCAGCGGGATGCCCCAGCTTTCTTAAGCCTCCTTTATAGGTTTTGGCTCAATGGGCTTTTCTCTTTTGAGAGATTGACTGCCTATGAGATAAGGAACCACCACTGTCTTTTGATTCTAGAGGAATGCTTTTGATGTCGTTCATTGTGGAAGATGATTGGACACTAGAGTGCCCAGAAATTTTCACTTGTGATGTGAGAGTCGAGGGAATGGGCTTAAAGATGCCATTTGGAGAGGTGATAGAAAGTCTTTCGAGATGGGCTTGTAGATGCCATCCAAAAGTGATTGTTGAATTGTAATTTGTAAGTTGAAAGGATGAGTATCAGAATGGCGTCCGTGTTTGGAGCGTATCTGAATTGTATCTGGGAGCTGATTTTGGATGAGTGTCAGAATGGCATCCGCGTCTGAAGCGTATTTGTATCGTATCTGAGAGTTGAATCTGAATGAGTATCAGAATGGAATCCGTGTCTGGAGCGTATCTGAAAACTGAATCTGGATGAGTATCAGGATGGCATCCGTGTCTGCAGCGTATCTGAACTGTATCTGAAAGATTTAGTCATAATGGCATCCGTGTCTGGAACGTATCTGAACTGTATCTAAAAGCTGAATCTGAATGACTACCAGAATGGCATCCGTGTCTGGAGCATATCTGAACTGTATCAAAAGTTGAATCTGAATGGGTATCAGGATGGCATCTGTATCTGGTGCGTATCTAAACTGTATCAAAAGAAACTCTGAATATTGTTAATGATAACTGTTTTAACCTTATCCTGAAAAGGGTAAAATGTTAGCTAGAACAAAATGTTTATGTTGTATGAAATGCATGGTATCATTCATTCGTGTTATCAATGTTTATGACATATGGATGCAATGTATGCATATGTGAGCTAGTTTGTTGCACTGTTGTTGGACTGGGGAAAATAAATCCCTGACTGCTGTTGAGGATGTGTAAGTCTTCATGTTGTGAAGTCTAAGTGTTGATGAATTTCTGCTTAGAGAGATAAACTTTGTTGTAAGGGAGATATCGTATACTGCTTGTAAAATTTCATTGGGGATTCCTGAGAAATTTGACGACTTCTACTGGGGAGTGATAACTGGGAGTTTTGTTCCGCTGGGGATTAAAAGATGTACTGTGGGGGTTTCTTAGGTAATAGCCTAAAGGTATTTCCCTATCCATTCAACCCATCAGTAATTGCCTTTTTTTCATTTTGTTTATTTGTAAACAGTAATTATATTCAAATGCATATGCTCAACAATGAATCATTGGACGTTTTTGTAGACAAAACACAAGCGTAAAGAAAAATAGATAGTTTTTGCACTTTCAAAGAGATATCTTTGTATTGACTTTGAGTAAGTATTTTTATACAAGGAGACAAACATTCTAGTAAGAGAATGTTGTCGTTAAAAAAATTGATACAAAGAAAAGATAGCTATGTGTAAAAAAAATCCCATGGGGTTTCCATTCTGCTATAGCCTTTTTATCTCTGAATGTCTTGTCTATTTGTTGCCTTGTCCGAAGCTGATTGAATTGATCAGAAACTCCGAGTTTGTCAGTGGAAGTCAAAGGTTGTCTGTAAAGTGATCCAACGGGGCATAGTCATACGCTTTAATTCCTTAACTTTTGCCTGGACCGTCCTTTCGGGTTTTCAGTCCACCGGGAAACCCTTTTTTTGCCCAAGTCGCCCTTTCAGGTTTTCAACTTGCCGGGTGTACAGATTTTTTTTTGTTTTATCCCTAATTTTTTCCCGAACCTTTTTGGTTCGCTGGGATTCCCTTTTTTTGCCTAGGTATGTCAACCTAGTGGGTCTCTTATGCGTAGTATCTTTTGACTATGTCCGCGTTTGCAGGATGCAGCAGGTCGTCACCATCCATGGTGGTTAAGATCATTGCCCCATCAGAGAAAATGTTTTTGACTACAAATGGTCCTTCATTAGTAGGAGTCCATTTGCCCCTAGGATCACCTTGTGGTATTATGATGCGTTTGATCACCAAATCTCCAACTTGATACACTTAGCATCTGACCTTTTTGTTGAAAGCCTTGATCATTAGTTTTTGATACATTTGACCATGGAAAACAGCGGTAAGTCTCTTCTCATCAATCAAGTTCAGTTGATCAAGTCGAGTCTGGACCCAGTCGTCTTCGTTCAACCATGCATCCTTCATAATCCTCAGAGAGGGGATCTGGACCTTGATAGGCAAGACAGCTTCCATGCCGTAAACCAGAGAATAGGGTGTTTCCCCGGTTGATGTGAGAGCTATGGTACGATATCCGTGGAGAGCGAATGGTAGCATCTCATGTCAGTCTTTGTATGTGACTGTCATTTTCTTTATGATCTTTTTAATGTTCTTATTTGCAGCTTCGACAGCACCATTCATCTTCGGCCGATAGGGAGAAGAATTGTGATGTTGAATCTTGAATTGTTCGCACAAGGCGGTGACATAGTGTTGTTGAGATTTGTACCATTGTCAGTGATGATCCTTTCCGGAATACCGTACCGGCAAATGAGATTTTGCTTGATGAAGCGGGCGATAACATTCTTGGTAACGGAAGCGAAGGAAGTTGCCTCCACCCACTTTGTAAAGTAATCAATGGCCACTAGGATGAAGCGGTGTCCATTGGAGGCTGTCGGCTCGATTTCCCCAATCATATAAATCCGCCACATAGCAAAGGGCCAAGGAGCCGTCAAGACATTCAGAGGAACCAGAGGTACGTGCACCTTGTCATCATAAATCTGACACTTATGGCAGGTTCAAGAGTGTTGATAGAAATCTTCTTCCATGGTGGACCAGTAATAGCCTGCCCGTAGGATTTTCTTTGCCATCGTATGCCCACTGGAGTGGGTTCCAAAAGTGCCTTCATGCAATTCAGTCATGATCCTTTCAGCTTCAACCTTATCTACGCACCGAAGTAACACAGAGTCATGATTAGATTTGTACAGAATGCCATTACTAAGGAAGAATTTAGCGGAGAATCTCCTTAAGAACTTCTTGTCATTGATTGAAGCTCCTTCTGGATATTCTTGAGCATCGAGATACCTCTTGACTTCGTGAAACCAAGGCTAGTAAACTTCTTCTTCAGTATTAATCTCGTGACAGTGTGTTGGTTCCTCCATTCGCTCAATGGTGGTCTGGGGAGCCTCGTTATCCCAATTAAGTTTAAACATAGATGACATTGTGGCTAGAGCGTCTGCTAGCTTATTTTCTTCTCGCGGGAAATGCTCGAAGGTAATCTTCTCAAAATGTGGTAGCAATGTCAAAACATGTTCTTTGTAAGGGATAAGGTTTGGGTTTTTGGTGTCCCATTCCCCTTTGATCTGGCTAATAACCAAAGTTGAGTCTCCGAATACATCCAAGGATTTGATCCCCAAGTCTATGGCAGCTTTGAGACCGAAGATGCATGCTTCGTATTCCGCCATGTTGTTTGTACAATTGATGCAAAGTCTAGCCGTAAAGGGAGTATGACATCCTTCTGGAGATATGAGTACAGCACTAATACCATTGCCGAGTGCATTGAATGCTCCATCAAAGAACAGGGTCCATCGGGATCCTTGTTCAGGTCCGTCATATGGCCTGAATTCCTCCCAGTTGTCTAATATCATGATGTCTTCATCCAGAAATTCGAATTTCATGGACTAGTAGTCTTCTACAACTTGGTGAGTGTTGTACCCCAAAATTTGCCCTCCCATTTCCTCAACATTTTCTCATCACAAAACCCTTGGAGCTCAAGATCCAGTTAGGGTTCCCTCTGCTCAAGACTTCTCCTTGCACTGCTGACCCAAATTAGGGTTTGTGTTTGCACAAAGATGCTTTGACCTAAAAAGCCTAAGATGACTTTCATGCTTCATGTTGGACTCCCAAGTTTATCCATACAAGGTTTCAAGTCTTGATTCCAAATTTTGCCCAGTCAATTGGACAGTTGACCTAGAAATCAACTGTATTGGGGAAAAAGTCAACTGTGGCCAATTGACAGTCAAATCTCATGAAAATTGACCCACATCAACATTATGAACTCACATGGACCATTTGATCAAGTTTGGATCACAATTCCACAAGAAATTTGATCAGATCATCAAAAGGGCAAATGGTCATTTTTAGGGTTTTGACTGCACAAAGGCAATTTTTGACTGTTTGACCTAGCCAATGGCAAACCAAGCTCACATATGGACTCAAGGGCCCCATGGAATTATCTTGACATGCTCAACAAGTTCAAAAGATCCCAAATACACAAAATTGATAGTTGAATTTCTCAATCAATTGATCAATTTTGACTGTATACTGAAAAGTCAAACTTTGACTTTTTGGTCAAAATCAAGAGTCAAGATTCATTTTTCATCAAAACATGCCAAATCATGAAACTTGTTCACCAAGAAATCAAAAAATGCAAATTAGGGTTTGAAATGGAAATTTTTCATAACTTAGAATTTTTCTAAGTTATGGAAAACCCTAATTTTTTCCCAACTTTGCCTCACTTTCTCACCAAGATTCATTTGGATTCAAACAAAAGTCAAAACATGAAAGTTGTAGCTTGTTGCATAATCTACAACTTTGATTCACAAAGTTTTCCCAAATGAGGCTTGTATCTCAAGTTACAATTTTTGGAATAAGGGTACTAAACCATTCTTAACTTAGTGAAATTTTAACCTATTTTGGCAAGGTTTTCTACCTAACTTCAAGGCCATTTTCCATACACTTCCACTTGGAATTTCACTTTTCATTTCAAAGATGGATTGTATTACACATTCCAAGCTTTCCAAAATGTCCAAGTACTTCTCAAACAACCTCATGGTTAGGGAGAATCGAATTTTGCAATATGGCAAAAACTCACTTTTGATTAGGCCAAGTTACATGTTCATAGCACTATGTATTTCAATCTCAGCTTGCACAACTTGATTACAGGCCTTTTATCTCAATTACACTCATAAATTTAATGCATATTCATTGTGCCAAGACCATGTTCTTTGTGTTCTAGCATTGCATAGTGGATTAATCCCAAAATAGATAAAGTACTTTATCCATTTTTGCAAAAGCAAGCTTTATGTCAAATTGAAAATCCAAGCAAGTACAGATGCAATCTAATTGGCACAAGATTATGAGCATAACACACTGATCAAGGAGGAGTTTTGCAGCATGATTAGGGGCCCTCTACATGCCTAGAACACAACTTGACTTTGTTTGCTTAAGTGTGAAGAAAAGTATCATAACACCACAGAACTTTCATCTCAGCATTAGTGACCTTAAGCAAACATTGTAGACACTCTCTAATCATCTTAACCAAGCTAGAACACGAGCAAGCAAGGTCCCAAACACTCCCATTCCCAGAATCACCATCAAACTGCCAAAACAAAGTGACCTCTGCAGATTGAGTGCCAACTCTCATCCCTTGCATGATTTCTTGCCTAAAGCTCATCGAACACATTCCCTAGCATCAATACAAGCTAACCAAAACCTAAAACACAACCTGTAATTCCTCTAACCAGTTCCACCATTTTCATTTTCTTGTTTTGCAGTTGAAGTTCTCTAGCACGATTCAAGAAGTTTCAAGACAAAGTAAAGCTTGGAATAGCATCCCTGGACCTCAAGGAAGCTATAACAATCATCACCTTGCACTGAAAGCTTCTCCATTGCCAGATAGAAGTTCACCTGAACAGGTAAATTCATGAACTCGTATCTCTCTTATTAGGCATTGTTAGCTTTAGGTTTGTGAAGAAAACATGTCACAATCATAGCCCTGAACATGCCCATGTAATTAGATTTCATTTATATTATGTGTGCTGCAAAAAATTTGAGTCTGAACATGGCATAAAAACTAGGTCAGAAATTGGGGGAGAAGAAATTCTCCCTCATCTTAGAGAGTTAAGTCAAGTTCTTTACATGGTTGGATTCGTCTTCTCATGCTCTACATTTTTCATGTTATGAGTTTTGCTTGAAAGTCCAGGAATCAAGAGATGGAAAACGCGTGTTCTTTGTTCATACAGGTCTGAGGTTGAAGACAAAGTCTTCTTGGGCTGGGCCTGAGTTGACTTTCCTATTTGCACCCTTTTGCTACTTTTACACCCCCCCAAGCCATTTTGCTTATTTCTTTGACTTTCTAACTTTTTCTTTTTTTGGATTGACTTATTTATTTTTTCTCATGATATTAAAAATATAAAAAATATTTTTCTCACCATTTTTGAATTTATTAGGCATTTATTTGGTTTTCTTTTAGTTTGTACATAAATAAATAAATACATATACTTTTATTTAAAATATTAAAATAGGGCAAATACATTTTATACATTTTTTTATTTTGTTTTACCTTCTGAAAATATTTTATAGAAAAATTACTTTTTTTATTAAATATTAAATATTTTGTATATATAATACATATTTAATAAATAATATATATATATATATATATATATATATATATATATATATATATATATATATATATATATATATATATATATATATATATATATATATATATATATATATATATATATATATATATATATATATATATATATATATATATATATATATATATATATATATATATATATATATATATATTTATTAGTATATTTAGGTTAAAATACAAAAATATATACATTTTTTATTTTATTAATATTTGATATGAAAAATACTTTTTTATGAATATACTCCATTTTATTTTATTTTTTTTTTGTATATAATTATTAAATATTATACACCTTTTCCTCGAGTCTCGGTTAATTTGGTAGCAGGAGTGTCAGTCGGAATGATTACAGGGGTTGTAACGGCTTTGTCAGTTGGAGCATTTGCAGAGATGATTATGGGTGTGGGAGTAACCTTTGGAGCAGCCACAGGGATGATTACGGGTCCAGAAACTGCTTTTGGGGGAGAAATTTCTGGAGAAAAGATCCTACCACTTCGGGTAATTTTGCTAGTTCCTGCAATGTTACTGATGTCGGAGTTGACCTTCTCAGAGCTTGAATCTTCGGCGCCTGGCCAGTCCTGCTTGATACCATGATAGTAGACATGCCCTCCATAATTCCACGGTATGGTTTTGTCTGATGAGTATGGGATTGGTCCAGGCATTGTGATTATTAAAGGAACTGCTTTTGGAACTGATGTAATTCTAACGAGTCTTTTGGTGGAGACCCTGGAAGAATTGGCGGAAATGGTAATGATAGAAACATCTTCAAAAGGAACAGGTGAAACAGAAGTCTTTTCAAACAAGATTTCCTTGTTATCTATTAGGCACTGAATGCCTATTTTCAACAAAGGACAATCGGTTGGGGAGGACAAACAGAGATGGCAAACTTCACCACAGCCCGAGAAGACACTGACATTCAACAAATTCATTTTAATGGTCAGAAGTGGGGTCATGAGTTCATCAATTGAAGTAACAAACAATACTTCTTAAATGGCATTGGTATTGTGGCCATGTCTAGGCATAGGGGCAGAAATGACATTTGGCTTTTCAGGCGCATCGAACTCAATTTCTTTTTCTTTAATGAGGTCTTGTATTTTGTTCTTTAGAGCCCAACAGTTATTAGTATCGTGACCAGGACTTTCAGAGTGATATGCGCAATGGGCATTGGGATGATAATGAGGAGATGTTGTATTGGGTTTTTCGGAGCTTCTTTCAAGGTCACCAAGTTGGATCTTAGTAGATGTGGTAATACTTGAGACGGGGTCATGTTGATTCTGGTGAACTGCCTGACTGGCCTTTCCATCCTTGGTTGATTATTTCTTTGCTGATCAGATGCAGGCTTTGGAATCATAACAGCCCCCACCATTGGTCGGCATTTGGCCCTATCTTGGTTTCTTTGCAGATACACAACAACCACCTCCTTCTTCCTGATGAAAGGCTTCCTTACAGCTGGAAAAGAAGATGTGTCTTTCTGAATCTTTCCATTCTTTATACCAGCTTCTATCCTCTCTCCGGTCAATATTAGTTCAGTAAAGCCTGTAGATGAACTTCCGATTAAATGATTGAAGAAGGGACCAGACAAGGTGCCCAAGAACATGTCTACCAATTCTCTCTCAGATAGAGGGGGTTAAACTCTTCCAGTCAAATCTCTCCATTTTTGTGTATAGTCTTTGAAACCTTTATTGGACACCATGGTCATACTCTGGAGTTGAGTACGGGTAGGCGCTAAATCTGCATTGTACTGATATTGTTTGTAGAAAGCTGCAGCAAGATCTTCCCAATTGTGAACATTCGCTCTTTATAATTGGTAAAACCAGTCAAGTTGAGTTCTAGACAAACTGTCTTGGAAGAAGTGCACCCATAAGTCTTTATCAGCGGTATGGGGTTCGATTTTCCTCACATATGACCGGAGATGTATTTTAGGGCATGAAACTCCATCATATTTAACAAATACAAGTGCTTTGAATTTCATAGGAATCACAATCCCCGACACCAAACCCAATTCCTCAAAGTCCAAGCCTGGCACCTTTTGGATTTCCATCGCGCTCAAACGCTCTTCGAGATGTTTATACTTGTCATCAGCCGGAGGGTATTGTTCTTCAGAGTAGTCTTCTTATTCCTCTTCCTCCTCCGATTCTTTCGGGACAACTGTTTCCTTGCCTTTACCATCTTGGTTTTCTCTTTCACCGGATGTTGTTGCAAAGTCCAAAGTTCTTCTTGTCTGCCCATGAAATCTTCTTCCCATGTTTAAAACTCCAGTTACCTTCTTTGTTTTCTTTTTCCTCTCTTCATCCAGCAAAGTCTTCAATTCTTCTTGCCCCTTGGCTAGGGTCAAGAGCAATTGTTGAAGTTGTGTATTCTGAGCTTGAAGATCCTTCACTGTTTGCTCAAGATCCATATCACTGAAATAAACAGTAGAGAGATGAGGCGACTTGTTGCAAAAGACCTGCTTATGTTATGATGAATGGTATATGCATATGCAATGTTTTCAAGGATTTTAAAGATTCAAATTTGTTTTTGAAAAAAAGGAAACACACGTTATATTAATAAGTTAAAGCTTGAGCCCATCAATGCCCCTTGGGCAAAATAATACAAAAAACTCTAAGATAGAAAGGTAGTGCGCATCCTCTTTGGTGCAATGTAGGCATTCAGAGTCTGCTCCTCATGAAGCAGCCTAGTGAGTTCCAAAACCTTCTTCTCGCTTGCGTAGAATTGGGCTTCGAAAGTATCTCGCTCTCCCTTGAGTTATATCCAATCCCTTTGTAGGTCTTCAAGAGATGTGGGCATTTCAGGATGTAGGATAGTGTATGGAACATCTCCCTTCATAACAGGTTCAATGATTACCGGGAGAATGGTAGGGTAAGGCATCATAAGACTCTGAGCGCGGGTTCGTACCCATTTGAGGTAAGGCTCAAGAGGGATGGAATTCTTGTTCCCCAAAGTCTTGTTATCCACCTTGTTCAACATCCTCCAAGCTCGGATAAATCTCTGGTGAAGTCCTTGATCGTCGTTGTCGTAGTCAAATACCAAACCTTGAATCAGCATCTCGTGCGGGCCATCCCTTCGGGCATAACCAAATTGTCTTAAGGCCAAACACGGGTTGTAGGTGATACCTCCCCTAATGCCAAGTAAAGGGACATTAGGAAATTCTCCATAACGGTCGATAATGACAACATTCTCTTTGGATCGGGAGCACCAATGAATGTTGGAATCTTTGGGCGTCATCAACCTTTGTAACCACCTTGAACCTTACTCATTCTTTAATACAGATTGGGGAAGATGAGAAATAAACCATCTTTCCAAGAGAGGAGTGCAACACATAAGGACACCTCTTTTCCTCATTGTGCGAGTGTGAAAAGAGTATAGGATATCTCCTAGCAATGTAGGCACCGGGTTGCATGATATGAAGATTTTGACGGTGTTCACATCTATGAGTTGGTCAGGATTTGGAAACAAAACCATCCCATAGATGAGGAGAGCCACAATTTCCTCAAAGGCTTGCAAGTCTAAGGAATTCCAACAGCTTTGGGCTTTCTCAAACAGGAACTTTGCTAGGAAACCTTTGACACCACTCCTTGTTTCCCAATGAGTCGTGACATCAGATGAGTGCAAGTATAGGGCTTGAGCAATCTCTTCTGGCTTTGGGTCTCTTTCTGTACCGTTGAAAGGTAGTTGATTAAGAATGAGAATCCTCAAGAGTTGGGAGAATTCTTCTAAAGTAGGAACAAGTTGATAGTTGGGAAATGTGAAGCAATGGTGTAAAGGATCAAAGAACTGAAAAAGAACTTTCATCATGTCCTCATATGTATTGGAGGTGACCAAGTTGAGTAGGCGACCATGTCTCTCGGTGAATGGAGAGTTTTCGAGAATCCTTGAAACTAGCTCCTTAAGTTGTGGAGGGATCCTTACAAGGTTGACTGGAATAGTTTTCCTGTGAAGCGAATCCATAACCTACAAAACAAGAACAAAGATGAATCCAAAAATCCTTGAAATGGTTAGTGGATGTATATGATGTTCATGATGTTATGTACAAGTATGCATATACAAACAAAGCAAACAAGTCCTTAGGTTTAGGATTGCATGGGGTTTTATAGGTAAGTACCCTCTTGAAGTTTAGTTGGCTTAAACTTGTCCTAGTAATAGTAATTGGGTTCTAAGAAGCTCAATATCACTGGTTTGTTTCCTTGGTCATTATTTCATCACAACTCTTTAATGGCGGCCGAAATATCCCAAGAAACCAAACCTCAATGAGTCTAGTATCGAGTATTTACCAACTTCGGACTGCACCAAAGTCGGTCATCTCACTACATCCTAAAGGCCAAGTTGGTCGAGTAAAGGTTCTAAAAGTTCATTAGTTCTTCATGACATCACACAGCGGCCCCGTATTCTCTTTGATTAACTCAAAGGCTACCGGTACCCACAAATATGTCGCACTAACGTAGCTATTGCTTAGACCATGTCGGTATACCCCACACAGTTTCCACAACGTATTGCTACTTACTTATAATGTATCCCAAATCCGGGTAGAGGATTCAAACCTAAATAAAGAACCATAATGTAAAGCATACAAGTCAAACAATGAAAGTAAATAAATGTGATTTATCGCTAAGGTAACCCCACTTTTAGAACTTTCCCCGGCAGAGTCGCCAGTTCTGTGATGCAGTGGGAGATTTTACTTGGGTGTTTTGTGTTTGATCGCAAATGTTGCGGTTAGCAAGAGTCACCACCGACTTTTCTTTTATCCAAAAGGAAAGGTGAAAAAGCACAGGAAAGACCTTTGAGATTGTTTCTTGAGTTCGGGGGGTAGATTATAAAAAGGGAAGGTATTAGCACCCTTTTTATCCATGGTTTTCCATGGGCTCTTAGTTACTTGCTAGATCACTTGCTTTTGTTTGAAATTGTGATTTGTGTGGTTTTTGAAAGTATTTTGTAAAGAGGCCATTGTTTAGGCAATCTTTGTAATGATTCTCGTTCGTAAGAATGTATACAAAGATGTTGATCTTTTGAAAATGTTTCCAATTTTGTAAGGTGTTTGTATTAGATTATTTTGAAAATAGAAAGGATGTTTGTTTTAAAATGGAGCAAGTAATTAGGAGCATTCTACCTACTCAAATGTCTTTCTTGTTCATTTCCTTTTCCTTTGACGTTGTTGTCTCACCATTGATTTTGGTAAGAAACCCTATCTTTGGATGTAAACGGGACGGGCGTGGGTCATCATATAACCATGATTAGCAATATTGCAAGGTATCTTAGCATTCTTTTTGAGGGACTAAGATCATTTTGTGGTAATTGCAAGCTTCTCAAGTCATATTTAAAGCATGTGTTTTTATGAAGACAACATGGTCATCAACTTTCAAAGGATGTGCAAAAAGCTTATCAACATCAAATAAAAGTCTTGAAGATTATTGAAGAATTATTGAAGAAATCATCAAATGTCTATATGGTATAAATAATTCTTTAAACCTTGAATATAGATGTTCACAATATGCATTCATCAACATATACATATTCCATAATTTTAACATCAAGAAAATCTTTGTTTGAAATATCTTTCAAAATGTATTTTTGAAAATAAACCTTTAGGAACCGGTTCCTCCCTAACAGGGAACCGGGTTCCAGCATTTCTCAAAAAACATGGTTCTGGTTTTTGTACCAGGAACCGGGTTGTACCAATAGGGGAACCGGTTCCTGCGTGTAAATTTTTTGAATTTCAAATTATAACGTTCACTAAGAACCGGGTTCTGTCAGTGTCGGAACCGGTTCCTAGCGAACCAATGCAGCTTTTACTTTGTTTTTTGAACACTTTTCAAGTGGTATCTTTTCATGAATGCTTTGCATATTTTCATATGAATTGGCATGAATGAAGAGGTTCTTACAACTTTATAAAATGCAAATTTTCTTATTTCAAACAAGATTCAATACTTCAATTTTCAAATTAACAAATATACTTCTTTATTAACAATTTTCTCATTCATTCAATTTGCACATAAACTTTCATGTGTTCATAATTTTATGAAACTTGCCATATACACTTTCATTATCATTTCAAGTTTCATTCATACATTATGAACATTTATATACATTGTTTGAGAATTGTTTTTATCTTGAAGAAGAAGATCAATTGAAGATTGATAGTGCTATCCATCTATTTCAAATAAACTATTGTGTTACAAAAGAAAGTATTCCCTTACTATCCAGGATTGTTGGAAGTAAGTGTTGTGATTTGAAGAGGATTGTTCTTCATTCACATTGTATTACTTAAAGGTTATTCCCTTACTATCCAGGATTGTTGGAAGTAAGTGTTGTGATTTGAAGAGGATTGTTCTTCATTCACATTAGTGTTTGTTTGGTCTTAAAGGTGTTAAGAACCTTTGATCACCCTATAGGTTAGATAGTAAGCATAGGATGTACAATCATTCTAACTATAGTGAAATCTCTTTCGTGTTGGAAAGGGGACTGGAGTACTCTCGGATTGTGAGGGGAACCAGGATATATCACCGTGTTCTTACTTTTCCGCATTTATCGCTTTCATCACCATAATCAGGAAAAGATAAAGATATAAACAAAACCTTCAAACACTTAACCAAAAATTACTACCAAGCATTCTCATAAAACCGAATAAATTTTATAAGACCTAATTCACCCCCCCCCCCCCCCCTCTTAGGCACTCTGAGACTTACAATTGGTATCAGAGCAAGTTATAGGTAACTTGTTCCTAAAGATCCAGAATGGCTTCCGCAAATCATCAACCAGTTTTCAGAGATGGTGGTAGTAACAACAAGCCTCCTCTATTATGTGGTGAATATTTTGACTTCTGGAAAATACGCATGAAGGCGCATTTAGAAGCACAAGGAGAGGAAGTATGGGATGCTGTTGAAAATGGTCCATTTATCCCGATATCAGTAATCAATGGCGTTGGTTCTGTAAAACCCAAAACTGCATGGGACGACGATGATAAAAAGAAAGTTCTCTATGACAAAAAGGCAATAAACCTTCTTCAAGGTGCACTTAGTATGGATGAATTTTTCCGAGTATCGGCATGTACAACAGCAAAGCAAATTTGGGATACTCTTGTAGAAACTCATGAAGGAACCGCCGAAGTTAAAAGATCAAGATTAAATACTTTGAGTCAAGAATACGAACTATTCAGAATGCAGCCCCGAGAATCAATCCTCGACTTGCAGAAAAGATTTGTACACTTGACAAATCATCTGAAAGCACTAGGTAAGACTTTAACTAATGATGAACTTAATCTTAAAGTGCTTAGATCTTTATCCAGGGAATGGCAACCAAAAGTGACAGCAATATCCGAAAAGAAGAGTCTCTCTGTAATGACTTCCGCTACATTATTTGGCAAACTTCAAGAATACGAAACGGAACTTGCAAGACTCGAAAAGCATGAAATCCAAGTAAAAGACTCAAAAGACATGGCTTTGAATACAAGGATAAAAATCATGATATCAATCAAGAGGATGAATCCACTAGTAGTGAAGATGATGATCTTATCAAGAAGATTGAGAAGGTTCTACGAAAAGAAAGAAAAAGAGAAGCACCAACAAGGAAGATTATATGCTTTGAATGTGAAGAAAAGGGGCATGTTAAAAGTGAATGTCCTACACTTGAAAAGAAGAAGAAATATTTCAAGAGAAATAAAGATAAAAAGTCAAAGAAAGCATATATAGCATGGGAAAGTTCATCTTCCGATTCCAAAAACAATCAACGTGCAAATTTAGCCTTAATGGCATCGCATCATTCCGATGATGAAGACAATGAGGTTAGTAATGAATTTAATCTTTTTGATGATGATGTTCAAGGTGCTATTGATGAACTCTTGGGAGAATGCAAAAGTTTATACAAAAAGGTGTCAAATCAAGAAAAAGAACTTCTAAGTTGTCTAGAAAAAATTGACACCATGACTAAAGATTTTGATCTTCAAAAACAAAATTTTATTAAAGAAAGGGAAAACTTTGCATGCTCCAAGTGTGAATCAAATGTCTTTCAAATTGTTCAATTGAAAAGAGTCATTGAACGATATGAAAAAGGACAAATAGGATTGGAAGGATTACTAAGCCAACAACGTTATCCAAATGATAAAAGAGGTCTTGGTTATGTGAATACTAAGAAACCAAGTAACAATCCCACTGTTTTTGTAAAGGCTAGTAATAGTTCCAATCCCAAGAAAGAAGAGAAGAAGCAAGTTGTTCATAATCATCAAAAGAAAAAGGCTAATGTATCGAAAAAGAAAACATTTCCTAAGAAGAAATCTTATCCTTCTAGATATAGAAGCAACTTTGAACCTACTTGTTTTTATTGTGGTATTAAAGGCCATACACCTAATGCTTGCTATGTTAGAAACTTTAGTATGGCAAGTGGGCATTATGAGTGGGTTAAGAAAGGAACTAACTATGATGGACCCAAAGCACATTGGGTACCAAATCAAACTTAATTTGTTTTGTAGGTATGCTTGAAGACCACATACAATATTTTGTATCTTGATAGTGGTTGTTCAAAGCATATGATGGGAGACATACACTAACTTTCAAATCTAGTTCAAGTCCAAGGATTATTTCATATGGGAAATACCTTAAAGGAAAAATTCTTGGCATTGGCAAAGTTGGTACACTAACTTTCATATCCATTGAAGATGTATTTTTTTGTTAAAGAACAAAAGACAACTTCTAAGTACAAGTCAACTGTGTGACAAAGGCTTCAAGATCAAGTTTACAAAATATGAATGCTTGATTATTGATGAAGTCACCAATGAGGTAAAACTCAAAGGTATAAGATTTAACAATATTTTTTTATAATTTTTATATGTATCTATTTCTCTTTTTCCCCATCCTTTTTTATGTTAACAAAGGGGGAGAAGAGTATGCATGTGTGTTGTTTTGTATCAAAGAAATTGCAGGCCCAAATAAATGTCAAACTCACTCCAAAATTCAAAGAATCATGGACTTAGGGGGAGCATACAATTTAGGGGGAGCCTTGCATTTGCTCAACATATTTGCTACACAAAATAACATGAACAATTCAAGAATCGTTTTCAAGACTTGGTTGTCATCATCAAAAAGGGGGAGAATGTAATTGCAAGCTTCTCAAGTCATATTTAAAGCATGTGTTTTGATGAAGACAACATGGTCATCAACTTTCAAAGGATGTGCAAAAAGCTTATCAACATCAAATAAAAGTCTTGAAGATTATTGAAGAATTATTGAAGAAATCATCAAATGTCTATATGGTATAAATAATTCTTTAAACCTTGAATATAGATGTTCACAATATGCATTCATCAACATATACATATTCCATAATTTTAACATCAAGAAAATCTTTGTTTGAAATATCTTTCAAAATGTATTTTTGAAAATAAACCTTTAGGAACCAGTTCCTCCCTAACAGGGAACCGGGTTCCAGCATTTCTCAAAAAACATGGTTCTGGTTTTTGTACCAGGAACCGGGTTGTACCAATAGGGGAACCGGTTCCTGCGTGTAAATTTTTTGAATTTCAAATTATAACGTTAACTAAGAACCGGGTTCTGTCAGTGTCGGAACCAGTTCCTAGCGAACCAATGCAGCTTTTACTTTGTTTTTTGAACACTTTTCAAGTGGTATCTTTTCATGAATGCTTTGCATCTTTTCATATGAATTGGCATGAATGAAGAGGTTCTTACAACTTTATAAAATGCAGATTTTCTTATTTCAAACAAGATTCAATACTTCAATTTTCAAATTAACAAATATACTTCTTCATTAACAATTTTCTCATTCATTCAATTTGCACATAAACTTTCATGTGTTCATAATTTTATGAAACTTGCCATATACACTTTCATTATCATTTCAAGTTTCATTCATACATTGTGAACATTTATATACATTGTTTGAGAATTGTTTTTATCTTGAAGAAGAAGACCAATTGAAGATTGATAGTGCTATCCATCTACTTCAAATAAACTATTGTGTTACAAAAGAAAGTATTCCCTTACTATCCAGGATTGTTGGAAGTAAGTGTTGTGATTTGAAGAGGATTGTTCTTCATTCACATTGTATTACTTAAAGGTTATTCCCTTACTATCCAGGATTGTTGGAAGTAAGTGTTGTGATTTGAAGAGGATTGTTCTTCATTCACATTAGTGTTTGTTTGGTCTTAAAGGTGTTAAGAACCTTTGATCACCCTATAGGTTAGATAGTAAGCATAGGCTGTACAATCATTCTAACTATAGTGAAATCTCTTTCGTGTTGGAAAGGGGACTGGAGTACTCTCGGATTGTGAGGGGAACCAGGATATATCACCGTGTTCTTTACTTTTCCGCATTTATCGCTTTCATCATCATAATCAGGAAAAGATAAAGATATAAACAAAACCTTCAAACACTTAACCAAAAATTACTACCAAGCATTCTCATAAAACCGAATAAATTTTATAAGACCTAATTCACCCCCCCCCCCCCTTAGGCACTCTGAGACTTACATTTGTAAGGCAACTTTGAATAGCGTCATCGAGGGACCATGATCTTATATTTGCTAAGATACCTTACATGTGTAATATGTCCATTTTGTAAGGCAACCAAGTTGATTTTACCCTAGGGGTGCTTGCGTGCAAGTGTGTTGTTTTCATGCTTGTTATTGTCTTGGATTAGGGTGCTTGTTTTCATCGCTTCATCTTAGTGTCCATTGACTATTTTACAAAGTGGGTAGAGGCAGCTTCCTTCGCTTCCGTTACTAAGAATGTTGTTTCCCGTTTTATCAAGCAAAATCTCATTTGCCGATACGGTATCCCTGAAAGGATCATCACCGACAATGGTACAAATCTCAACAACATTATGATCACCGTGTTGTGCGAGTAATTCATGATTCAGCATCACAATTCTTCTCCCTACCGACCGAAGATGAATGGTGTTGTCGAAGCTGCAAATAAAAACATTAAAAAGATCATACAAAAAATGACAGTCACATACAAAGACTAGCATGAGATGTTACCATTCGCTATCCACGGATATCGTACCATGGCTCGCACATCAACTGGGGAAACAACCTATTCTTTGGTTTACGGCATAGAAGTTGTCTTGCCTATCGATGTCCAGATTCCCTCTCTGAGAATTATGAATCATGCAGGGCTGAACGAAGACGATTGGATCTAGACTCGACTTGATCAGCTGAACTTGATTGATGAGAAGAGACTTACTGCTGTTTTCCATGGTCAAATGTATCAAAAACGGATGATCAAGGCTTTCAACAAAAACGTCAGACGTCAAGTGTATCAAGTTGGAGATCTGGTGATCAAACGCATCATACTTCCACAAGGTGATCCTAGGGGCAAATGGACTCCTACCTATGAAGGACCATTTGTAATCAAAAACATTTTCTCTGGTGGGGCAATGATCTTGACCACCATGGATGGTGACGACCTTCCGCATCCTACAAACGCGGACATAGTCAAAAGATACTACGCATAAGAGACCCGCTAGGTTGACATACCTAAGCAAAACAAGGGCATCCCGGCGAACCAAAAAGGTTCGGGCAAAAATTAGGGATAAAACAAAAAAATTGTACACCCGACAAGTTGAAAACCCGAAAGGGCGACTTGGGCAAAAAAGGGTTTCCCAGTGGACTGAAAACCCGAAAGGGCGGTCCAAGAAAAAGTTAGGGAATGTAAAGCGTATGATTGTGTCCCGTTTGATCACCTTACGGAAAACCTTTGACTTCAACTAACCAATTTAGCGGTTCTGATCAATTCAATCAGCTTCGGACAAGGAAACAAATATACAAGATGCTCGGAGATACGAAGGCTATAGCAGAATGGAAACCCCGTGGGATTTTACACATAGCTATCTTTTCTTTGTATCAAAATTTTCTTTTTTACGACAACATTCTCTTACTAGAATGTTTGTCTCCTTGTACAAAAATACTTACTCAAAGTCAATACAAAGATATCTCTTTGAAAGTGCAAAAACTATCTATTTTTCTTTACGCTTGTGTTTTGTCTACAAAAACGTCCAATGATTCATTGTTGAGCATATGCATTTGAATATAATTACTGTTTACAAATAAACAAAATGAAAAAAAAGGCAATTACTGATGGGTTGAATGGATAGGGAAATACCTTTAGGCTATTACCTAAGAAACCCCCACAGTACATCTTTTAATCCCCAGCGGAACAAAACTCCCAATTATCACTCCCCAGTAGAAGTCGTCAAATTTCTCAGGAATCCCCAATGAAATTTTACAAGCAGTATACGGCATCTCCCTTACAACAGAGTTTATTTCTCTAAGCAGAAATTCATTAACACTTAGACTTCACAACATGAAGACTTATACTCCATATCCTCAGCAGCAGTCATGGATTTATTTTCCCCAATCCAACAGCAGTGCAGCAAACTAGCTCACATACGCATACATTAAATCCATATATCATGAACATTGATAAAAACGAATGCACTATACTATGCATTTCATACAACATAAACATTGCATTTTAGCTAACATTTTACCTTTTTCAGGATAAGGTGAACAACTACCATTAACAATATTCAAATTTTTCAGATACAGTTTAGATACACTCCAGACACGGATGCCATTCTGATACTCATTCAGATTCAATCCTCGGATACAGTTCAGATACGCTCCAGACACGGATTCCATTCTGATACTCATTCAGATTCAATCCTTGGATACAGTTCAGATACGCTCTAGACATGGATGTCATTCTAATACTCATTCAGATTCAACTTTCAAATACAGTTTAGATATGCTCCAGACACGGATGCCATTCTGATACTCATTCAGATTCAATCCTCGAATACAGCTCAAACCCGCTCCAGACACTGATGCCATTTTGATACTCATTTAGATTCAACTTTTAGATACATTTCAGATACGCTCCAGACACTGATTCCATTCTGATACTCATTTAGACTCAACTTTCAGATATAGTTCATATACGCTCCAGACATGGATGTCATTCTTATACTCATTTAGACTCAACTTTCAGATACAACTCAGATACGCTCCAGACACGGACGCCATTCTGATACTCATTCTTTCAAGCTTACAAATTACAATTCAACAATCACTTTTGAATGGCATCTACAAGCCCATCTCCAGCAACTTTCTATCACCTCTCCAAATGGCATCTTTAATCCCATTCCCTCGACTCTCACATCACCAAGTGCAAATTTCTGGGCACTCTAGTGTCCAATCATCTTCCACCTTCGAGTCACGAATGGAAAAACTCGCCAGTCTAACTCTTCAGGCTTAAGAAGATTGAATAGGGGCAGTTGTTGTACCCTAAAATTGTCCATCTCACTTATGAATAATTTTCTCACAAGATCTTCTTTGGCTCAAGACTGCATTTGGGTTGATCAGCTCAAGACACCTCCTCAAGCACTGATGACTGAAAATTAGGGTTTGAGATTGCACAAGGATTTTTGAACTTCCAATGCCCCATATGACTTTCATGGATCATTATGGACCCCCAAGATTACTCATGTCAAGTTTCAAGCCTTGGATCACACATTTGATCAGTCAATTGAACAGTTGACCTAAAAATCAGATGTATTGGGGAAAAAGTCAACCATGGCCAATTTACAGACAAACTTCATAATTTTGGATCCACACTAACATTTTAAACTCATATGTATCATTTGATCAAGTTTGGACCACAATTCCTCAAGAAATTTGATCAAATCATCAAAAGGGCAAAATGGTCAAAATTAGGGTTTTGACTGGGAAAGGGCAATTTCTGGTTTTTAACCTAGCAAATGATCAATTCGGTTAAGGCATGATCTCGAGAGTCCAATTGCATCACTTTGAACTAATGACATGATTCAAAACACTACAAGTCCATTGGATTGACAGAAGAATTTTTCAG
Source organism: Vicia faba (assembly GCA_948472305.1). Lineage (NCBI taxonomy): Eukaryota > Viridiplantae > Streptophyta > Magnoliopsida > Fabales > Fabaceae > Vicia > Vicia faba. The sequence goes on from CATIWC010001770.1 coordinate 71,422, forward strand.
TCAACTGATCAAAAGTCAATTGTATACTAAAAAGTCAAACTTTGACTTTTTAGTCAAATTCAAGTGCCAAAGGTCATAATCCATTAAAACATGTCAAAATATGAAACTTGTTTATCAAGAAATCAATAATTCAAGATTTTATTTTGAAAAGATGAAATTTCTTAACTTAGAAATTTTTCTAAGTATAGAAAATTTCTTATTTTTTCACAACTTTGAGCCAAGTTTTCATCATGATGCAAGATGATTCAAAGGAAACTTCTAACATGAAAGTTGTAGGTCTCCATGAAATCTACAACTTTTCTTCACACAATTTCTCCTAAAAATGCTTGGATCTCAAGTTATAATTTTGTGAATACATGCTCATGAACTAAAAAATGACTTAGTGAAATTTTGCCCTAGTTAGGTAGATTTTTGACCTAACTTCATGGCAATTTTTCACATAGTTCCAAGGGGAATCTTCAAAATAAATTCAAAGATGAGTTGTATAGAACATTGCAAGCTTTTCAAAATGTCCAAGAACTCTTTGAGATCATTCTTGAGTAGGGAGAACCGAAGAGATGAAGTTAGTGTTTTGTCACTTGGATTACAAGCCATTTTGTGAAGAACATTGGATCCAATCCTCAAGCATGCCGTACAAATCCCACTTTGCAGGCTTCTAACTTGACTGTCACTTCATAATTAAATGTTTTCATAGTTGTTGGAAGCTTTAACCCAAGAATTCAATGCATTGTACAAAATTAATTACATTTTGGGAAGAAAGGCAACATTGCCATTTTAGAAAAGCAAGCTTTATGCAAAGTCAGCTTGCATTGAGCCTTGCATTTGTTCTTTCTGCACAAACACACTCCACACAATCAGAACAAGTGTGTTTAAAGGTCTCAGCCCCCTTATAAGCTTTGTACTTCACCTTGAAACCATGCTTGCTAGCTTTGCTTCAAAAACAAGTAACCAAGCAAAACATGTGAGTTTTTGAAATCTGAGTTGTTACAAGTCTTAAAACCTCTTGCTTATAAGTAGATACATTATTTTCAAGTGGACACACGAATGCTATTGCCCTGAAACTGCCTCAAACATTCCAAAACCAAAAACATGTTCAAGAATACCATTAACATACAGTTTTGAACCAAAACTCATGATCTTCATTTCCACTCGTGCGTTTTGAAAACTAATCACTCAAACACCTTCTATACATCATACTAAAGAAATGCAGGCCCCTGTTTCAAGATTGTAGCTCCTCCATCACTATCCACCATTTTCAAAAACCAAGCTTGCAGGTTGACTTGAGTAGAGAGATTCAGGGACATTCAAGGCAAAGTAAGAGTTGGGATACATTCAAGGAGGTCCAGACAAGCTAAACAGATCCTCAGGCCATCTCAAAAGTTGCTCAAACTCCAATCACGACTCTAGCTGCAAGAGGTCAAAACTCAAACTTCTATGTCTTCATACAAGCATCATTTGATCCTGATTTGTTAAAACAAAATGTAGATATCTTTGCTCTAAAGCTAACCATGTTCATAGTTTCAATTTATATTAACTGTGTATAGAGAATTTTGGATTTGAAATTTCTGAGAAAATTAGGTTTCAATTTAGGGCCAGTAAAATTAGATTTTATCTCTGACTTTTAGTTTACATAAGTTATATGGTTGAATTCGTGGGAAGAAACACCACAACTTTCATGTTTGAACTTTCCATTTTTGTGGAGAAATGAGGAAGATACAGGTGGTCCGGCCATGGCTCGAGGTTGAAGATGAAGTTGCCTTCAGAAAGCAGTTTCTAATATATATTTAATGTTTTGTTTATATAAACGGATGTACAGCCACCCCAGTGGTAAGGCAGCACGCGCTATTGCTAGAGGTCATGGGTTCGAGCCTCAGCGCGCTGCCTTTTGCATTTTCTCACATTTTTCCACATTTTTTTGCCTCTTGCAGCGCTGGGCCTCCACCTCATGGGCCTATTGTATTTTTTCTAACATTTCCTCCCAGTCTCATATTTGCACCCCTGGCCCATTATTATTTTATTTTTATTTTATTCTCATTTTATTTCTTTAAATATATTTATTTCAATATTAAAAATCACAAAAAATACAAAAAATACAAAAAATAGTAGAGTTATATTTTAACTTAGTTTATTTATTTATTACAAAAAAATATAATTTATTTTGATCACATTTTATTTACTTTCACTAATTATCTTGTAAATTTAATTAAAACTAAAATATTATTTATTTTATACTAATGAAAATATATTTTTGATACCAAAAGACTAAAGAATATTTTATAACACTATAATTTATTTTTCAAGACAAAAAATATAAAATATAAAAAATACTTTTTTTATATAAACTTCATTCTTTTTAATTAATCAAGAAGAATTACGGTTTTAGTCAAGAATCTTTCTCTTAATGAATATTAAACTTAACTAATTATTTTCTTTATCTAATTAGGTTAAAATCAAGACCCTTTTTCTTAATAAACCAAACAAAAAAATCTTTTTTCTTTGCATTTACAAATTCTTGCATATTTAATTCATCTTGTATATTATTTATTCCAATTCTTGTATAAATTCAATTTTGTTGTAATAGATTAATTAGGTTTATATTATTGCAATCCCCATTCATAAAATTGTATACCCCCCTCCCATAAATGTTGGAATAGTGTAGTAACTTTAAATTTCGCAATTTATCGCTTTTACATAACACGCTAGTAATTAGGGTTTGTATGGAAAGAATAAAGTCAATCAAATAGAAAACCCTAATTCAAGACAAAAACAAGCATGAAAATGACATACTTGCACACAAGCACCCCTAGGGTTATCCCACTTGGTTGCCTTACAAAAATGGCCATATTACGCATGTAAGGTATCTTAGCAAAAACAAGTAAATACAAGATCATAGTCCCCCGATGACGCTATTCAAAGTTGCCTTGAAAAATGATCTTAGTCCCTCTAAAAGAATACTAAGATATCTTGCAACATTGCTAATCATGGTTATACGATGACCCACGCCCGTCCCGTTAACATCCAAAGATAGGGTTGCTTACCAAATCAATGGTAAGACAACAATGTCAAAGGAAAATAAAATGAACAAGAAAGACATTTGAGTAGGTAGATTGCTTCTAATTACTTGCTCCATTTCAAAACAAACATCCTTGCTATTTTCAAAACAATCACATACACTTTCAAACATCTTACAAAAATTGAAAACATTTTCAAAAGATCAACATCTTTGTATACATTCTTACGAACGAGAATCATTACAAAGATTGCCTAAACAATGACATCTTTACAAAATACTTTCAAAAACCACACAAAGCACAATTTCAAACAAAAGAAAGTGATCTAGCAAGTAACTAAGAGCCCATGGAAAACCATGGATGAAAAGGATGCTAATACCTTCCCTTTTTATAATCTACCCCCCGAACCCAAGAAATAATCTCAAAGGTCTTTCCTGTTCTTTTTCACCTTTCCTTTTGGATAAAAGAAAAGTTGGTGGCGACTCTTGCTAACAGCAACATTTACGATAAAACGCAAAACCCTCAAGTCAATTATCCCACCGCATCACATGCGGATTTTCCATTCGTGACTTGAAAGGTGGAAGATGATTAGACACTAGAGTGCCCAGAAATTTGCACTCGAAGATGAATTGTGAATGGGCTTATAGATGCCATTTGGAGGAATGATGGAGATTTGCTGGAGATGGGCTTGTAGATGTCATCCAAGGGTGATTATTGACAGAAAATGGACTAAGTCTGAACTTGATTTCAAATGGAAAAGAATCAGAATAAATCTTTGGAGCGACTTATCTGAACCAAGAGAAGTCTTGTATGTTGTTTGACCGGGAAGAATTAGAATAAATTGTTGAGAGATTTATCTGAAACCGAAGTGTTCCTTTGGAAAGTATCAGGATAAACCATTGAGGGGTTTAAACTGAACCAAAAGAGATCTTGGATGTTCTTTAACTGGAAAGAATCAGGGTAAATCTTTGTGCGATTTATCTGAACCAGAGAAAGTGTCTGCGGGAAAGAATCAGAATAAATCGTTGAGAGATTTATCTGAACCCGGAGTGTTCCTTTGGAAAGTATCAGGATAAACCATTGATGGGTTTAAACTGAACCAAAAGATATCTTGAATTTTCTTTAAGTGGAAAGAATCAGAGTAAATCTTTGAGCGATTTATCTGAACCAGAGAAAGTGTTCGCGGGAAAGAATCAGAATAAACCGTTGAGAGATTTATCTAAATCCAAAATGTTCCTTTGGAAAGTATCAGGATAAACCGTTGAGGGTTCTAAACCAGACCAAGAGATATTTAATATTCTTTAACTGGAAAGAATCAGAGTAAGTCTTTGTGTGATTTATTTGAACCGGGGAAAGTGTCTGTGGAAAAGAATCAGAATAATTTGTTGAGATGTTTAAGCTGAAGCAGCATAGATCTGGAGAAGAATCAGAACAAATCATTGAGAGATTTATCTGAACCAGAGAAGAAGTCTGCGGGAAAGAATCAGAATAAACCGTTGAGAGGTTTAAACTGAACCAACAGGGATCTGGAGAAGAATCAGAACAAATCATTGAGAGATTTATCTGAACCAAAGAAGACGTCTGTGGGAAAGAATCAGAATAAACCGTTGAGAGATTTTAAACTGAACCGACAGGGATCTGAAAGAAATATCTATTGTGTATATGTTTGACCAATCCTTTCTTGGGAATTGATCTATAATTGACTTGTTGGAAATTTTACGATAATTTTCTGTTGATTGATCTTTCCTGAAAAGATGAAAGGTTAGTTGTATGCAATGTCATGATATATGAAATGCATGGTACGATGATGTTCTTAAAATAAATGAGATTATGTCGTATGTATCTATTTTGTCAATGTTATGACGTATGGATGTAATGTATGGACACATTAATTGTTAGGCCGCAGTATTGCTGGAGTCGGGGAAAATAAATCCTTAAGCACAACTGAGAATGAGGAGTGTAAATCTTCATATTTTGAAGTTTGAAGTATTGATGAGCTTCCATTTGTTAGAGAAATAAATTATGTTGTGTAAGGGGAAACTCCGTGTACTTCTTGTAGACTTCATGAAATCCTTTTGAAGAATCCTGAGAAGCTGGGCGACTTTTACTGGGGAATCTTTAGAGCGGTAACTGGAAGTTTTGTTCTGAGAGAATCTTGATATCATTAAGCTGCAAATTGTGGGTTTTTTTTATGGAATAGTCTAAAGATATTATCCTATTTCTTAAAGCCATTAGTGATTGTCTTCTATTTTTTGCTCATTTGTAAACTGTAGTTACGTTCAAATGCATATGTTCAAAAATAAATCATTGGACGTTTTTGTAAACAAAACACGGAAAAAGAAAAAATAGATAGTTTTGCACTTTCAAAGGGATATCTTTGTATTAATTTGAACAAGTATTTTTGTACAATGAGACGAACATTCTAGTAAGAGAATGTCATCGTAGAAAAATGAAAATTTGATACAAAGAAAAGATAGCCATGTGAAATAATCCCATGGGGTTCCCATTCTGCTATAGCCTTCGTGTCTTTGAGCGTCTTGTCCAATTGCTGCCTCGTCCGAAGTTGATTGGATTGATCAGAACCGTTGAGTTTGTCAGTCGATGCTAATGGTTGTCTATAAGGTGACCCAACGAGACGTAGTCATACGCTTTAATTTCCTAAATTTTTCCTAGACCGCCCTTTTGGGTTTTCAGTCCACTTGGATACCCTTTTTTTCCCAAGACGCCTTTTCAGGTTTTCAGCTTGCCGGGTGTATAGATTTTTTGCATTTTATCCCTAATTTTTTCCGGAACCTTTGTGGTTCGCTGGGATGCCCTTGTTTTGCCTAGGCATGTCAACCTAGCGGGTCTCTCATGTGTAGTATTTTTTGACTACGTCCGCATTCACGGGGTGTGGAAGGTCGTCGCCATCCATAGTGGTTAAGAGCATTGTCTCACCAGAGAATATGCTTTTGATCATAAACGGTCCTTCGTATGTAGGAGTCCATTTTCCCCTGGGATCGCCTTGTGGTAATATGATACGTTTGATTACCAAGTCACCAACCTGATATACCTGACGTCTGACCTTTTTGTTAAAAGCTTTGATCATACGTTTTTGGTACATCTGGCCATGACAGACAGCCATAAGCCTCTTCTCATCAATTAGGTTCAACTGGTCAAGTCGAGTTTGGATCCAATCGTCTTCATTCAGCCCTGCATCCTTTATGATTCTTAGAGAAGGTATCTGGACCTCAATTGGTAGAACGGATTTCATGCTGTATACCAAGGAGAAGGCAGTTTCCCATGTTGACGTGCGCGCCGAGGTACGGTAATCGTGAATATCGAATGGTAGAATCTCATGCTAGTCTTTGTAAGTTACTATCAATTTCTGTATGATATTCTTGATGTTCTTATTTGCGGCTTCGACAGTGCCATTCATCTTTGGTCGGTAAGGGGAAGAATTATGGTGTTGGATCTTGAATTGCGCGCATAGTGCGGTGATCATAGTATTGTTGAGATTCGTACCATTGTCTGTGATGATTATCTCTGGGATACTGTACCGACAGATGAGATTCTATTTGACGAAACGGGCCAAAACATTCTTGGTAACGGAAGCCAAAGAAGCTGCCTCAACCAACTTCGTGAATAGTCAATGGCCACCAAGATGAAACGGTGTTCATTAGCAGTTGTAGGTTTGATTTCTCCAATCATATTTATGCCCCACATCGCAAATGGCCAGGGAGTAGTTAGGATATTTAGAGGAATTGGAGGCACATGCACTTTGTCAGCATAGATCTGACACATGTGGCAGGTTCGTGAATGCTGATAACAATCTACTTCCATGGTAGACCAGTAATACCCTGCCCGCAGGATCTTTTTTGCCATCGTATCCTACTGGAATAGGTGCCAAAAGTTCCTTCATGTAGATCAACCATGATCTTTTCTTCCTCAGCATTGTCTACGCAACGAAGAAAAACATAGTCATGGTTGCACTTGTAGAGAATACCATTACTGATGAAGAACTTAGCAGAAAATCTTCTCAAGAACTTCTTATCATTGACTGAAGCTCCTTCCAGATACTCTTGAGCCTCGAGATACCTCTTAACTTCATGGAACCAAGGCTGGTCCACTACTTCTTCAGTATCGATCTCGTGACAGTAAGCTAGTTCACCCATCCGCTCAATGGTGATCTGAGGAGCCTCGTTACCCCGCTTGCGTTTAAACATGGATAACATGGTGGCTAGCGCGTCCGCTAGTTAATTTTCTTCTTGCGGGAAATGATCGAAGGTAATTTCCTTAAAATGTGGGATTAATGTCAACACATGTTCTTTGTAGGGGATGAGGTTAGGGTGTTTAGTGTCCCATTCTCCTTTGATCTGACTGATGACCAAGGCTGAATCTCCAAATACTCTTAAAGACTTGATTCCCAAATCTATGGCAGCTTTGAGACCAAAAATATATGCTCCGTACTCTTCCATGTTATTTGTACAGTTGAAGCAAAGTCTTGCAGTGAAGGGAGTATGACATCCTTCAGGGGATATGAGTATAGAACCTATGCCATTGCTGAGTGCGTTGGAGGCTCCGTCAAAAACCAAGGTCCATCGGGATCCTTGTTCAAGTCTGTCATATGGTCTGAGTTCTTCACAGTTGTTCACCATCATGATGTCTTCATCTGGGAATTCGGATTTCATGGACTGATGGTAATCCACAGCTTGATGAGCAAGGTGATCGCCTAACACACTCCCCTTTATTGCTTTTTGGGTAGTGTACTGAATGTCGTATTCTGTTAGGATCATCTGCCATCTTGCTATTCTCCCAGAGAGGGCGGGCTTCTCGAATATCTATTTTATTGGATCCATCTTGGATATCAATAAGGTAGTATGGGTCATCATATACTGTCTTAGACGGCGAGGAGCCCATGCCAGAGCGCAGCAAGTTTTCTCGAGCAGTGAATATCTGGTTTCACAGTCAGTAAACTTTTTGCACAGGTAGTAAATAGCATGCTCTTTTCGGACAGACTCGTCAAGTTGCCCCAGCACACACCCCATTTAATTTTCTAAGACATTTAGATACATGATTAGAGGTCTTCCCTCGACTGGTGGCATCAAAACAGGAGGCTCTTGAAGGTACTATTTGATCTTGTCAAAGGCAGCTTGGCATTCATCATTCCATTTGACTACTTGATCTTTCTTCAGTAATTTGAAGATTGGTTCACAAGTAGCGGTTAAGTGAGAAATGAATCTGGCAATGTAGTTAAGTCGTCCTAAGAATCCTCTGACTTCCTTCTCGGTGCGAGAAGCGGGCATTTCTTGTATTCCTTTCACCTTGGCAGGGTCCACTTTGATACCTTTACCGCTGACGACGAAGCCTAGGAGTTTACCGGACCTTACCCCAAATTTGCATTTATTCGGGTTCAACCTTAGCTTGTATTTCTTTAGTCTCTCAAACAGTTTCTACAAATGGTCAAGATATTCCTCTTCAGTTTGAGATCTGGCTATCAAGTTGTCCACATAGACCTCTATTTTGTGATGGCTCATGTCGTGAAATAGAGCTACCATGGCACGCTGATAATTTGCCCCGGCGTTCTTCAACCTGAATGGCTTAATCTTGTAACAAAACGTGCCCCACTGTGTGACGAAGGTCGTTTTCTCCATGTCCTCAGGTGCCATTTTGATTTAATTGTAGCCTGAGAAACCATCCATGAATGATAACACTTTATGTTGTGCGGTATTGTCGACGAGAATATCGATATGGGGGAGTGGGAAATCATCCTTAGGGCTTGCCCTATTCAAATCTCGGTAATCCACACACATGCGTACTTTACCATCTTTTGTAGGCACTGGAACAACATTGGAGGTCCATTGTGGATAGGAGGTGACAGCCAAGAATCCGGTGTTGAATTGTTTCACGACTTCGGCCTTGATCTTCTCTGACATGTCTGGCCGCATGCGACGGACTTTCTATTTTACCGGAGGGAAGTCTTCTTTTGTCGGTAGACGATGTACCATGATATCAGCATCAAGTCCTGGCATATCTTCGTATGACCAAGAAAAGACCTCAACATAGTCATGTAGTAAATGAGTTAAACGCTTCTTGACACTGGGTTCCAGATTGGCTCCTACCTTGACTTATTTCTTGTCCTTTTCGGTACCTAAGTTAACTGTGTCCACTGGTTCTTCGCGGGGCTGTATGGTCCTTTCTTCTTGTTGTAGTAACCTGGCTAGTTCCCCTGGCACTTCACAATCTTTATCACCTTCGTCTTCTTCTTGGTAGATTAGATTTTCAAAGTCACAAAAGGCCATAGCAGAATTGTTACCCATGGGATCCTGAGTGGATGTAGATCTGCATTTTGAATGTGAGTGTATGTAAGAGTATAGCTATCATTTGAAGAAATAAAATGTAGAAAAATAAAGACAAAGAGCACAAAGTTTGCATGCAAAAACGTCCATGATTCATTTATGACATATGAAAATGAAGTAACAACCCTTACAAATGGACCGTTGTGTCTCGGGTAAGACACAAGGTTTTAAAAGTCTGAATTGTTTAATTATTACAAGTCCGATAGAAAATTAAAGACAATTATTGTTGGATAAAAGTAATTGGGACGAAATATTTAGCTTCCCAGTTGGTGAGTCCTCCGTTGATAGTTGGGAAAATCCATTCTTCCAGGTCACAGTTTTCATCACTATCCTCCACTGCGTTGACTCCATGGTTGCTGGTCCTCAAAGGTGGTCCCCCGGCACGAGCACGACGAACAACTTTCTGGGCTCCTGAAGTGAAATCCAAACCGAATTTGTCATATTTGTAAGGAATATCTGGGAGTTGGCCTAAAATAGTACATCCACCTTCTTCGACCACTGTCTTAGCATCTTTCAGTGAAGACATCTTTAGCGGAGGTCCGATAATCTTTGGGACTTGGGAAACAGTCTTGGTTGCTGCCACTGTTTGTGGGACTTCCTCGAAATGTTGAAACGGAGTTTCGATGAATTCACCATCCATCTCCACGTATCTGAAGGAGTTCAAGTGACTGACCATATATTCCTCCTCTCCATGAACAGTGATGATTTTCCCTTTGGTTGGGTATTTCAGCATCTGATGTAATGTAGAGGTGACGGCACCAGCGTTATGAATCCAAGGTCGTCCCAATAAGCAGGAATAGGAAAGGCGAATGTCCATTACATAGAAAGTTGAATCAAAGGTTTGAGTTCCAACTTTTATGGGGATGTCCACCTCCCCTGCACCATTCTTTTTGAACCGTCGAAGGCCCTTACCACTATGTTGCTGGGTTTTAAAGTCAAACCTTCACAGTCGAGTCTATCCAAAGCTTTCTTAGGCAGCACATTCAAGGATGAACCAGTATCAACTAGGACATGGGCCAAAGTCGTGTCCATGCATTAAACAGATACATGCAACGCCTTGTTATGTTTCCTCCCTCTAGGTGTCAGGTCAGCATCAGAAAAGCCTAAGTTGTTGCAACTGTTAAACTGGCCACACAGTCTTGGAATTGATCATCAGAGGTTTCCTGTTGCACATGGGCAGTTTTAAGAAAATCTACCAAGGCCTTCGCATGAGCCTCGGAACACAACAGTAAAGCTAGAATAGAAATATTTGATGGCGTCTACCCTAGCTGTTCGACCATGTTGTAGTCCCTTCTCTTTATAATTTTCAAAATTTCTTCCATCTCCTTTTTTGAGGCTTCCGGGATAGATACTAATTTTGCCTTCATCCGGATAGGCTCAACCAGAATTCCTTTGCCCCAAGTCTCGGTTGACTCGGAAGTAGGGGTGTCATTAGGGGCAACCACGGGAACTGTAGTAGTAGTGTCAACAGGAACAGAAACGGGGATGATCACATGACCGGTAATAGTTTTTGGAGGAGCAATCTCGGGTGAGAATACTATGCCACTTCGGGTTATCTTGCTGGTTCCCGTAATGTTTCTGATGTCAGGGTCAACCTTCTCAAAAATCGAGTCTTCATCAGCCAGCCAATCTTGCTTGACACCATGATAGTAGATGTCGCCCCCATAGTTCTATGGGACAGTTTTATCTGATGAGTACAGGACCGACCCTGGAATAGTAATTATCAGTGGATCCACTTTAGGAACAGATGTAATCCTAATGGGTCTTTTGGTGGAGACCCTGGAAGGATTGGCGGAAATGGTTACTATTGAAACATCCTTGTAAAAAATGGTTGGAACGAGAGTCTTTTCAAACAAAATCTCTTTGTCATCTATTAGGCGCTAGACACCTGCTTTCAATAAATGAAAACCAGTTGGTAGGGATAAATAGTGGTGGCAGCTTTTGTCACAGCCCGGAAATAAACCGGCCTTCAACAGGTTCCTCTTGACAGTCAGGAGAGGAGTAACAAGTTCATCAACAGCAGTAACAAACATGCTTGGGCATAGGAGCAGCGATAACATTTGGGATCTCAGGAGCATCAAATTCAATTTCTTTTGCTTTGAGAAGGTCTTGTACCTTTTTTTCAAAGCCCAACAGTTGTTGGTATCATGGCCTGGACTTTCTGAATGGTAACCACAGTAAGCATTAGGGTGGTAATGAGGAGAGGTTGTGTTGGGATGCTTCGGGGCTTCCTTCAAATTTACCAGATTAGATCTCAACAAATGTGGAAGGACTTGAGACAGCGTCATACTTATCCGGGTAAATTGTCTTACTGGTCTTTCTGTTCTAGATTGGTTTCTCCTTTGTTAAGTAGGTGCATGCTTAGGGATCATGACGGCCCATATCGTTGGACGGTGTTCCATTCTGTCTTGATTCCTTTGAGGGTACACAACACCAACTTCTTTCTTCCCAATAAATGGTTTTCTGACGGTACTGGAGGATGCGTCCTTTTGGATCTTCCCACTCTAAATCCCAGCTTCCACTCTTTCCCCGGTCAAGATTAATTCAGTGAAGCCTATTGAGGAGCTTCCAATTAGATGATTGAAGAAAGGACCGGACAGGGTACCCTAAAACATATCCACTAGCTCCCTATCTGACAGGGGAGGCTGGACTCTTCCTGCTAAGTCCCTCTATTTCTGAGTATAGTCTTTGAAACCTTCACTTGCACTCATAGCCATACTCTAGAGTTGAGTACGAGTGGGAGCAAGGTCTACGTTGTACTGATACTGTTTATAAAAAGCAGTGGCAAGGTCTTCCCAATTATGGATATTGGCCCTTTCCAGTTGATAGAACTAATCTAGCTGAGTCCCGGATAGATTATCTTGAAAGAAGTGGACCCACAAATCTCTGTCAGCAGTGTGAGGCTGTATCTTCCTCACATAGGATCGAAGATGCATTTTGGGACACAAAACCCCGTCGTACTTAGAAAACACTGGTGCCTTGAACTTTGGTGGAATAACAATCTCAAACACCAAACCCAGCTCCTCAAAGTCCAGCCCGGGCACTTTCTGAATCTCCATTGCACTTAGACGCTCTTCCAGATGTTTGTATTTGTCGTTAGCCAGAGGATACTGCTCTTCAGAGTAATCTTCTTCTTCTTCCTCTTCAGATTCTGGCTGGGAAGTCACTTCCTTGCCTTTCCCTTCTTGATTATCCTTTTCACCAGATGATGTTGCGAAGTCTAGGGTCCGTCTAGCTGGCCCTGGGAACCTTCTTCCTAGATTCAGAACACCCGTTGCTTTCTTTGCTTTCTTCTTCTTTTCTTCGATCAACAAAGTTTTCAAATCCTCTTGTCCTTTGGCTAGAGTCAAGAACATTTGTTGAAACTGAGCATTCTGCGCCTGGAGGTCTTTCACTGTCTGCTCAAGATCCATATTACTGAAATAAACAGTAGAAAGATAAGGAGACCTGTTGGTAAGAAACCTGCTTATGTTATGATGAATGAAGATGCATATGCAATGATTTTAAGGAATTTAGAGATTTAAATTTGTTTCAGACAAAAAGGAACACACCTCACATTAATAAATCAAAGTTTGAGTACATCATGCTTCTTTGGGCTTACAATGAAAGAAATGAAAATACAAAAAACTAAGACAAAAAAGTTGAGCGCATCCTCTTTGGTGCAATGTAGGCGTTCAGACTCCGCTCCTCATGAAGCTGCCTGGTGAGTTCCAGAACCTTCTTCTCGTTGGCATAGAATTGGGCCTCAAAAGTATCTCGCTCCCCCTTAAGCTGTATCCAATCCCGTTGCAAGTCTTCGAGAGAGGTGGGCATGTTAGGATGAAGGATAGTGTACAGGACATCTCCTTCCACAACAGGCTCTATGATAATTGGGAGAATAAAGGGATAAGGCATCATAAGACTTTGAGCACGAGCTCATACCCATTTGAGATAAGGCTCAAGAGGGATGGAATTCTTATGCCCCAGTGTCTTTCTATCAACTCTATGTACCATGCCCCAAGCTCTCATGAACCTTTTGCGGTAATCCTGAGCATTATTCTCGTAGTCGAAGACGATTCCTTGAATAAGTGCATCACGAGGACCATCCCTTCTTGCATATCCAAACTGTCGTAGTGCCAAACAAGGATTGTAGGTGATTCCTCCCCTAATGCCTAATAGAGGGACATTAGGGAATTCTCTGCATCGATCAATGATGAAGGGGTGAAAAACACAAGAAGGGGGGGGTTGAATTGTAAAACTGGAAACTTTAAAGCAAATGACAAGGTATTTTTATCCTGGTTCGTTTGATCTCAAACTACTCCAGTCCACCCGTTCAAGGTGATTTCGCCTCTCTCCAACGAGGTCTTAATTCACTATATTCAACTGAATACAAATCTGCTTTAGCAACTGCTAAAACCTTCTTGATTCAAACCACAATCCGGTTTGTCAAGGCAACACTTTCTTACAAAGGAATGAACAAGTGTGTATGAATGTTTTCTACAAAAACTATATCACAACTGTGATGTTTACACAAATGAAGCTTAGAATACTAAGATGCTAAACGCTAATAGAGTATCAGAGTTTGGTGGTTTAGCAAAACTTGTAGAGTTAAGATTACTGTTCAGCTTTTTGCGTGTAGAGAGTTTGGAAGCATTAGCCGTGATAATCTTCAAAGCTTGGTTTATATAGCACTTGAGAAGATGAACGTTGAAGCAAATATTCTTGATTCAATGCTATTAACAAGCTTTCCTTTCTGAGCAGATCTTGTCTAGAATGATGCCGTTGGTATTGATTAGCTTTCAATGCACAGTACCGTTGCTTCTTCAATGCACGTTCTGGCTTGGCTCATTCTGATTCTGCTTCGCTGCTGATGAACTAATTTGATTCTGTATCAGAGTATTTCACGCGCAGTTCTGTTCATCAAGCTTCAGCATGTGCAAGCGTTGATCTTCTGATCTTGACGTTCTGATTCAGCAACTTCTGATGCTGGTGTGCAAACTCATATTCTGATGCTGAGAACGTGATCTTGCTTATTTTAATCAGCATATCTGCAAGTCAGAGCATAGTAATTTTAAGTAGCATATAATTCAATCATGAAATATTTAACTACTATATCTTTTCACTTTGTTATCATCAAAACTTAATTATAGGGTACTAGATTCAAACATTGTTCTAACAATCTCCCCCTTTTTGATGATGACAAAAACTAGATATTTTAAATAAAAACTAACGTGAAAAGTTATCAGATCTATGTATCAGAATAAGAAGTACGGAGAAGTCAGAGTTAAGAGATACTCCCCCTGAGTTTGTTACTTCCTTTTGATATGTGTGTTCTTCAGAGTCAGATCTTTTTCTATCTTTGAGCATCAGATTATAAGTCTTTGACTTATCAGAGAGCAGAGCTTCAGAGCTTTTCCTGTCAGAGCTTTGCTTCGGATCAGAGTGTTAGGTCGATCAGATCTTCATATATCAGAACTTCATATTTGATCAGAGCAACATGAGCTTCTACATTTTTGATCAGAGCTTCTAGTCTTCATTGTGCCTGTAGACTTAAAGACAAAACAGAAAAACATTTCAAGTAATAGAGTTAGAATGTTTGAGAATTTCTGTCTAGTTAGCCGTTATTGATTTTAAATATCATTCTTGTTCTCCCCCTTTTTGTCAGCAATCAAAAAGTGCTGGTGATGTGCTAAAATGATTTAGATCAGAAAAACTAATAATATTAAAGATAGTTCAGAATTAGAGCAAAATAGCATTACAAACCATAGTCAAAACATAGTCAAAAGTACATCAGAAAATGAAGAAAATATAGAGAATGTCATGCATGAAAAAAAATTTTAAGGTTGTGGGGGCATGCGTGAGAACAGGCTTTCCAGCATTGCCTGAATCTTTTCAGAAGTTGCATTCTGCTTCTGAACCATGGTGACAACAGTATCAATCTTGCTGTCCTGGACATTCATTCTTGCTTCCATCTTCTGATTATTCTCATCCATCCGCTGCTGTAGACGCAAGTCATTCAGCCTTAATTCTTCCAGAGCCTGCCTGTCCAAGGCAGCTTGAGAATTTTCAGCAGGAGGAAGCTTCTCAGAACTTTCAGCTACATCTTCTGCTGGATTTTCTTCTTGAAGAGTCTTGTCTTCTTCTGCTGGTTCCACCTGTGCAGCTTGTTCTTTCTCAGACCACGATTCAGAGTCCAGAGGGAGCACAACTTCTTGAGGCAGCTGACTCTCAACTTCCTTCAGCAGCTTGCTAAAGTTCTGTTGAGCCTGCTCATAGTTGACGTCCTGCAGCTTGAGTGCTTCAGCACGAACCCATACTCTGAACTGTGACCAGAGCTGATCAGAAGCAGCTGGGTCGATCATCCCCGGACAAACTTGCTTCAGCGAAGTAATCCACTGCAGCATACCTGTTTCAAAGTCCAAAATACCAGAGCCAACATCTAATTGCTTTGGTTTGGGAATGGCCAATTTGTGTCTTAAATCAGCAAGACGTTCAAGACTTGTTAAGTCAATGAATGTTCTGCTGGGGTTTTCAGATGATTGGTTTTCAGAGGTGTGCTGAGGTGCTGTTTGTTTTGGTGGATGGTTATCAGAGTCAGAGGATATGTCTATTGGAGTGGTTGGAGTTTTTGGAGGTGTTGATTCCTCTGATGATGGTAACTGGGGTGTGATAATGGTGGTTCCACATGGCAACTGGATTGCCAGCGGTGAAGGTTGAGGTGAGTGGGGATCAGAATGATGAGGAGATGGGGTTTCATAGCGATGAAACTCTGTTTGAGGTGAGGGAGGATTATTTTCTGGTTGAGGAGGTGGAACTTCTGATTGTTCAGGGATCAGAGGTTCTTCTGTGATAGGTTGTTGTTGTTCTGGTTCTGGTTGTGGTTCTGGTTGAATTTCTGGTTCAGGTTGTGGAGGAGGGATATTGGGTGGTTCAGAGTGAGGTTGAACAGAAGCATGTTCACGCTCAATGTCAGCTAGCACGCTATCAAGTGCTGATGTTGTTGAAACAGTTGGTTGTTGTTTGGTAATTTTGAGAGGAATTTTAATTCTGGTTCTTCTGAGTTGTAAGGCCTCAGAAGGGTCTTCTGGTATGTTTTCATCAATAGTGGGGATTGGAATGGAAATTCTGTGAGAGGTTTGGGGTGGAGCAACAGATGATGGAATAGTAGTTGAAATTGAAATAGGAGCAGCAGATGGATTACCTCGTTTCTTTGGAGTCTGGTGAGATGATCCTTCTGCTTTCCTCTTCTTTGACTTCTTCTGAGTCACTTCAGGTTGAACTTGACTCAGGTCTTTGATCTTCAGCCTAGAACCTGCAACGTCTGCCTTGGGAGAATCTGGATACTTGGCAACCATATCAGGGTGAGATTCCATCTCAGAAAATCTTGGAAAATCACTCAGAGGCACTCTTCTTCTGGAGATGTCAGCAGTTGAAGAAGCTCTGGGTTCCTTCCTGATATTGTCTATCAGCTTCATCTTTTTCAGATTCTTGGCATTCAGCGGTTTTCCAACAGTTGGTTCAAAATTGCCCAGTACTTTAGCTTCGCTCAGATAATCTATCAGCTTATTCTCTGTCAGAATATCTGATATGAGCCTCCCAAAAGGTATCCAGTCTCTTTTCGTCCTTTCTTCTTCTCTAGTCTCTTTCACACTAGTCTTCAGATGATTGAACAGGAAGTGTGCCAAATTGATCTTCACCCTCTGATTAATAAAGTAGATCAGAAATTGCTGATCCACGTTTATATAGTCAGGAGAGCTTGTTGGCTTCCTGTGATTGAAACAACCTAGGACAATCTTGGCCCACACTCTGCAGTGATCCTTCAGATCCTTGATTTTGCTGCTGGGAAAACCAAGAGTGAAGATGCAGTTTGCTACCACACCAATATCAGGGCACCTATCAGCCATGTCCACACAACGGACTCCACCACCACTCTGACCTATTAACCTGGCAATGAGGTCTTCAGAAATTATTATCTTCTTCCCCATGACAGAAGAGATAACTAGATGCTTATCAATCTTGGCATGAATCCAAAATTCTTTGACAAGCTCTGGGAAGGTTGGTCCAACCAATCTATCAAAGTACCTCTCCCACTTCTGAGCTTTGACTTCAGCAGATAGGTCAAATCCATTATCCTTCAAACTTTCGAAATCGATGATTAATTCAGAGAGAACCTCAAGATTCTTAACCGGTGTGAGAAGAGTTCTGGTAGGCGCTTGATATTGCTCAGAGGTTTCTTTCTTCTGATTTCCTGCAGAAATGCTGGAGGATGCCATTGTTCTCACACAAAAAGCTTGAGAGTGATTTGAGAAAAGCTAGGGTTTTGAAGGAGATATGCAGAAAAATTCTTAAGAGATTATGAATAAGCGTAAAGAATAAACATGAAGAGTAATGTGCTTAAATAGGATTTTCAAAAATTATTTTGAAAAATAAAACGTTTTTAAGAGAGAGAAAAAAAATAATGATTGCAATTAACAAGCGTGATTACTTTTGCATTTAATGCTTGCTGATTTTGGGGGATTTGAGAAAGATACTTAAAAACGGTTACCAGACATGTGTCTCAATGCACCCAATCAGCGCTTTCCTTTCTCAGAGGCGTGCACGCGTTCTGCTTCAGGGATTTGCTGATGATTGGATGACACTTGTTTGATGTAGTGATCAGCACGTCTGTATTTGAGATTAGACTCTCAGATCTTTAGACTTGCCTCTGATACAATCTGCATGTTCTAACTTTCTGAGACAAAGATTGATCAGAAGTTCACAGTAATATAATTACATTCTGAAAGATAAAAATATGGAATTAAAGCATTTTCATTCTGGGCATACTTTCATGCTGAGATGTTTCAGAATGAAATTAAACCTATCTTCTGAAAGGGGTTTTGTAAAGATATCAGCCCATTGATGGTCTGTATCTATAAATTTCAAGTTTAAAATGCCTTTCTGAATATAGTCCCTAATGAAATGATGTTTTATTTCTATATGCTTAGCTCTAGAATGTAAAATAGGATTCTTACTCAAGCAAATAGCAGAAGTATTATCACAAAGAATAGGAATGTTACTCTCAAAAATCTGGAAGTCTTCAAGCTGACTTTTCATCCAGAGCATCTGTGTGCTACATCCAGCTGCTGCTATGTACTCAGCTTCTGCTGTTGACAGAGCAATAGTTGATTGCCTTTTGCTGGACCACGAGATCAGATTTTCTCCCAGAAACTGGCAGCTTCCAGAAGTACTTTTGCGTTCCACTCTGTCTCCAGCAAAATCAGCGTCGCAGTAGCCTACTAAACTGTAATCACTAGATTTTCTATAAAACAGACCCAGATTAGTAGTACCTTTCAGATACTTGAAAATTCGCTTAACAGCTGTTAAGTGAGATTCTCTAGGATCTGATTGGAATCTAGCACAAATACATACACTGAATAGAATATCAGGTCTTGAAGCAGTCAGATAAAGGAGAGAACCAATCATACCTCTGTAGACCTTCTGTTCTACGCTTTTGCTTACCTCTTCTCTTTCCAGAATGCACGTTGGATGCATTGGAATCTTTGATGGCTTACATTCTGAGAGGTCAAATTTCTTCAGAAGATCTCTGATGTATTTGCTCTGATGAATGTAAGTTCCCTCTGGAGTTTGATTGATCTGAATTCCTAAAAAGAACTTCAGTTCCCCCATGAGGCTCATCTCAAATTCTGCCTGCATACACTTAGCAAATTTTCTTCCAAGAGAAGGATTAGTAGAACCAAAGATTATATCATCAACATAAATTTGACAGACTAAAATGTCACTCTTAACTGTTTTACAGAATAGAGTGGTGTCCACTTTCCCTCTGGTGAACTCATTTTCAAGCAGAAAGTTACTTAGCCTTTCATACCAAGCTCTGGGAGCTTGTTTCAGACCATACAGTGACTTTTTCAGTTTGAAAACATGTTCTGGATGTTTAGTATTTTCAAAACCTGGGGGTTGGTGAACATACACTTCTTCTTCTATATAACCATTTAAGAATGCACTTTTGACATCCATCTGATACAGAGTGATGCCTCTATTAACAGCAAATGAGATTAAGAGTCTGATAGATTCTAACCTGGCGACTGGGGCAAAGGTTTCTGTATAGTCTATCCCCTCTTGCTGACTATAACCTTGTGCAACCAGTCGTGCCTTGTTTCTGACGACTTCACCTTGTTCATTGAGCTTGTTTCTGAACACCCATCTTGTTCCAATGACGTTGAATCCTTTTGGTCTTGGAACGAGATCCCAAACGTCGTTTCTGGTGAATTGATTCAGCTCTTCTTGCATTGCCAGAATCCAGTCATTGTCCAGAAGTGCTTCATCAATAGAAGAAGGTTCAATCAGAGACACAAGTCCCATCAGAGTTTCTTCAGAGTTTCTGAAGCTTGCTCTTGTTCTGATTGGATCTTCCTTTCTTCCTAGGATAGTCTCTTCTGGGTGATCCAAACTGCTTCTGGGTAATCTCTTCTGAGGTTGATCAGCAGCAGTTGTAGGATTTCTAGCATTGCTTCTTTCAGACGTTGAAGGAATGTCTGTGTTGAGAGCTTCTGATGACCTGTCTTCAGAACCTGCAAATTCAATTTCTATACCTGCAAGATTTTCATTCTGCTTTGACTTTTCAGAGTCAAGCTTGTCATCAAAACGAACACTGATTGATTCTTCCACAATCTGTGTTTCTGTATTGTATACTCTGTACCCTCTTGAGCGTTCAGAGTATCCTAACATAATACACTTCTGTGCCTTAGAATCAAACTTGTTCAAATAATTCTTAGTATTTAACATATAGCAAGTACATCCAAATGGATGAAAGTACGAAATGTTGGGCTTTCTGTTCTTCCACAATTCATATGGAGTCTTTTCCAGAATAGGTCTTATTGAGATTCTATTCTGAATGTAGCACGCTGTGTTTATTGCCTCTGCCCAGAAAGTCTTAGCAACGTTTGTCTCGTTGATCATGGTTCTGGCCATTTCTTGCAATGTTCTGTTCTTTCGTTCTACAACTCCATTTTGTTGAGGAGTTCTAGGACAAGAGAAATCATGCAGAATGCCTTTGTCATTGAAGAATGACTCAAAATCTTTATTTTCAAATTCTCCACCATGATCACTTCTGACTTTAACGATTCTAAGATCTTTTTCATTCTGAACTTGGTTACAGAAGGTAACAAACACAGAGTGTGACTCGTCCTTGTGTCTTAAGAACTTTACCCATGTCCATCTGCTATAGTCATCTACGATTACTAACCCATACTTCTTGCCACTGACAGAAGCAGTTTTAACTGGTCCAAATAAGTCAATGTGCAGAAGTTCTAATGGCTTAGAGGTAGAAACAACATTTTTGGATTTAAAAGAAGGTTTTGCAAATTTGCCTTTCTGACATGCTTCACACAGAGCATCTGAATTGAACTTCAAATTTGGAAGTCCTCTGACCAGATTGAGTTTGTTAATCTGAGATATTCTTCTCATACTAACATGTCCCAATCTTCTGTGCCAGATCCATTGCTCGTTGTTAACAGACAGAAGACATTTTACGTTCTGACTCTTAAGTTCAGAAAGTTTGATTTTGTAAATGTTGTTTTTCCTCTTACCATTAAATAGGATAGTCCCATCTTTCTGACTAACAGCTTTACATGATTTTTGATTAAAGATTATATCATAACCGTTATCACTTAATTGACTTATGGATAACAGGTTATGCATCAATCCATCAACAAGCAGAACATTATTAATAGAGGGAAGATTTCCGTTACCTACAGTTCCAGAGCCAATTATCTTTCCCTTCTGATTGCCTCCAAAGCCAACGTGGCCTCCAGGCTTAAGTTCCAGGCTTTGGAACATATGCCTTCTTCCCGTCATGTGACGTGAGCAGCCAGAGTCCAGGTACCATGATTGGTGTTTCTGACTTGCTGCTAAAGATATCTGCAACATGTATTATTTTATCCTTAGGTACCCAGATCTTCTTGGGTCCTGATTTGTTAGTTTTACCAAAACTCTGGTTGAATTTTGGTTTCACAAAGTGATTACTACTAGTATATTTGATGTCATGTGTGTGACCATACACAAAGTGTGAATTTAGAGGAGTGTATTTAATTGTTAAATCCATGACATTTTTGGGTGTAGGAACCTTACCTAGGTATCCTATTCCTTTCCTGCCGTTTCCGCTAACTCCATAGATCATTGAAGCCATTCTGCTTCTATCTATGCTTTTAGCAAGGAACTTATGGAAACTATGATCATACTCCTTGATGATCTCATCAGCGTTGCTGGGAGTTTCAGAAATTGGTACCTTCTGAGAGTTTTGTAAAGAGTTTTCTAATTTTAAAATTTTATCTCTCAGCTCAGAGTTTTCCAATTTGAGACTCTCAGACTTATTAGAGTCAGATTCAAGAGTCCTTTTCAGGTCTCTGAATTTAGCTCTAATCTGCTGATAACGTTCCAGAATTTCATTTAGGCTTTCAGCAAGTTCAGCCTTTGTAAAATTAACAGCGAAGTTAGGGAATACCTCTTCTGTGTCTGATTCTGAGTCTGAGTCAGAAGCTTCACTGTCATCTGGAATGTTAGCCATAAGCGCTATGTTCGCCCTTTCATCATCTGATTCTGAGTCAGCTTCAGACGAGTCAGAGTCATCCCATGTGGCCATGAGACTTTTCTTCTTCTCTCTTCCAAACTTCCTTTTTGGCTTTTCCCTCTGAAGCTTTGGGCAGTCGCTCTTGTAGTGACCTTGCTCATTGCACTCGTAGCAGATGATGTCTTTTGTATTTGGCTTCTTGCTACCTGAGGAGCCTTCAGATCTTCTGTATCCAGAGGAAGAATCTGTTCTTCTGTATCTGGAGGAAGACTCGTTCTGATCAGATCTTCTGGGATTCCTGAATTTCTTTTGTCTTTGCTTCCACAGTTGATTTACTCTTCTGGAGAGAAGAGAAAGCTCGTCTTCTTCTGATGAGGATCCATCAGATGTTTCTTCAACTGCCTGCAAAACTTTAGATTCAGATTTTCTGTTAGATTTTAAAGCTATAGGCTTACCTTGCTTCTGAGGCTCGTCAGCTTCCAGCTCTATCTCATGACTTCTGAGGGAGCTTATAAGTTCCTCCAGAGTGATTTTGTTGAGATCTTTCGCCAGCTTCAGAGCAGTAACCATAGGCCTCCACTGCTTGGGTAAACTTCTGATTATCTTCTTGACATGGTCAGCAGTAGAGTACCCCTTGTCCAGAACTTTGAGACCAGCTACCAGAATCTGGAATCTGGAGAACATAGTTTCAATGGATTCAGATTCTTCCATTTTAAACGCCTCATACTTCTGAATGAGCGCCAGAGCCTTTGTTTCCTTGACTTGGACGTTGCCCTCATGCGTCATTCTGAGAGAATCAAAGATGTTCTTAGTTGTGTCTCTGTTGGAGATCTTCTCATACTCAGTATAGGAGATAGCACTGAGGAGGATGGTTCTGGCCTTATGGTGATTCTTGAAATCACGCTTTTGTTGATCAGTCATTGATTTTCTATCAATCTTCTGACCAGTTGCATTAACAGGGTGCGTGTATCCATCTGTCACCATATCCCACAGATCAGCATCATGTGCTAGAAAGAAGCTTTCAATTCTGTCTTTCCAGTAGTCAAAGTTTTCTCCATCAAAGACTGGAGGTTTGCCGCTGAATCTGTCTCTATCCTCATTGTTGTCATTGCTGAAATGAGAGTTGTTTCCTGCCATAGTGTTTTTCTGACGCTGGATCTTTTACTGACACGGTTAAGTGTTTTAGCTCAGAACCAGGAGCTCTGATGCCAATTGAAGGGGTGAAAAACACAAGAAGGGGGGGTTGAATTGTAAAACTGGAAACTTTAAAGCAAATGACAAGGTATTTTTATCCTGGTTCGTTTGATCTCAAACTACTCCAGTCCACCCGTTCAAGGTGATTTCGCCTCTCTCCAACGAGGTCTTAATTCACTATATTCAACTGAATACAAATCTGCTTTAGCAACTGCTAAAACCTTCTTGATTCAAACCACAATCCGGTTTGTCAAGGCAACACTTTCTTACAAAGGAATGAACAAGTGTGTATGAATGTTTTCTACAAAAACTATATCACAACTGTGATGTTTACACAAATGAAGCTTAGAATACTAAGATGCTAAACGCTAATAGAGTATCAGAGTTTGGTGGTTTAGCAAAACTTGTAGAGTTAAGATTACTGTTCAGCTTTTTGCGTGTAGAGAGTTTGGAAGCATTAGCCGTGATAATCTTCAAAGCTTGGTTTATATAGCACTTGAGAAGATGAACGTTGAAGCAAATATTCTTGATTCAATGCTATTAACAAGCTTTCCTTTCTGAGCAGATCTTGTCTAGAATGATGCCGTTGGTATTGATTAGCTTTCAATGCACAGTACCGTTGCTTCTTCAATGCACGTTCTGGCTTGGCTCATTCTGATTCTGCTTCGCTGCTGATGAACTAATTTGATTCTGTATCAGAGTATTTCACGCGCAGTTCTGTTCATCAAGCTTCAGCATGTGCAAGCGTTGATCTTCTGATCTTGACGTTCTGATTCAGCAACTTCTGATGCTGGTGTGCAAACTCATATTCTGATGCTGAGAACGTGATCTTGCTTATTTTAATCAGCATATCTGCAAGTCAGAGCATAGTAATTTTAAGTAGCATATAATTCAATCATGAAATATTTAACTACTATATCTTTTCACTTTGTTATCATCAAAACTTAATTATAGGGTACTAGATTCAAACATTGTTCTAACAAATGATGGTAACATTCTCCGAGGATCAGGGACACCAATGAATGCTTGAATGTGTAAGAGTCATTAACCTTTGAGACCATCTCAAACCTTATTCATTCTTCAAGACGGATCGGGGTAGGTGCTAAATAAACCACCTAGCCAAAAGAGGTGTGCAACATAGAAGGGTTCCTCTCCTCTTTATAGTGTGCGTATGCAACGAATGTATGATATCTCCAAGCAGAGTAGGTACTGGATTATGTGACAGGAAAATCTTAACGGCATTCACGTCTATGAGCTGGTCCGAATTAGGAAACATTACCAAACCATAGATGAGAAAGGCTAACACCTCTTCAAAAGCTTGTAAGTCCAAGGTATCCCAGAAATGATGAGCTTTCTCAAACAAGAACTTAGCCAAAAAAACCTTTGACACCTCTCCTGGTTTCCCAATTTGCTACTACGTCAGACCGTTGTAAGGACAAAGCTTTGGCAATATCTTCAGGTTTATGGTCTCTTTCCATACCATTGAAAGGTGCCTCATTAAGTATAGGAACCCCCAACAGCAGATAAAACTCCCTCATAGTAGGCACTAACTGGTAATTCAGAAAAGTGAAGCAGTGATGTAGAGGGTCAAAGAACTGAAAGAGCACTTTTAACATTTCTTCATCAGGGTTTGAAGTGACCAAGATTAGAAGCCTACCATGTCTTTCTATGAATGGAGAGCTTTCGGGAACCCTTGATGCCAAATCCTTAAGCTGAGGAGGTACTTTTACCAGACTGATTTGGATAGTGAATCTACGGGCGAGACCTATATCCTACAAAACAAGACAAAAATAAACCCTAAGAATCCTTGAAATGGTTAGTATGACATGCTATGTTATGATGTCATGATTATGCTCAGATATAGCAGATATAGTAAGCACAAGCAAATCACACAAAGACCTTAGGTTTAAGGCTTGCATGGATTTTAAGGTGATACCCTCTTGAAGTTGGGTTGGTTCAACTTGTCCTAAACATAGTAATCGGGTTCTAAGGGATCTCAATATCACCGGTCTTTCCCCCAATTCTCGTTCCGATAGACAATTGACTTGCCACCAAAAAAAATTCAAGGGTCAAACCTCAATGAGTGTAGTATCGAGTATCAACCGACTTTGGGTTTACATCAAAGAGAGCTATCTCACTACGTCCTAAAAGCCAAGTTGGTCAATTAAGGTGCTAAAGTCAGTTCATGCTTTATGACATCACGCAGCGGCCCCGTATTCTCCTTGATTACTCAAGGGCTACCGGTACAAACCAAAGTACCACATCAACGTAGCTACTGTTTCAACCGTGTCGGTATACCCCGCACAGTTCCCTCACAGTTTATTGCTACTTACCTAAGAAAGGTGCCCCAAATCCGGGTGTAGGATCAATGCAAACCCAAACAAGGAACCATAATGTAAAGCATGCAAGTCAAACAAGGAAAGCAAATAAATGTGATTTAGCCCTAAGGTAACCCCACTTTTATAAAATCCCCAGCAGAGTCGCCAGTTCTGTAACGCGGTGGGAGAACTGACTTGGTTGTTTTGCATTTTATCGCAAATGTTGCGGTTTAGCAAGAGTCGCCAGCGACTTTTCTTTTATCCAAAAGGAAAGGCTGAAAAGAACAGGAAAGACCTTTGAGATATTTTCTTGAGTTCGGGGAGTACATTATGAAAAGGGAAGGTATTAGCACCCTTTTCATCCATGGTTTTCCATGGGCTCTTAGTTACTTGCTAGATCACTTGCTTTTGTTTGAAAATATGCTTTGTGTGGTTTTTGAAAGTATTTTGAAAAGGGGCCATCGTTTAGGCAAACTTTGTAATGATTCTCGTTCGTAAGAATGTATACAAAGTGTTGATCTTTTGAAAATGTTTTTCAAGTTTGAAAGGTGTTTTTGAAAGTGTTGGTGTTTATTTTGAAAATAGAAAGGATGTTTTGGTTTTGAATTTGAGCAAGCAACTAGGAGTAATCTACCTACTCAAAAGTCTTTCATATTTATTTCCTCTTTCCTTTGACATTATTATCTTACCATTGACTTGGTAAGTAACCCTATCTTTGGATGTAAAAGGGATGGGCAAGGGTCATCGTATAGCCATGATTAGCAATATTGTAAGATATCTTAGCATTTTTTTTAGGGACTAAGATCATTTTTAAAGGCAACATGGATAGCGTCATTGAGGGACTATGATCTTGTATTTTTTTGATTGTTTTTGCTAAGATACCTCACATGCATAATATGGCCATTTTTATAAGGCAACAAAGTGGATTTACCCTAAGGGTGCATGTGTGCAAGTGTATTGATTTACATGCTTGATTTGTCTTGATTAGGATTTTCTAAACATTGGTTTTAATATTTCTATACAAACCCTAATTACTAGCATTTGTATATAAAGCATTTAAATTGCAGAAAATAAAAATACTAAGCTATTACATCATTTAGGGGAGGGGTGTACAACTTTACAAATGGGAATTTGCAGGAAATTAAAACCCTAATTATCTATTACAACCATATTGAATTTGAATAAATGTACAAAAATAAAGATCAAAATGCAAGAATATAAAATGTAAAAAGAAATGTGATTTTTGTTTGGTTTTCATGGAAAGGGTTTTTTGACCTAATAATTAAAAATAAAATAATTAACTAAAAATAAGAAAGATTAAGACTAAGTTAGTAAAATAAATTAACTTAAAGAAAACAAATTTTTAGGTTTTTTTGTGAATTTAATTAGTAAATAAAATTAATCAAATAAAAATCCTAAGTTTTAAATTGATTTTAATTTATAAGAAAAATATAATAATATAATGACCAAAACTAAATTATCTAAGTATTTAAAAAAAGTAAATTAAATTATTTAAAGGAAATTTTTTTGTTCTTTTGCTTTTATGAAGAAAAATAAACTAAATAAATAAAAATAATAAAATATAAATATTTTTGGATTTTTTACTTATGAAAATAATAATAATAATAATAATAATAATAATAATAATAATAATAATAATAATAATAATGTTAATAATAATAGTAAAAAATGAAATAAAAATAAAATAAAAATAATAAATTCAGGGAGATTAAAATTGAATTTTAGAGGTTTGTTAGAAAAACGGTTTTTGAATCTGACCTAATTGATGTTTTTGTGTGGAAGTCAGAAAAATAAAATAAAAAGTACATATGGGTTGCCTGATATGAGCAAACACGAGGGGGGGGGGGGGGGGGGGGGTATTAGTGAGTAAGAATGCAAAGCCCAGGAGGGAAAGCCCAAAGCGCTTCCTGTAACAAAAAATGTCAAAACAAATGTGAAAAAATGCAAAAGGCAGCGTGCTAGGTGTTGAACCCACGACCTCTTGGTTACCAGCGCGTTGCCTTACCACTGGGGTGGCTATGCATCCGTTAATATAACTGAAATGATAAATATATAATATAAAACAAGTCCTGAATACACTTCATCTTCAACCTCCAGCCAAACCACCTGTATCTTCACCATTTCTCAACCATTCTTAAAACTTCCAACATCAAACTTGTTAGAAATTTTCTCACGATTCTGAATATGTAAATAACTTAAGCTAATTCTCAAAAATGAACATGAATTCCTAATGATACCAAATCCTGACCTAAATATTTTCAGAGGTTCAAATTCAAAATTCTAACTACTCAAGCAACAATAATGAAATCTAAGGACATGGTTAGCTTCAGGACAAGGATATCTGCATTTCTTATTCACAATTAAATTGTTAATGATGCTTGTATGAAGAGTTCAAAAGTCAGAAAAATCACCTTGCAAGAGGGTATCGTGTTTTGAGTTTGAGCAGCTTTTGATGAGTTCCAGTGATTGGGTTAGCTTCCTCAAGTTCCCGGGAAGCTAATGTGATGCTTGGCTTGAGCTGAAAGTGGTTGAGGAGCTCTGGATAAGTCAACATATAAGGTGCTGTTTTTGAAAATGGTGGTTGGTGATGGAGGTGTTACAGTCGTCTTGCGCGTGTTGGAATTGTTTGTATATGTTATTTGGAAGCTTTTGAAAGTAAAAGGCCAAGAAACGCACGAGCAAATTTAGAGATTGGATTCAAAACTCAGAAATGGCAAGTTTTGAGATGTTTTTGGTGGTTATGTGATTTAGGGGGTTTCAGGGCTTGAGCATGCGTGTTTTATTGCAAATGACTTGTGTATATATAAGCAAAAGGTTGGAAATGTTTTTGCACAAAGGATTTCTGAGTTATAGGGTTATGGCTAGGTTGCTTGATTTTGAAGAAAAGTGAGAAATGTAGTTTCAAGGTAGAAAGTACAAGCATGTAGAGTGGTTGCCAACTTTAAACAAACTTATCTGACTTTGTAGAGGAAGTTTGTGCAAAAGGAAAAAGTGCAAAGCTCAATGCAAGTTGACTTTGCATAAAGCTTGCTTTATGTAAATGGCAATGGTGCCTTTGTGCCATTAATGGAAAATTGTCTTGGATAAAGCTTGAATCAAATGGATAATAGCTCAAAAGAAAGTGTAATCTTCTGAATAGGGAGAGATCTTGAGTTTTATAGGCCTACAAAGCAAGATTGTACAGTATAGGTTTGAGATTTGAATTTTGTTCATCACAAAATGACCTATAATTTCAGTTTGGAAACCCTAACTTCCTCTCTTCGATTCTCCTTGATCAAGAATGATCTCAAGGAGTTATTAGACATTTTAGAAAGCTTGTAATGTGATCTAAAACCCCTCTTTGAATCACTTTTGAAAATTACCCTTGGAACTATATGAAAAATTACCATGAAGTTAGGTCAAAATCATGCCTAAACTAGGGCAAAATTTTCACTAAGTGTTTTGTTTCATGACCATGACTTCATGGATTAATAACTTGAGATCCAAGAATTTCTAGGAGAAGTTTTGTAAAGAAATGTTTTATATCTCATTGAAATCTACAACTTTCATGTTGAAAGTTTCTTTTTAATCATCTTGCATCATAGTGAAAAATTGGCTTAAAGTTGTGAAAAAATATGAAGTTTTCAACACTTAGAAAATTTTCTAAGTTTGGAAACTTTGACTTTTCAAAATGAAATCTTGATTTTTTGATTTCTTGATTAATAAGTTTCATATTTTGACATGTCTTGATGAATTGTAATCTTTGACACTTGATTTTGACCAAAAAGTCAAAGTTTGACTTTTCAGTGTACAGTTGACTTTTGATCAGTTGACTGTAAATCAACTATCAATCAATTGATCTTGAGAAATGTTTTGAGTCATGCCATTAGGTCAAAGTGATTCAATTGAATTATTAATATCATGTCTCAAACCAATTAACCATTTGCTAGGCCAAAAATCAGAAATTTCCATCTCCCAGTCAAAACCCTAATTTTGACCATTTTGCCCTTTTGATTATCTGATCAAATTTCTTGAGGAATTATGGTCCAAACTTGATCAAATGACATATATGAGTTCACAATGTTGATATGGATCAAAAATTATGAATTCTGACTGTAAATTGGTCACATTTGACTTTTTCCCCTATACAGTTGATTTTTAGGTCAACTGGTCAATTGATTGAGCAAAAATGTGATTCAAGACTTGAAACTTGACATGAGTACTCTTGAGGGTCCATAATGATCTATGAAAGTCATATTAGGCATTAAAAGTTCAAATATACTTGTGCAATCTTAAACCCTAATTTCAGTCATTGGTGCTTAAGGAGATGTCTTGAGCTGATCAACGCTTGTGCAGTCTTGAATGAGAGGGAAAATTTTGGGGTACAACAACTATGGTATTCGATGTGGCTTCCAACGCCTTAGGTAACGGAATTGGAATTGTGATCATCTCTCTTGAAGTTTTCCACACTCCTTTCACCGCCAGACTATGCTTCGACTGCACAAACAATATGGCTGAATATGAAGCGTGCATCTTGGGTTTGAAAGTTGTCATTGATCTGAGGATCAAGCACTTGAATGTGTTTGTGGATTCTGCTCTAGTGATTAGCCAATTAAAAGGAGATTGGGATACTAAGCACCTTAATCTCATCCCTTACAAGGAACTTGTGCTATCCCTGATTCCCTGCTTCGAAGAGATCACTTTTGAGCACTTCCCTAGGGAAGAAAATCAGTTGGCTGACACTTTGGCAACCATGTCTTCAATGTTCAAGGTCATATGGGATAATGAGGCCCCTATGATTATAATTGAGAGATTTGACGAACCTGCACATTGTTGTGAGCTTGACACTAACATGGAAAAGCCATGGTACCATAAGGTGATGAGGTATCTTGAAGCACAAGAGTATCCTGAGGGAGCATCCATCAATGACAGAAAGTTCTTACAAATATTTTCAGCCAAATTCTTCCTAAGCAACAGAATATTGTACAAACGCAACAGTGACTCCACTCTACTCCGGTGCATGGATAAGAAGGAGGCAGAGGAAATCATGGAAGACATGCACGATGGACTCTTTAGTACTCACTAAAGTGGACATGCAATGGCCAAGAAGATCTTGAGAGATGGTTACTATTGGTCAACGATGGAGACTGATTGCCATCAACACTCTAGGACTTGTCATAAATTCCAAATCTATGCTGACAAGGTCCATGTGCCTCATATCCCTCTGAACGCCATGACCGCTCCGTAGCCATTTGCAATGTGGGGCATTGATATGATTGGAGAAATCAAGCCCACAACTTCCAATGGACATCGCTTCATTCTTGTCCCTATCGACTATTTCACCAAATGGGTCGAAGCCGCCTCATTTGCCTTAGTCACCAAGAATGTGGTAGCCAGATTCATCAGACACAGCCTCATTTGCCGATATGGTATCCCCGAAAGGATTATCACCGACAATGGGACTAACCTCAACAATGCTATGATTACTAAGCTTTGCACTAAGTTTAAGATCAAGCATCACAATTCTTCTCCATATAGACCGAAAATGAATGGCGCAGTCGAAGCGGCCAACAAAAATATCAAGAAGATTGTGCAGAAAATGGTAGTAACCTATAAGGATTGGCATTAGATGTTGTTGTTTGCTCTACATGGATACCGTACTTCAGCTAGAACATCAACTGGGGCAGTTCCCTTTTCTCTAGTCTATAGCATGGAAGTTTTTTTTCCAATGGAAGTTCAGATTCCCTCGCTGAGGATTATGAATGAGGCAGACTTAGGCGAAGACGAGTGGATTCAAACGAGATTGGATCAGCTGAACTTGATCGACGAAAAACGATTGGCTGCTGTTTGTCACGGTCAGACGTACCAAAAACGGATGATCAAGTCTTTCAACAAAAAGATCAAGCCTCGAGTATATCAAGATGGTGACTTGGTGATAAAACGCATCATTCTACCACAAGGCGACTCCGGGGGAAAATGGACTCCCACCTACAAAGGGCCATTTGTTGTCAAGAGAGTTTTCTCTGGCGGTGCCATGATGCTGACTACCATGGATGGTGAAGACTTCCCACATCCCATAAACGTGGACATGGTTAAAAAATACTACGCATAAGAGACCCTCTAGGTTGATACACCTAGGAAAAATAAGGGCATCCCGGCAAACCAAAACGTTTGGGAAAAATTAGAGATATATGCAAAAGATTGTACACCCGACAAGTTGAAAACCCGAAAAGGCGACTTGGGAAAAAATGGGTATCCTGGTGGGATGAAAACCTGAAAGGGCAGTCCAGGCAAAAGTTAAGGATTGAAAGCGTATGACTATGTCCCGTGTAATCACCACAATCGACTTTATTACCAAGGTCCGAGTTCAAACGATCCAAGATCAATACAATCAACTTCTGTCAACGAAAAGGGGCATTCAAAGACATTGGGGAAATAGTAGAGTCGGAAGGCAATGAGATCATTTCACATGGATATTTGTTGTTGTTTTCAATTTTGTTTTCCTTTCGACGATTTCCTCTTACTAGGATCTCTGTCTCTCTATACAAAAACGCATATTCATGGGTGTTGTACCCCAAAATTTGCCCTCTCATGTTTTCAAAGGTCTTCCCTTACATGGTTGGTCACAAACCCTTGCCTAAGGAAAAAGAAAATTTTTGAGTGGTGCTTTAAGTACCATTCGATTGGCATTCTGAAAGACACTTCGATTGGTATTCTGAAGGAGCCTTTCGATTGGTATGGATAATTCCCTTCGATTGGCATTATGGCCAATCCTTTCGATTGACATTCCAAAAATGCTTCAATTGGCATTATGGACAAAGTACCTTTCAATTGGCCGGTTAACAAAGCCTTTCGATTGGAATTTTAATTAGTACCCTTCGATTGGTATCTAGACAAAGGTCCTTCGATTGGCCTGTTAACAAGGCCTTTCGATTAGCATATTAACAAGCACCTTTCGATCGGTATTGTAACAGTGTATTTCGATTGGAATTTTAACAAGTACCCTTTGATTGGTATATGGACAAATACCCTTCAATTGGCATTTCAAAAGGTCCTTGGACTGGAACTTCAGAGTGTCCTTCGACTGGAACTTCAGAGTTTCCCTTAATAAGAACATCAGAACGAAATGACCTTCGAATGGCATTTCAGTGCAGAGTTTCTCTTAATCTAAGATGCTCTGATGAAGGAAGCTCTGAACACTTCGAATCAGAACTTAGACTCATCACAAGGCCAAGGGCTGGTCGAAGTTGTCTAAAAGGGAATGTTCTAAATAGATTCGAATTGGACTTTGAAGCTGGCAAAGAAGCCAGATTCGAAGGAATGAAGTAGGTTGGCATGACTAAGCAAAAACACATATCCTAACCTGTCCAGGTTCACCCAAAGTTCACAATGGCATGTGTCCCTTGAAAATATAGAAATAATTAAATGCTGATTGTGGACTCAATTATTTGAATTAAAGGCCAGATTCTTGCCTTGTTTGCTCCCAACCCTACAAGAGCTAATTCGACCAGAGTGATTCTTTTCAAATCAAGCAGTCGAAGCAGAAGGAGTCTCAATCGAAGGGGATGTGACATCGAAGATGGATTAATTCGATTTGGGACTCTGAAGCTATCAAAGAGAGCAAATTCGAAGGGAAGTGGATCTCAAGGGGCAGGTCAGCTTTTGATATCCATCATATTGGAGGCCCAAACAACTCATGACAAGCTGGCAGTAACGCATGAAAATAGATTGGCACGTGATTGAATCAAATATAGCAAGTCTTTATGAAGAAATCAAATCAAATCTCTTCATCATAATAGACCAAGATTTGATACACAAATGTTGACCTAAATTCCTTTGTCTATATAAACCTCATGCTCACAAAGAAAAAAGGACGGAAAAAAATGCACAAAAACTTTGTGGAAACGGCCAGAACAGTTTTGCAAAAAAACTTGAAAAAGTGGTGATCGAATTTTGGTTTAGAGGTGAATTCAGACCAAAAGCAAAACGCAGCTCTCTTCCTTGCCATCCAGTGGAGCTATACCCATCAAAAGGAAGCCTTTTCATTGCCCATAACGCATTGTAAGTCTCCATGAACATTGCTCTGCACATAGAATCGTAACTCAGTTTTTTCTGCATCCTTGTGCCAAATCTCTTGCATATTCATACCGACCATTAAATTTCTAAGCAAACTGCATTATTTATTTTGATTTTTGTGGCCTCTAACCCACTATCCAGAACCTAGGGTTCTTGTGTATGTTTTTAGGCGTTTCGTGTGCAGGTTAAATTAAGGCCAATAATGGCCATGGATGAGTTCAGGGGAGTGAGACGAGTACATTGGTACTCTTAGATTCCATTTTTGTGACCTAGGGATGATTTTGGAAAGATCCTAGGAACCTTCCTGCGGATAAAAATCCGCAGGTAATCGAACCAGAGTTTCGGCGAAGAAGATGATACTGTGTCCTAATGAGATTGGCTCATTTGAATAATAGCGCGTTTTTCAGAGAATAATTGCTAGTTTGTTTTATAATATTTAATTGGTATCCCACTAACAGGTTAACATCATGGCTCAGTTGGTAGCGCATCGGTTGAATTGTCCAATGGGACCTGGGTTCGAATCCCAGGTCCCCCAAAACTTTGTTATCATTTTATTTCAGGCGTTCACATGCAGCACTTCAGGCAGGGAGCACCATATACCTCTAGATCTCAAAGGCTACGTGGTTACCAAGGCAGATCCAATGGCTAAGGATGGAGGTTCACCATGAACCTTGGTCAACAAACGCCCAGGCAATCTGAAAGTCAAACAAGGCTGATTGAATCTGGGCCTGGAATTGCTGAATCAACCTCCCTTCTAGGCCCAAACCCCCCTTTGGTTTATTCTTTCTCTTTTCTATATTTCTTTTGTTTAATTTGCGTTATTTTTACTTTTTAACCAATTAACCAATTAACCTTTCTTTATATAAAAAACCAGAAATCAAAAAAAAAATATTATTTTCATCATTAGTTTTATTATTTTTGTAAATAAACCATTAATTTATTTATTTAGTTTAAATAGGTTTAATGATAATATATTTTGCAATAAATTAAAATTGATTTAGAATTAGGTTTTTTATATTTTTACCATTCTCATTTTATTTCCTTAACTAAAATAAAACTCAAAAAATATTTTCTTTTTTTTAATTAATTAATTCCATTATTAATTTAGACTTTATTCTTAATTCAAAAAAGACCAAAAATATGTTTTATTTAATGAAAAAAAGGGTCAAAACCCTAAGACGCTTCGATTTAATTTTCTCGCGCGCGAATTATCTTTGATCTATATTTTGTAACTGCTTCGAGGATGTAATAATTTTTTAGGATTTTATTTATCGCTTTTATTTATTTTTTCACATTTAATTTCAAGGGTTTGTCTTTGGCGATGTAAATATCTGACGCCTTGTAATAGCTTAGTTTTATTTTCCGCAATTTATTTTCCGCAACCATTAACTGCTAGATGTTTGAATAATAGGCGATGCATGACAAGATTAACCTTTAATTTAAAATCAACCATAGCTCACCATAACATGTACAAAGATAATATAACTGAAAAACAATACACTCGCACATGCCACTCTTAGGGTACGCCTCACTTGGTTGCCTCGAACGTGGTCATTGAGTATAGGAAGTTTTAGAGGTCGTCCTTATGTCCAAAGATTATAAGTTGCCTCGAAATGGTTGCCTCGGAAAAATGATCTAAGACATTAGGGTTACCGCTAAGGCGTCCTAACATTGCTTTAGTGACCACACGTCCCTTAATCGAATTGACCCGAAAACTCCAACAACGATGCTACATACTCCTCAATGGTGGGATAACATTGTCTAAAGGACATTAGCACAGTTTAATTCCTTTTTAAGTAGGTAGATGTTCTTAAGTACTTGCTCCTTTTAAAACAAAACAAAACTTTTCGCACTTACACTCTCTTCAAAACAAAAACTCTTTTCAAACCCACAAACACAAAGAAAAGCAAATTTTTGAAACATAGTGAGCAAGTACCTAAGAGCCCGTGGATAACCACGGATAGAAAGGGTGCTAACACCTTCCCTTTCTATAATCTACCTCCCGAACCCGAGAAACAATATCAGAAAGGAATTTTTCTGTGCTTTTGTCCTTTCCTTGTTGGATAAAATAAAAGACGGTGGCGACTCTTGCTTACCGCGACATTTTGCGAAAACAAACGCAAACGCGAACCAGCATTCCAAAAATAGTCAGTTCTCATTCCCACCGATCACAGAACT
The DNA here is from genome assembly GCA_948472305.1 of Vicia faba. Lineage (NCBI taxonomy): Eukaryota > Viridiplantae > Streptophyta > Magnoliopsida > Fabales > Fabaceae > Vicia > Vicia faba. Next base: position 107,081 of record CATIWC010001770.1, read on the forward strand.
GGAGACTCTGTTGGGGACTATCTTTATAAGTGAGGTGTACCTTAGGATTAGATCACTTATGTTTTCAATTGTATGCTTTGTATGCTATAATTTTGTGGGCTTGTATCAGAGTTCTATAGATCCTAACCCGGATCTGAGGATACCCTTTAGGTAAGTAGCAGTAAACTGTGAGGGATCTGTCCAGCATAGACCGACACGGATGAAGCAGTAGCTACGTTGGTGTGGCACCGTAGTCTGTATCGATATCCCTTGTGTTGGAACGAGGAGAATATGGGTCTTTTAAGGAGTCATTAAGCACCAACTGACCTTAGAACCTTAAATTGACCAACTTGGCCATAGAACAGTAGCAGTATGCTACACTCATTGAGACTAAACTCTCGCGATGATTCCGGCTGCAAGAAAAGGTTGCTAAACTGGAATTATGACCGATTGAGGGTAGTCAGTGATATTGAGATCCTCTAGAACCCAGTTACTATTTTTAGGACAGGTTTAAACCAACTAAACTGAAAGAGGGTAATGCCTGAACTCCATGCTAGCCTAAACTTAAGGCTATTTGTGTGACTTGTGTGCCTTCAAACTTGAACTACTTACACATTCTTGTTATCCTACAACATGAGTTCCTTGCAGGTTTTGTTTACAGTCCTTATCCGATAATTTGGATTTATTGCAGGGTTTACTTACATCACTTCACACTTTTGCTTAAACGCATATCATACACATCATAACATCATGTCTTAACATTTCCTTAACCATTTCAAGGATCTTAAGGGCTTGTGATGCAGGTTATGGTAAATCAAATGTCCAGCAAGGGGCAAAGGGGATTTATTTTCCTCTAGCCAAGGTTGTTTAGAAATCAAAACACGATAACTTGAGTCAGGGGCTATGACCCACTCGATATGGTGAGCTTGACTCTTGAAGAAGGACTCTCAGCAACATGAAGTTCCTTCAATCAAGCTATCAGATTCAGATTCTAACGGTTTCTTGTTTACCCCGCGAGATCTTTGAAAACATTACATACATATATCATACATATCATTGCATAACAGGTCTCCCAGTACAGGTCTCTTATCTTCTTCGCTGTTTATTTCAGCAATCATCATGTCTACTGAACCTTCAACCGAGAAAGCTATCAAGGCCCTCCAGGCTCAGAATGCCCAATTTCAAGAGTTGTTCATGAATCTAGCTAAGGGTCAGCAGGACCTGAAGACTTTGATTCTGAAGGAGAAAAAGAAGAAGAAGAAAAAGAGGACCATCCTGTTCAACACTGGATGCAGGTTTGGAAACGGGCTGCAGAATGAAGTTGATCTGACCACCTCATCTGGAGGGAAAGATAGTCCACAAGAAAGGAGGGCCCCTAGCCCTATGGTCTCCGACAACGAGACGGACTATGATGAAGAACAGTATCCTCCTGTTGAGGATAAGTACAAACAGTTGGAAGATCGTTTAAGCGCTATGGAGATACAGAAGGTGCCCGGTCTGGACTTCGGAGATCTAGGTCTATCCTCTGGGGTGGTGATTCCCCATAAATTCAAGGCACCTTCCTTTTCCAAGTATGACGGAGCTTCCTGTCCAAAGCTGCACCTCCGGTCATATGTAAGAAAGATCCAGCCTTACATTGCTGATAAGAACTTGTGGATCCATTTCTTTCAAGACAGTCTTTCAGGGACTCAGCTTGAGTGGTTCTATCAGTTGGACGGAGCCAGTATCCGCAGCTGGGAGGATTTGGCTACTACGTTCTATAGGCAGTATCAGTATAACTCCGACCTCGCTCCTACGCGTACCCAACTCCGGGGTATGTCAATAGGGACGGGTGAAGGATTTAAAGAGTATGCTCAAAAATGGAGAGACCTTGCCGGAAGGGTGCAACCACCTTTAGTTGATCGTGAACTTGTTGATATGTTTTTGGGGACCCTGTCTGGTCCATTCTTTAACCACTTGATCGGAAGCTCTTCAGTCGGGTTCACCGAGCTAATACTGACCGACGAAAGGGTCGAAGCTGGCATCAGAAGTGGGAAGATTCAAGAAGAAACACCTTTTGATGATCAGAAAAATCCTTTTAATAGGAAGAAAGAGTCAAATGCAGTGACTGGTCAAAAGAGTCATCATGATCAACATGTAGGGGCAATCCTGATCTCTGATCCCACGCTTGTTCAACAAAGACAGAGTAATAGGCGTAGGGTAAGATATCAAGAAAGGCAGTATACTAACATCAACATGCCTTTGTCTCAAGCATTACAACATTTGCTAAAGTTGAAGCTAATCACGCTAAAGGATCCTCCTCAAAATCCTGATACTTCCTCTTCTAAGTATAACCCGAGTATGAGATGTGCCTACCATTCTGACAGTCCTGGACATGACACCGACGATTGTTGGACTTTGAAGAACAAGATTCAAGACTTGATTGATGCCAAGGAGATCAAGTTTGACCCTCCGGAGACCCCAAATGTGATCACTGCTCCTATGCCAAATCATTGAGAATGTCTTTGTTTCATTTGAATTTTCAAGTTGTAATCTCTTTTATTATTCAAACAATTATCTATTAATGTCAAACTCTGTTTCATTAATGCATTGCATATGTTTGTCTTGAATTGATCCACTCATTTTCATTACATTTAAACTATGTTTTTTTTACTCACTTTATGACATTCAACTCTTGCTAAAAGTTACAAGCCTTTAGAGGGAGGATGACGAAACAATGCCATAATCTCATACAGTATGCTTTTGGACAGACCTTGCTGACGATGTACAGGAGTTTCTTTCAAATCCTAAACACTGGAGTTATAAGGAAGATAATCCCTAGTCAACCCCTTCGAGCCAAAGAAGTAGAAGTTTTCTATTTTAACACAAATTGAAACCTTTAATCAAAACCTGGGGCAGGGTAGTCTCTCAGTTAAAAAAAGATGCGCATTGAAGTCGCAAAACTCTCAGTTCATAATACAACGAACGACATCAAAAGCATTCCTCTGGAATCAAAAGACAGTGGTGGTTCCTTATCTCATAGGCAGTCAATCTCTCAAAAGAGAAAAACCCACTGAGCCAAAATCTATAAAGGAGGCTTAAGAAAGCTGGGGCATCCCGCTGACTGTAATCTCGAAAATAGGAACAGTCAGGAAAAAATTAGGGATAATAAATCAAAAGAACGAGGTCATTACAAATCCTCGACAACATGAAAAATGTTGCAAAAAAAAATGATGACTGCCTTCCAAAATCTAACTTGTGTGAACCGTCACCAAAACGTCGTTCTAAATCTGAATAGAGTTTGACGCACAATTAACTTAGCTTAGGATTGAAGAACATCACGAAGAGCGGGTGGGTACAAATATGCTTTAAGCCTTTGTCCTTTGTTTCTTAAACCGTGAACCAAGCCACGTTACAACCCTTCAAAAGTCCTAATTGAAGCATGGGTTAGTTCGAAAGCATACTGTTACAAAAGGTATCCTGACTCCTGTAAGGCTTTGCTCTAAATCCTGAGTTTGAATTTTCTTAGCAAAATTTCTTTACTCGCTAAAACGCATTTTTAAAAAAACTTCAAGACAAGCTTAAACTTTGCATTATTTGAATATCGTTGTTTGCACATGGTTATTTGTTTGACAGCGAAGAAATTCATACAGTGAATGTTCGGAGGAACGAAAGCTCTCTCAGTGAGTAAAATCACTTCAAGTGGGATGACACTCCCGTGGCAAAAATCTTCTATCAGCAAAAGGGAACTTGATATGGTGTTGTCCAGTAAACCTGGGGCAGTCCAGTCAAGATTTCAACAAAACTTTAAAAGTTCAGTAAACCTGGGGAAATCCAGTCAAGATTTCAAGAAATCTCTCAATTGCAGGTGAACCTAGGGGAAAGTCTCCCTCACCATCACTTGGGGCATTAAAACGTCAATCTCAATAAAGGGTTACATACAGTCAAACATTTCCAGGCAGTGCCACAAACACTCGCTGCTAGGGGAAGTGACAAATCTCCCCAAAATCCTTCTCATAGGATGATTCTCCAGCAAGAGTTTAATCTCTGAAAACCTTTCCCCAGCTGAGACAACTTCAACGAAGTCGTCACCTTTCTAGCAGACCGGCAACAGAGTTTATTTCTCCAATAAATGGCAGAAATCCCCAGCTTGAGTTTTCCTCGCTGACTACTACAAATTAAAGGACCACAACTCCTCTTCCCCAGTAGACTACTCTACAATCCCCAGGCAAGTTACTGTGAAACCTGGACCCGACCAGATGTCAGTTTAACTTTGACTCCCCAGTAGAGCAACGGACAACCGAGACTCCTGAACTTGTTCCCCAAGAATGAATCAATACTCTCCACAGAGTTCACAACTTTCCTCAACGGAGTTCTCCTCAACAAAACAAGGATCCTCAGTGGAAACATTCTAAGCAAAGTTTGAAGACATACCTACTCTTCAACAACAGTCCAGGATTTAATAACTCCCCAACACTTGTCAAGAATTTATTCTCCAAGACAAAATTACATTTCAATAACATTCATAGCATATGCATACAAAATACATATAACATAAATCTCATTTATTTTTAGAACATCATTACACAATGCATACATCATGATATTGCATACAACTAACTCTTTACCTTTTCAGGAAAGATCGATCGACAGATAAAAGTCATTACCTTTTGGAGTAGCAGTCGTCAAAGATTCCTTCACCATTCTGCTGAGGTAGTAGTCATCCAAGATTCCTTCATCATCTTGCTGAGGTAGTAATCGTCCAAGATTCCTTCATCATCCTGCTGAGGTAGAAGTCATCCAAGATTCCTTCATCATCCTGCTGAGGTAGAAGTCATCCAAGATTCCTTAATCTAAGATGCTTTGATGAAGGAAGCTCTGAACACTTCGAATCAGAACTTAGACTCATCACAAGGCCAAGGGCTGGTCGAAGTTGTCTAAAAGGGAATGTTCTAAATAGATTCGAATTGGACTTTAAAGCTGGCAAAGAAGGCAGATTCGAAGGAATGAAGTAGGCTGGCATGACTAAGCAAAAACACATATCCTAACCTGTCTAGGTTCACCCAAAGTTCACAATGGCATATGTCCATTGCAAATATAGAAATAATTAAATGCTGATTATGGACTCAATTATTTGAATTAAAGGCCAGATTCTTGCCTTGTTTTCTCCCAACCCTACAAGAGCTGATTCGACCAGAGTGATTCTTTTCAAATCAAGCAGTTGAAGCAGAAGGAGTCTCAATCGAAGGGGCTGTGACATCGAAGATGGATTAATTCGATTTGGGACTCTGAAGCTATCAAAGAGAGCAAATTCGAAGGGAAGTGGATCTGAAGGGGAAAGTCAGCTTTTGATTTCCATCATATTGGAGGCCCAAACAAATCATGACAGGCTGGTAGTAACGCATGAAAATAGATTGGCACGTGATTGAATCAAATATAGCAAGTCTTTATGAAGAAATCAAATCAAATCTCTTCATCATAATGGACCAAGATTTGATACACAAATGTTGACCTAAATTCCTTTGTCTATATAAACCTCATGCTCACAAAGAAAAAAGGACGGAAAAAAACACACAAAAACTCTGTGGAAATGGCCAGAACAGTTTTGCAAAAAACCTTGAAAAAGTGGTGATCGAATTTTGGTTTAGAGGTGAATTCAGACCAAAAGCAAAACGCAGCTCTCTTCCTTGCCATCCAGTGGAGCTATACCCATCAAAAGGAAGCCTTTTCATTGCCCATAACGCATTGTAAGTCTCCATGAACATTGCTCTGCACATAGAATCGTAACTCATTTTTTTCTGCATCCTTGTGCCAAATCTCTTGCATATTCATACCGACCATTAAATTTCTAAGCAAACTGCATTATTTATTTTGATTTTTGTGGCCTCTAATCCCCTATCCAGAACCTAGGGTTCTTGTGTATGTTTTTAGGCGTTTCGTGTGCAGGTTAAATTAAGGCCAATAATGGCCATGGATGAGTTCAGGGGAGTGAGACGAGTACATTGGTACTCTTGGATTCCATTTTTGTGACCTAGGGATGATTTTGGAAAGATCCTAGGAACCTTCCTGCGGATAAAAATCCGCAGGTAATCGAACCAGAGTTTCGATGAAGAAGATGATACCGTGTCCTAATGTGATTGGCTCATTTGAATATTAGCGTGTTTTTCAGGGAATAATTGCTAGTTTGTTTTATAATATTTAATTGGTATCCCACTAACAGGTTAACATCATGGCTCAGTTGGTAGCGCATCGGTTGAATTGTCCAATGGGACCTGGGTTCGAATCCCAGGTCCCCCAAAACTTTGTTATCATTTTATTTCAGGCGTTCACATGCAGCACTTCAGGCAGGGAGCACCATATACCTCTATATCTCAAAGGCTACGTGGTTACCAAGGCAGATCCAATGGATAAGGATGGAGGTTCACCATGAACCTTGGTCAACAAACGCCCAGGCAATCTGAAAGTCAAACAAGGCTGATTGAATCTGGGCCTGGAATTGCTGAATCAACCTCCCTTCTAGGCCCAAACCCCCCTTTGGTTTATTCTTTCTCTTTTCTATATTTCTTTTGTTTAATTTGCGTTATTTTTACTTTTTAACCAATTAACCAATTAACCTTTTTTTATATAAAAAACCAGAAATCAAAAAAAATATTATTTTCATCATTAATTTTATTATTTTTGTAAAGAAACCATTAATTAATTTATTTAGTTTAAATAGGTTTAATGATAATATATTTTGCAATAAATTAAAATTGATTTAGAATTAGGTTTTTTATATTTTTACCTTTCTCATTTTATTTCCTTAATTAAAATAAAACTCAAAAAATATTTTCTTTTTTTTAATTAATTAATTCCATTATTAATTTAGACTTAATTCTTAATTCAAAAAAGACCAAAAATATGTTTTATTTAATGAAAAAAAGGGTCAAAACCCTAGGACGCTTCGATTTAATTTTCCCGCGCGTGAATTATCTTTGATCTATATTTTGTAACTGCTTCGAGGATGTAATAATTTTTTAGGATTTTATTTATCGCTTTTATTTACTTTTTCGCATTTAATTTCAAGGGTTTGTATTTGGCGATGTAAATACCCGACGCCTTGTAATAGCTTAGTTTTATTTTCTGCAACCATTAACTGCTAGATGTTTGAATAATAGGCGATGCATGATAAGATTAACCTTTAATTTAAAATCAATCGTAGCTCACCATAACATGTACAAAGATAATATAACTGAAAAACAATACACTCGCACATGCCACTCTTAGGGTACGCCTCACTTGGTTGCCTCGAACGTGGTCATTGAGTATAGGAAGTTTTAGAGGTCGTCCTTTTGTCCAAAGATCATAAGTTGCCTCGAAACGGTTGCCTCGGAAAAATGATCTAAGACATTAGGGTTACCGCTAAGGCGTCCTAACATTGCTTTAGTGACCACACATCCCTTAATCGAATTGACCCGAAAACTCCAACGACGATGCTACCTACTCCTCCATAGTGGGATAGCGTTGTCTAAAGTACATTAGCACAATTTAATTCCTTTTTGAGTAGGTAGATGTTCTTAAGTACTTGCTCCTTTTAAAACAAAACAAAACTTTTCGCACTTACACTCTCTTTAAAACAAAAACTCTTTTCAAACCCACAAACACAAAGAAAAGCAAATTTTTGAAAACATAGTGAGCAAGTACCTAAGAGCCCGTGGATAACCACGGATAGAAAGGGTGCTAACACCTTCCCTTTCTATATTCTACCTCCCGAACCCGAGAAACAATCTCAGAAAGGAATTTTTCTGTGCTTTTGTCCTTTTCTTGTTGGATAAAATAAAAGACGGTGGCGACTCTTGCTTACCGCGACATTTTGCGAAAACAAACGCAAACGCGAACCAGCATTCCAAAAACAGTCGGTTCTCATTCCCACCGATCACAATGGGCAAAATATCAATACAAATATACTTTGAAGTGAAAACTTTCTGTCTTTGTTTTGGATACAAATTTGTCCAATGACTAAAATTGAATGAACATATGCATATGAACATAATTAAAATTGTTTGGCACATATGACCTAAGCAGCAACAAGCACCTCTTTAATGTATATGGAATATCCCCATAGAGTTATTTCATTAACATCCTCCTCAAAAAAGTTACTCACAAAGTCTCTTTGCATAGGATAATATCCAACCAGAGTCTAATCTCTTGGCAACTCTTTTCCCAGCTATGTTTGAATCTTACAAGTAGAAGCCTTTTGGATCTCTTCCTAAAAATAACTCACCACTTCACCAGTTTATCAACAAGGTTTATTTCTCCAACAGGGTTTACTTCCCAAACAAACAATGAGCAGCATAACTCCCCAGCTGAGTACAAAATTCCCCAGCTAAGCCTGTTACCCCCAGCTGAATATACCTCCCCAAGATGAGTTTGTCCTCCCGACTGGGTCTACACTCCCCAGCTTGAGTTTCCCTTTCAGATTATTACAAATCACATGGCCACAACCCCTGATCCCCAATAAAGTCATCAACAAAACCTTTACTATCTCCAAAAGTTACTATGAAGCCTGGACCCGACCAGATAATAGTCAACTTCTAAAGTCACTGTAGAGCCTGGATCCGACCAGATAATAGTGTAGACTTTGAAACTACTAAAGCCTGGACCCGACCAAATAATAGTTTAACTCTTCAAAATATAGAAGAACCTGGACTCAACCAGACCAAGGTTTAACTTCTTTTCCCCAGTAGAGTTTGCCTCTACCCCAACAAGTTGTTGTGAAGCCTGGATCCGACCAGATAGAAATCACCCTCAGAAATTAGTTATGAAACCTGGAACCCGACCAGATAACAACTAAATCCCCAAACAGCTTATTGTGAAACCTAGACCCGACCAGATAATAATTGACCTCATCAACCTCAGAAATCTGTAAAGCCTGGACCCGACCAGATGTCAGTTTTTCAAGCAAGTTATTGTGAAACCTGGAGCCCGACCAGATAACAGTTAACTATGATCCCTAGAGAGACATTGTGAAGCCTAGACCCGACCAGATAATAGTATAACTTTCCAAAACATGAAACCTGGACCCGACCAGATATTGGTTACCACTTTAAGCTACTACAAATCCTGGATCTGACCAGATAACAGATAAGTTCCTTATCCCTAGCAAGTTATTGTGAAGCCTGGATCTGGCCAGATAACATTTCAATTTCAAGAAATTCTCTGCAAAGCATGGAATCCGACCAGATAACAGTTAATTTATTTCTTCACCAGTAAGTTACCATGAAGCCTGGATCTGACCAGATAGCAGTTGACTTCCTCATTCTCAACAAGTTGTGAAGCCTGGATCTGACCAGATAACAGCTGACGTTTAAGAGATATTCCACAGCGAAAGCATCCTTTCAACAAAGTTTGAAGATGTGTATACTCTTCATCCCCAACGGCAAACCAGAAGTCAACTTCCCAAAACTCCTCAGCAGCAGCAAGGGACTTATTTTCTCGGACAAAAACATGCATCTCATATTCATACATCATGACATATACATACAAAATTCATTTAACATGATCTCATTCATCTTGTGAACATCATGCATACATCTGCATTTTTACTAACTCTTTTTCCCACAGGTAAAACATCAAGTTTTAGTATGAATCGACCAAAGATTTGTGTTGATACTTCCTCCAGTGTTTACCATAATTCCTCCAAATGGCATATATAAGCCCATTCACAATTCATCTTCGAGTGCAAATTTCTGGGCACTCTAGTGTTCAATCATCTTCCACCTTCAAGTCACGAATGGCGGATCCGCCAATCTAACTTTCAGGTTTAAGAAGATTGAACGGGGGCAGTTGTTGTACCCCAAAATTTTCCCTCTCATTTATCAAGTAATATCTCACAAGATCTCCTGTGGTTCAAGACTGCACTAGGGTTGATCAGCTCAAGACACCTCCTTAAGCACTGATGACTGAAAATTAGGGTTTGAGATTGCACAAGGATAAATGGACTTTTAATGCCCCATATTACTTTCATGGATCATTTTGGACTCTCAAGATTTCTCATGTCAAGTTTCAAGTCTTGGATCACATTTTTGCTCAGTCAATTGATCAATTGACCTAAAAATCAACCATATTGGGGGAAAAGTCAATTGTGGTCAATTTACAGTCAAACTTCATGATTTTTTATCCATATCAACATTATGAACTCATATATGTCATTTGATCATGTTTGGACCATAATTCCTAAAGAAATTTGATCATATCATCAAAAGGGCAAAATGGTCAAAATTAGAGTTTTTGACTGAGGAAGTGCAATTTCTGATTTTTGACCTAGCAAATGGTTGATTGGTTTGAGACATGATCTCAAGGATTAAATTGAATCATTTTGACCTAATGGCATGACTCAAAACTTCCCTCAAGATCAATTGATTGATAGTTGATTTTCAGTCAACTGATCAAAAGTCAACTACATACTGAAAAGTCAAACTTTGACTTTTCGGTCAAAATCAAGTATTAAAGATCACAATTCATCAAAACATGTCAAAATATGAAACTTGTTCATCAAGAAATTAAAAAGTCAAGGTTTCATTTTGAAAAGTCAAAATTTCTAAACTTAGAAATTTTTCTAAGTGTTGGAAACTTCATATTTTTTCACAACTTTGAGCCAATTTTTCACCATGATGCAAGATGATTCAAGGGAAACTTTCAAAATGAAAATTGTATATCTCAATTAGATATAAAACATTGTATAACACAACTTCTCTTAGAAATGCATGGATTTCAAGTTATGATTTTGTGAATACATGTTCATGAAACTTGGAAACTTAGTGAAATTTTGCCCTAGTTTAGGCAGGATTTTGACCTAACTTCATGGCAATTTTTCACATAGTTACAAGAGTAATTTTCAAAAATGTTCAACAAAGAGGTTGTAGAGGATGTTACAAGCTTTCCAAAATGTCCAAGAACCCATTAATATCATGCTTGAGCTAAGAGAATCTAAGAGATGAAGTTAAGGTTTCGCTCTTGATTTACAAGGCAGAATTTATGATGAACACTTGACCAATTCATAGCTAGGCTGCATAATCTTTGTTTTGTAGGACTCAAACTTGTTTGTCACTCCATAGTTAAATGTTTACACTTATGTTAGAGCTTTGATCCAAGCATTTTATCCATTATCCAAGTTGCATTTCTATTTATGGCATAAAGTTGCCATTCCATTCTTGTAAAGAGGCTTTAATCACAAAGTCAATGCATAGAGCTTTGCACTTGTTCCTTATGATCACAAGCAATGTCAAAGGCAAAAGCAACATGTCTAGAGCCTCCCATAAACTCAGGCCATGCTTGTACTATGCCTTGAAACTATGTTTTCACTTTTCTTCAAAATCAAGTAACATAGCCATAACTCTATATCTTGTGCTTCTCACCACCTCAAGTGCTCTAACCTTTTCCATATAATTATATAAGTTGTTTGCAAGCTAAGACACGAATACACGAGCTCTCAAACTCACCCAAACTCAGAACTGCATTGCAAACCACCATTGTTGAACATTCTGACCAAGAACTTCAAACTTTCATTTCCCTCGTGCATTTCTTGGCCTTTTAGTTTCAAAAGCTTCCTCACATCAAATACAAACCATCCCTGTCCCTGTTACACGACTGTAACATCATCTTCATCAACTTCCAAGTTCAAAAACAGAGCATTGCATTTGGACTTCTCCAGACCATTCCGGCCACTTTCAGTTCAAGCCAGCCATTGCATTAGCTTCCTAGAGGTTCAAGGAAGCTAACCTGATCATCACCATCACTTGAAACAAGCTCAAACTCATTTCAAGATTTCCAGTTTTGAGGTATTTTTCTTGAACTTATATCTCATTATTTAGGCATTGTTAGGCTTGAATTTGTGAAGATAAAATGCAAACATCATTTCCCTGAAACTATACATGTCCATAGATTTCATTTATGTTGCTTGAGTAGGGAGAGTTTTGAGTTTGAACTTGCTGAAACATTTAGGTCAGAATTTGGTACTTTCATAAATTCATCCTTATCTTTGATTGTTAGCTTAAGTTAGTTACATGGTTGGATTCGTGGTGGAAAAATGCACAAGTTTCATGTTTACACTTTTGAAAATGGATGAGAAATGAATAAGTTACAGATTATTTGGCTGGAGGTTGAAGATGAAGTACAATCAGGGCAAAACTTGTATTATATATTTATTGTTGTGTACAAGTTAACGAATGTATCACCACCCCAGTGGTTAAAGCGCGCGCTTGTCACCCTTAGGACCTGGGTTCGAGCCCCAGCGTCAGTTTTGCCATTATTTTTCATATTTTCTGTTTTTTATCTCTTTTTTTGTTTGCAATAGGTGTTGGGCCTCCCCTTCCTCGGGCCTTTTATTTATTTATTTACATATTTAAAATGTTCATTAATATTTTATTTTTCTTCATAAAACAAAATACCAAAATATTTTCTTTTAACAAATTAATTCTTTTTTTAAATAATAATTAATGTTTAGACTTAGTTTAATTATTATTTTATCTTCTTAATTAAAATTAACTTAGAATTTAGTTTTCTTTTAATTAATTAATTTTCCTATTATTTTTAATTTAAAACCTTTTCATAAAAAAAACCTAAAAATCATTTTAAATTAATTTCTTTTCTTAATTAGTTTTAGTTAATTTTAGTTAATTTTTCATTAATCATTTTCTAAATTAGGTCAAGATTAAAACCCCTTTCATAAAAAATCCAAACAAAATTATTTCTTTTTCCATTTTGCATTCTTGCATTTTATCTTCAATTTTGCACAAAATTCAATGTGGTTGTAATAATTGTTTAGATTTAATTTTCTTGCAAATCCCCCCATTTGTAAATTTGTATACCCCCTCCCCTAATGATGTAATAGCTTAGTATTTTTATTTTCCACAATTTATCGCTTTATATAAATGCTAGTAAACTAGGGTTTGTATGGAAAGATTAAAATCAACAAGTTAGCAAACCCTAATCCAAGATAAACAAAGCATGTAAATCAACACACTTGCACACTTACACCCTTAGGGTAAATCCACTTTGTTGCCTTATAAAAATGTCCATGTTATGCATGTGGGGTATCTTAGCAAAAAGCAATAAAAAATACAAGATCATAGTCCCTCGATGACGCTATCAAAGTTGCCTTTCAAAATGATCTTAGTCCCTCAAAGAGAATTGCTAAGATATTTTACAACATTGTTATCATGGTTATACGATGACCCACGTTCGTCCCTTTACATACAAAGATGGGGCTTCTTACCAAATCAATGGTAATATAGCAATATCAAAGGAAAGGAAGAAATGAATTAAAGACTTTTGAGTAGGTAGATTTTTCCTAGTTGCTTGCTCAATTTCAAATCAAACACTCTTGCTTATTTTCAAAACAAACACCAACACTTTCAAAAACACTTTCAAAACATCTTCCAAACTTGAAATATTTTCAAAATATCGACACTTTGTATATGTTCTTATGAACGAGAACTATTACAAAGTTTTCCTAAACGATGGCACCTTTTCAAAATACTTTCAAAAACCACACAAAGCACATTTTTAAACAAAAGCAAGTGATCTAGCAAGTGACTAAGAGACCATGGATAACTATGGATGAAAAAGGTGTTAACACCTTCCCTTTTCATAATCTACCCCCCGAACTCAAGAAATAATCTCAAAGGTCTTTCCTGTTCTTTTCAGCCTTTCCTTTTGGATAAAAGAAAAGTCGGTGACAACTCTTGCTAACCGTAACATTTGTGATAAAACGCAAAAATATTCCAAGTCAGTTCTTCCACTGTATCACAACAACCAACACTCTAAAACCTAATAGGACTCTCTTACAAGGCCAAAGATTTTGGTGGAATTGGTCTTAGAAATATGGAGGTTTTGAATATTGTCTGCATTATGAAGCTTGGGTGGAAAATTGTTAACAATTACCAGGATCTTTGGTGCAATATTCTGATAGGTAAATATGTTGCTATGGAGAATGATAAGCTCACCAATTATAGAGGTATGAATTCGAGTCTTTGGAAGGAGATAATGAAGAATATTCATGCATTGTTAAAGCATGATAGTTAGTGTATTGGTGATGGAAAGAACATCAACGCATTGA